>VNJU01007190.1:0-310257 GCA_008042675.1 Drosophila seguyi | reverse complement strand
GGAGGAGGAGGAGGAGGAGGTGTAGGCGGATAAGCAGGGGGAGAGCAAGAGAGAGCGAGGATTACTCACCGTTGAGGTCCTTGGTTAATTGCGAGCGCGTCGACATTTTGTCTTCCCAAATTCTTTTTTGGCGAAAGTGGCGAACAGCGAGCCGGAGTGAAAATGAAGTCAAACAGGAATAACCAGGAAAAGGGCCAGTGAATTTGGCTCAAAGGCAGCCGCCGCTCCACCGCCGCTGCTGCTGCTGCTGCTCTTGTTGTTGTTGCTGCCGCTTCTGCTGCTGTTTTCAGTGTTGTTGTTGGTGGTGGTGGTTGTATTTCAATCCTGATGACACGCCTTGCAGCCCGAAACTGGATTTTTGAGCTGCTCCCGCACTATAAATCGCCGATCGGACATTCCGCTTCTTTTCGCCACTTTTTTGCATCAACTTTTATTTTCTCTTCGGCCGAATTTTATTCACACCATTTTTGCACACACACGCACGATTTTCGTTTCGGTTTTTCACGCGTTTCCACCCTCGTCGCGGGGTCGGAAAACTCGGAAAAGTCGCACTCTCGGCGAGACGCCGCCGCACAGACAGCCGTTGGATTTTCCCCCAGGCACTTTGCCTTTAACCTTGCCGTCCTTCGCTGTGAATTTCTCGTTGATAAGGCCCCGCGTTTCACTTAGCACTTGACACTTCTGAGCCAAATCGGCCAAATCGGCGAGCGCACTTTTAATTAATGACTTAAGTCCGGGCAAAATTTCACGAAACAACAACAAGGCGCAGTGTGGCCGACGAAGAGCAAAACAAGTGTGACCAGATTGCGTGACTTGAGTAAATATTTTCAAGTGTTGCCAGACCGCTGTCTGGCAGCGTCAGCTGTCTCTGTTCCGTTTTGTTTAGTCATTCGCAAATTCACGCATTTTGTTACTCTCTCTTCACCCAAAATACTCTCTAAGATTCGAGAAACAAAATGTGGCCGACGACAAATTATTGAAATCCTCGTTGAGGGTATTGTATATATATGTAAACTCCATCCCAAGATTCTGGTAGCGCTGGTTTAAAACAAACTAGTTTCTACACCCTGGTTCGTGTCCGTGCTGTTCTTATTGAAGCTGTCGACCACAAACAATTAGAGATGAAAAAACATCGATGACACCTATGACAGCGACGACATCGAGTTTGGCATTCAGGTTCGTCCACCTCTAATTTCAATCGTCCGCTACATTTCAAGTCACTAAAATGGCCAATGTGCGCTGTTTGCAGAAACTAATTCGCCTGCAGAAGCTGCTGCCGCCCCTCAGTAAGTAGAACAAGCCCCTCCATTCGCCTGTTAGTTCCGCGATACCTGCGTGGGGGCGTTACGAAAGAGAGCCCGCGACAAGAATCAGCTGTTCGATCGAGTGCTGTGCGCGTGTGAGAGGGGGAGGGGAGAAAAGTTAAAAGCCAAATGCCGGCGGCCGTCTTGTCACTATTTTCCCCCAAAATTATTATTTTTTGAGAAGTGATATATAAAAAGCGAGTTAGAAAACGGGAATAGAGAATGCTGCAACAGGAGATGGAGTTGGAGGAGGAGGTGGGGCCGCAGGCGGCGAATCCCGGCGAGGCGGCCAATTTGCTGAAGCTCATCAAGCGCCTGCTGCTGGAGAAGGCCTACGACGGCGTGCGGATGCTCTTCAACAGTCCCCAGGAGGCGGAACGCAATAGCAGGCACCTGCCACTGATAGCCATGGACCTGTTCCACGACGTGTGCGACCCAAATCTCACGGACGACGTGAACTGCGAGGAATCGGAACTGTTCGACTGCGCAGATGAGCTGCTCAAGCTGCTGGCCAAGTACGCTCCTCTGCAGGACCTAATGCTGGAGCTGATGGAGCGCGTGGGGGAGAGCAGCAGCATCAGTGTGTTCGGAGCCTACCTGCGCGCCCTGCAGGTGCTTATCCAGCGACAAGGACGCAACAAGCCTCAGGCGGTCGAGTGGTGTCTGCACAGTGTCTACAGCCGGTTGCAGGAGCTGCCGTTGCCGAAATACCTGAGCGAGGGCTACGACGAGGCCGAGGCCAAGCTAATAGAGCAGGAGGAGGACGTGGAGGACCTGCTGGCCCACTACATCACCGTGGGGCTGTTTCGCACACCTATCGTTACGGAAATCCTACAGCAGGATGTGCGTCCGACTGACCAAACCTTTAGGAACTGCGGACTGAACCGCCGCAACGTCTTCGCCTGCTTCTTTATCCAACTTCTGGGCCGTCCGCTGGCGCTGCTGGAGATGGGCTCCGTAAAGGAGGGCATGACGCGCACCTATGTGCAGCAGGTGGTGGAGGGCTTCACCAAGGACGCCAGCCAGTGCCTGGGGGATCCCTTATACCTGCTCAATCTGGTGGAACAGCGTGCCAGGTGGCAAAGAAAGCTGGATGCCTCCAAGGGGGTCTACGAAATGAGCAGCCGCAACGTGTTTCTAATCGAGGAGAAGCTGCCGATGCACGCCCTGGCCATGTACTATCACTCGCTCTTCGTGGGAAACCAACTGCCGCCCACAGCGCCCAAGATATATGCACCCCTCTTCCTGTTCGAGTCGATTGTCTACCTGGCCGAAGTGCTGCTCAAGCAGCAGGAGCCACCGCTACAGAATTGCGGTCTCCGATTGGTGGAGTATCTGCTGACCACTCTAGGGGAACCCGTTCCATATGGCTCGCTGCAGCTGGACGTGCACAAGCGCTTCTTCGAGGCTCTATGCAAGATTGTTGGCTACTCGCCACAGGTCTCCCTCCGCCAGTTGGGGATCCATGTGCTCCGGCAATACGTGCTGGCCTTCGAGGACCAAGGGAAGTACTTGATCATTAAGAACCTGCTGGAGACCCAGCAACACGATGGACTGATGGGCTACCTGGCAGGAATGTACAAGGATCTGGTGCACGAGTCGCTGCTTAAATCCTCCACGATGCCTGAAGCCTACAGCGGCAAGATGTTCCGGGAGATGCTGCTGCTGTGCGTCTGCGTGCTGCCCCGCGATGTGAAATCCGATCTGCTGCTGCACGCGGATCGCCTATGTGGCGCGCTTAATATAGTGAGATACTTTGCGCTGAAGGACAAGGAGGATGTGACTGGGTTCTGGCAGGCTCTGCCGGAAATCGAGCGAAGATTCCTGATTCCGCTGGGAAAGGCCCTGGACTTTTCGATGGCCCACTACAAGGCGTACAAGGAGCGTGTGGAGAACGGACAGAGTGCCTCGGACGATGCCCTGATGAAGCGTCAGCTCAACATGCTGGCAGTGAACATCACCAACAGTGGAATGGCTGCGAAAGATGGGGACAACAACCTGCCCGACATTGGTACCAAGGAGAAGCTCGAGGTGCTGGCCAGCTCAATCACAGGACTGGAGTCGCTGCTGGCCCTGTACCTGCGGGCCAACGAGTGCATTGAACAATCTGCCCGCAAACGTCGCGTCATACCGCCCATCCCCCAGGCTTTGGAAGCTTAACTCATATTTGTCCATATATTTTTCACAACAAAAGCAAAATATTAGCGTAAACATTGTGTGTAAACAAAAACGAAACCGAAATCTAAACGAAACCGAAACTGAAACTGAATCTTCTTGGCTGGGGGACGATAATTAACCGGCTAATTGAGCCAGTTTGTGGGGTGCTAATGAGCTGAGCACAAATGCGGATTCTGCATTGGGATATTACGGGAAGTATCTGCGTATACGAATGCATATATTAGAACTTGGCACTTAACACTTAGCTTAGAAAATACCCCAGCACGAAGCAGATATTGTAAACAAAGGCAGAATTGTTCCAGTAGCCTCCAAGATAGCCTGTTTCTTGCCTCTTCTATAACGATTCTTATTATTTGCAGATGCACAAAGCCCCCGTCAGTTGGCTTCCCTGCAGCCCAGACCGCTCACCTTCCTGCTGGCTAGGAGGAACTATGCCAAAGATGAAAAGACAACCACCAATCTAGACGACTTTCGGGCACGCGAAGAGCAGCGCGAGAGGGAACGGGATGCCGCCGATGAAGCGGCAGCTAGGGCCGCACAAAAAGAGGCTGGCACGGCAGGCGGAGGTGCTGGAACAGGAACTGGAGGAAGTGGCCAACAGGATGATGCCAAGCAGGCCAAAGTCGATGCCATAAGAGTCAAGATCCTGGACGCCGCCCTGCAGCATGTCCCACAGCACGGCTGGACCCGTCAGGCCATTGTCCAGGGCGCCGAGGACAGTGGCTATCCCAGCGTTATACACGGCATGTTCCCCGAGGGCGGATTCGCCCTGGTCTCTCACTTCAATGGCAAGTGTAATGCCCAGCTGGTGGCGAGCCTGGAGCAAAAGACAGATGGCGGTAAACTAGAGGTGGAGAATCCTCTAGACTTTCTGGTGCAGGCGGTGCGCCAGCGCCTGGAGATGATTGACCCCTACAAAGCTCAATGGCCGCAGGCGATGGGTTTGATAGCGCAGCCCCAAAATGCGCCCACAGCTCTGGCCCAGGTCTTGACCTTGGTGGATGACATCTGCTACTACTCCGGGGACCGATCTGTCGATGTGAGTCATCCTTTTTACTTTTAAAAATAAGCCTTTTTAAAATACTTTTGTTTCAGTTTGGTTGGTACACAAGGCGCGTGGGCTTGGCTACCATCATGAAGATGACCGAGCTGTACTATCTGCAGGATACCTCCCAGGGACACGCCCAGACCTGGGAGTTCCTCAAGAACCGCATGGACGAGGCCGTACAGCTACAGATGATGCTCTCGCAAACGGAGGGCATGACGCACACGTTTCAGCGTTCCTTTAACTCGGCGTTCATAACGGTGAGGCACCCGCTGAGTAATTAGAGTAATGACTCATCCTGGTATAACTTCAATATATTCCACAGGCGCGTAATATACTCGGTCTGGGTTATAACCGTAACTAGAAAGGAACTTCGGGGATTCTGTGATCCGTTACAAGCCGCATGCAGTCCAAAGATGAATAGTTCAGGTGGGAAAGACCCACCTAAATATCTACACTTATGTTTAAAATCCCTATGTATATACTTTGCATAAAGGTAAACCTTTGTACGAGAAATCTATTGGGGATTTTCTTGGGTTTCACATTTATAGATTTGCTTTTCGAAAAAGATAGCTTTGAAGAAATTTGCAAACAAAACTCAGGAAATCCCGGCACCTCTTAGCGTTTGAACTTGTTTATTTGCTAGTTTTATTATCACACTCTCATGTCTATCTTTATAAATGGTAAATGACTTGGCGTGCACTTAGGGTTCGGGTTGACCTTAGTGCTTCAGAGGTGACAGTTTTAACGCTTTCCGAGCGATTATTCACAGGTAAAATTTCCGGGAATGAGGCGACGATAACACAGTAAAAAAAATTAATGGTATTTAATTGACTCACCAACGACTTTTTTATTAAAACAATTCTATTTTTGTGTACATATTCCTCAAATACTAAAACCACACATACATAGATCCAAATATTTTTGACCAACAATTTACGGAACCCAGAAAACCACCAGTGGCTAGTCAAACTGTTCCAAACTTGTGCATAGTTGGATCAGTTGGCATAACCATCATCTGGCTATCTGCCGGCTAACGATTTCCCTGTCGCGGATCGAGCTCTTTCGCGTGCTTCTTCCTCGCATATCGGCACCGAACATATCCCCATACTCTTTCTCGCCTTTTTCAGATTACCCAGCTACCGCTGCACCCTCGAATCCACGGAACGCCCCACTCGAAGCCTGGAAATTGGGCCATTCGGGAGGACCCGCTCGGAGGCCGAGCGAGTACGGCAAGTGGAGCTTTTCCTTGTGTCCAAAGGCTCGGGAAAGAGCCTCGGCATCTCAAGCTCCAAATAGGAAGAGTGCGTTTTCCTGGGCACGGACTCGCATGCCAGCAGCTGCTCATCATTGTTCCTGTGAAGCCGAACTCGACCCTTGCTACCTCGGCCACCCGGGCGTCCTGTGTCTGGACTCTTATTTCCATTGCTCTCAGGCTTGGGCTGTGGGTTTTTTGGATGAATGACAGTGTGTATGGCTGCCTCTTGCATTTGATTTGCAGAAGCTCTACTGCCAACAGACGAATATTTCATGGCTTTGTAGGGGTTCACCACCTCCGAATAGAGATCGGATATACTTTTTACCGGCCAAGGCGACTTTCCCGACGACAACTTGCCGAATAATAAGTTAAAGTTCAGGTCATTGAGGGCTCGCAGAAGTTTCGGAATGGGCACCACATCGCTGTCCCCAAAGAGTTCCCTCAGCAGACGCACTAGTTCATCCTGTTCACCCAACAGCCAGAGTATATCTCCTCGATCCTCGCCATTTGCGTACCATTTGTCCCTAATGTTCAGTTGCCTCAGCCCGTGGATATATTCCTGTAGCCTGCGAAGTAGTTTGCCTAGAGTATTCGGGGCCATGGGATCGTTGAGGTAGCCAGCGTCGTTAAGAAGCGGTGCTCTGATAGAGAAGAGTTCCTGCTCCGGAAAGCCACTACGGCGTACCCGGATAAATCGTTTTTGATCTTTAAAATGAACTTTTCCATAGTTGGCGTAGAGCAAAAATAGCACGGCGTAATGAGCTACTTCCGGGGATCGATTCATTCCCTTAGCCAGGGCGTCGATCGCCCGACGATTCACCTCCAGCCAACGTGCTGGCAATTTGCCACACGGTACAGACAGAAGGTCCTGAGGCCTCGTTGTCATAAAGGTATCCTCGCCGGAGGAGCGGCGGCTCAGCGGACAGCTGCTGGAGATGGTGCGCACCGGGCAATGGGGACAGCAGTAGGGGATCGGAGGACATGGTGTCCGGCGCAGGCGGCAGCAGTGGATGCACATGGGAAGCACTTGAAGCAGCTGAGACGACTTCAAATTTTGAATTTATAATGCAATGAGCTACACCTCGCCGGTGGGTACGTACTTCTTGCTATATCTACTTGTTGTTGCTAAAAAACTGATTTCGAGGAGCAGTTGTCCCCCAAAATGATGACACAAACAGCACAGCCATAGCTAAGGCAATCGGAATGGATCTCTCAGAGGGAGAGAGCGAGGAGACCCTTCTTAGAAATTAACTAAAAATGAAAAACTTCAATTATTTACTTAAAACTATCTTTACTGTTTATTGTCAGGCGTATTTTATGTAGCTGCATGTTAGCTTTGTCTGAATTGCGTCGTGATTTCTAGGATATCTTTTGCTGTCCAACTATTTTCTATGTAACTAGCGTATCGTATTGCACTTAAGATGTTCATCTGAGCGAAACCCCCTATTGCAGGGGCTCCAAGTAGGGCTCCTCCTCGGAGGACATCTGTTCCATTTTGCTACGAAGAGGAAAGGGTTATCCCAGGGTCTCCATTAAGCCTTGAACTCACCAGGACTCCATTTTGGCTTGCAGTTGTTGTAGCCTCTGCGGCACATCATTGGTGGCCGCGATCATTGCCCCCAGTTTATCCTTGAGCCCGGTGAAGGTCGGTCTGTGAGAGGGAACGGAGCACCAGCAGCTTTCCATCAAAGCGAACCTGACAAGTAAAGATATTATTCCCACTCGGATGTATTGGTACTTTGCTAATGTTAGAACACACATTTCATTGGTGCATCCTTCAGGTTGCTTCATCCTGTGACCCTGTCGCAGCAGCTGTAGCAGATCGCTGGGTGACACCGATGGATAGGGCATTCCACCGAGCGTGGTGATCTCGTAAAGCAAGACGCCAAAGGACCAGCTGAGGAGGGTAACTAAAGTCACCGTTTGGAGCAGAAAATAATGTCGTGGAAACACTTACACATCGCTCTGGCTGGTGTAAACCTGGTGGGTGAGCGACTCCAGGGCCAGCCATTTGATGGGCAGCTTGCCACTGCCACCGGACTTTCGGTACACATTCTCATGGTAAACATCGCGACTCAGTCTGCACGGAGGGAAGCATTAAGAACATGGTTTTTGGGGATCCACAAGGACACTTACCCAAAGTCTGCAATTTTAATGCTGCGATCCAAGGAGATCAGCACATTTCGGGCTGCCAAATCACGATGCACCACCTTGTTTTGGGCCAGAAACTCCTGGAAACAGTGGTTATGATTTCAATGGTTTAAATACTGTGGTAAGTTACTTACCATTCCCACAGCCACTTGCTGGGCAATGTCCAGTAAATCTGCATATTTAAGTGGAACTCTGGGCTTGGCTTCTATGGAGTTTAGGGAATCAAAGTATTCTTTGTTCTCAAAGGTTCGGCTCTTGCTCTCCAGCTTCGATTCCAGCTTTGCCTTTTCACACGACTCCTTCTTTGTCTCCGGGCATTGCTCCACTTTGGACTCATTCCTGGTAGCCTCTACAACTCGCTGGTTATGATTAGGACCAATATTTTCAATATCCTCCAGTCCGTATCCCTTATTGTCTGCTGCATTTGTGATTCGAGTGAGCGTGTAGGTCTCCACTCGGCTGCTGTTGAGCGTCTGATCCGCCTCACTTTCCTCCTCAACGGTGGACAACATGGAGCCGTTGATGTCCTCTATGCGATCGTGGATAGAAAGTCGATGGGATCGCTGGATCCGCCGCTTGTCCGCGTTTTGGTCGAGATTATGCTTGAGACCAACTACACAGCTCTCTTGCCGGAACTTCCACTCGTCTCTAAATTTATGAGAATAAGGTATTATTTGGGAGATAAATTTATGTGTTTATAAAATTACAGCTTACCTCAGGAAGTTCTGGAGGCTGCCCAGGCTGCAGTACTCGATGAGTAACATCATCCGGTTGCTGCAGCGTGTGGAATAGCCCACAATGCCCACAATATTCGGGTGCTTACCCACTGCTTTTAGCATCTGGATCTCGCACTTGAAGGCGTACACGTCCTCGTCATTGGGTTCATCTGGGAAATTTTAAATATATTTTTTGATATAATAAAAAGACAGAGCTACTCACCTTTCAGCAACTTGACGGCCACCTGCCGCTTCTTGTAGACTCCGCGTCGCACCAAGCCAAAGGCGCCCTCGCCCAAAACATCCTGCAGGAGGACCGATCGCGGCTCTACCTCCAGCTCATCCGTAAAGTCCATGCTTTCGTTGGCAGACAAGGTCACCAGCAAGCCACTGCCATCCATCAGCGAGAGGTGGAAGTCACTGGCCTTTGCCTCCTTGGCCTCCATTTCAAAGGCCTGGCAATCGGACCGATTCCGTCTGCAAAAGGTCAGGGAGCATAGCATCAAAATGCAGCAGATGGGCACTATGATGAAGAGTATCAGCTTGACCAGGTTGCCCTCTGTTTTAGGAAGAAAATGTATGTTTAATTTTATATATAAATAGTTCGCCCTGATACCCACCACTCAACCAGGCATCCCGTGGCGCCTTGTCCAGGGTCAGAACACTGAAATTCTTGCCGCCCTGCGACAGAGCCCCCAAATGCACCTCAAAGTGGGAGCCCAAGATCGTGATTCGGGGTATAAAGAAGTGGCTAGCGCTTTTGTCCAGCGTGAAATTCACCTCCTTGCTGCCCAGGAACAAATCGAAGATGCGAAGAGTGTAGTTGTCTGGCAGGAGACTGGGTCGCGACCAGCTGATATTCAGGGCCAACGTATTACGCTCATACTGCTCCTGCAGGACGCTCAGATTTTCCGGCTTGTGAGGAGCTATCAAGGGAAATAGTATTTTAAATCAAGTTAAGACAGTACAAGAAGGACTCACCGCAAAGTGTGTAGTTAAGGGGATACCAATCCAAACAGCTCGGTGCCTCTACAGTCAGCCACTCCACTTCGCTCTCCAAACGGTTCAATATATTCACCGTTCTCACGCCCACGACATAGGTTTTGTCAAACTCCATATTGTCCACAGTGTGCCTGTACAGCTTCCGTAGCTGGAGAATTGGTTAGGTTAGTATCTATAATATGAGAAATATGTTTTGACTTACATCCCGGAACTCCACCTGCCGTGGTTCGTCCATATTCACGCTGTTTGTTGAGTAGGACACCATATCGAAGTAGCAATTGCGCTCTGGAATAGAAAAGGTTATCTTAAAGGTTTAGCAAGCTCAGAACTAACTATAAGGACTTGAATCAAACTATTTCGACTACCAAAAAGCTCTACTATAAGTCATAACATTTATGTGTTAATCCCTACCCGCCGAAGGCTGCCACTCAATCTCAGCAGCTACCCGATGGGTCTCATTTTTCTGGGGCACAAATCCACGCAGACTCACGGCTCCCATTTTGCTGGGCTGGTAGCCACGTTGCAGGGTGACAAAGCTCTGCTCCCGGGCTATCAAGGAGTAGCTACCATCTCCATGCACAGCCAGAGCAGTTATATTGTGGCTGGAGTTTGACTTCAATTGGGACAGTATAAGAAAGTTCTCGTCAGACTGAAAGATATTTTCAAATTTTGTTAGAGTTCTTAAGTATCTAGAGTATTTCCTTACCAAATATAGTTTCGTTTCTGTAATTTTCTCCCTGGCCACCTTGATAATGTAGGTGGCATTGGGTGCTGTCTCGTTGCCACCGCTATGCTGGACCCAATCAATATGAAAAACTAGCTGCGACTCTGTGCGACACAGCATGTGTAGTTGATAGTTTTCCTGAATTTTGCGTCGTGGACCAGGAGCTGTTCCATTGGTCTTGCAATCATTGTAACAGCCGCGAAAGTCCTAAGATAAATTATAAAATTAATTAACAAATTTTGAAACAAAGATTTTTCTAAAGAGAAGGGAAATAGGTTCCTCTCAATAAAACCTATCAGTAAGCACAGAACGGCTTGAAGGTTTGCTTCAGTTAAAGGTTGAATCTCTTTTTTTATGTTTCGGGCTTATTTTTAGCCGCATGTTTTACCCAATTGCTTATATTTCAAAGTAATTAAAACCCAACTTTGTCTAGAACCAAGCCAAAAGGTCGGCACTGTCTCGTGAAGCTCCTACCTGGTTGCCCGTTTCCAGACAATTCTGGGTGCAGGCGGTCACATTGAGCAGGGTATTGTCGTGGGAGATTTGCTGCATCAGGAGCACTTCACCTTTATTGGTGCCCATGAAGAACCAGAAGAGAAATGCATATTTGCCGTAGAAAATAAGCATTTTCTGTATTTTGTTTCCAAATTAGGCTCTTCAGTTCTTTAAAGCTTTTTTTTGTTTGTATGCAAAGTGTTTGTTTTTCTTTTCAAGCTTGCTTTCTTTCGGTTTATTGCACTTTTGCCGTGCACTTTGGTACTCTAATTTATTGCACTACTTTGTTCATCACTTTGTTTTTTAATGGAATTTAGTAAAATCTTGAGAGCCGAAGCAAGATCAGATTGATCAACAGCAACCGCTGCTCTCGGTTTATCTGGGCAAACTGCGACCCAAAATGTGACAGAGGAAACCAAAGGAAAAGGAATGAAGAAAAACGGTGGACTTGCTGAATATATTTTGTGCTATTTTGTTTTGTTTTGTTATTTACTTCTTCGACGGGGTCTTCCCTTCCATGCAGTGGAGTGGATTGGACTAGGATTCATTTGAAATGCAAAAATCCGGCACTTCGTCATCGTAGCGCCAAGGAGGATTTCGAAATTCATTCACGCTACTACTACATATCTGATAAAATAATGATATTTCAAATATATAAAATAAGATAAAGATCATAGAGTCTTTCACGGATCTCGATCACTTGTGGTGGTTTATCTTATTAACTTCTGCGTATCTTGATTCAATTTAATTAATTAATTTTTTGTTTTTTATTTTATAATTATCAAAAGTTCCTTGGGCGGAATAAGGGAGAAAATGTTTCATTTCTTAGAGTACTATTTTGTTGATTATTTAGGTACAGTTTCGTTCTCTGGGACGGTTTATCAATGTAAAGTTAAGATTCAGATCAATGTTTTTTAATTATTTGTAGTATCGATTGTTTTGGTGACTCAGAACATCATTAAATATGAAAAATTAACCGTAAACGTATATATTTGTTTTATTTAAATGGCGTCCTTTTTTTTTAATTATTTTAAAGCAGAAAAACCCTTGTTTCTACTTCACTTTTATTAAATGTTTCACATCTTCCTGAGGACATAAAATGCCCAAAAGGCATGAGATTGCCGAAAGTCATATATATTCCGATTCGCCATTAAAATCAGAATTTTTAAAATTTTACCAAATATTTCAAAATGTTATAGGGGGTAACATGATTAAAATTGTCAAAATTTAAACAAAAATGTATTGTTTTTTAATTTAAAATTAAGTATGCAGTTTATTGACTTCCTAAAAATAACAAAGAAAATCTTTTAAATTTAAAATTAATGGTTTTTTGACTTAGTTATGACTTTTTAAAGATTGATTTTTCGGAAAAAGTTTTCCTTTAAAAATCTCGATTTAGGGAATCCGGATTTTTACGTGTTTTAGAGAGCATAATGCCAATATGCTCGTGATTGATATATTTATTAAGATTCACAAGTTAATAAGAAATAAAATATTAAAAAAATATAAATATATATTCTGTATCATATATATAACCTAAATAAAACTAACACTTGGAAGCTTTCAAAATTTAAATATACGCGTTTTAAACTTACTTATGATTTTATTCTGCCCGCGAACATTGTTGTTTCTCCACCTTCGCTGCAGTGTTGATCAGCACTTTGAAGGCTTAGCGCCAACATTTAAATATATAAATGCCAGAACCATTTGCTGAGTCTGCCTGCAACCTAGTCACTAAATACGCTAATTTTAAGTATTTAATTATACCCGCTTTCCTCGGTTCAGTTTCAAATTAGAATAGTTGCATATCTAGTTAGGAACAGGTCTTCCCCCTGACCCGAGTTGCCCCCGATTCAGTTTATATCGTCTAGAAGTCGCAATTACGTCTGTGAGTCAGTTGTTGCATGGCAATCGAGTAATGCCTTCTATAGGGGAATCTCGTGCATTACGCTCCGGCTTCTCGGCGGGCGCGTTCGTTCGCTTATTTAGTTAAATATTGCACGCTCGCGGCGTCGGTTCTGCTCTCAAAATGCGATAACAATCCATTACGTGTGTAAACATTTGAGCAGCGTGAGCTGTTCCAAACAAAAATAAAACTAAATACAACTGGGAGACAGAGCTTTGGAGGTCAATAAATATATAGTTTTTATAATTTCTGTTTAAATAAACAAATAATCAAAAAAAATTCAGGGTAAAGCCAATTATTTATCAATAAAAGCTTAGTCCATGTAATTACTATGTATCTGCCATTAATAACATTTGAATGAGAGTTAGATTATAAAACCAAATCACTGTTAATTAACATATCTACCCTACTATACATATAATATATAAACAGAAAGTGTGCTTCATTTAAGTTGCTTCAACTGTCGGCTTTTAACAATGATAAGACTGTATCGCAATTGCAGCCAGACTTCTATTAAAAGCAAATCATTATCATGATTGCCAGAATTTTTTAACGCCCCAAGCAAATAACTATTAAATCGGTGGTATTTTTTTTAACAACTTTTACCGATAGCCGCGAACCCGCGCCATCGACGGACACCGATAAGGATAAGAAATGAGTACTAAACATTAAAACAATTTTCAGTCGCTGGAGGACCGTGCTAAGAGTCGCTACCTTATAATTGGACAGCAGGCAACATGAAAATCGAGTGGGTTCCCAGAGAAGTACCCATGGAGCGGCGTCGCCAGACGTTTGCCATGGCCTTTTTTATTGTGTCCTTTATGATCCTATCCCTGGGATCCTACTTGCTGTGTGCCGCCCTGCTGGTGAGTCAAAAAAACATACTATTTAGATAATTATAATAATATTTGATTGGAATTTCCGCAGATCTATGGTGGCCTCATGATTCGCAGCCTGGTGCTGATGTACTTGGTCTATGTCTATGTGAATCACAGCAGAACCCACTCCATCATGGACGGCAACGGGTGAGCATTAAGTAATTCCAATGGAAGCCCAATAAAACCAATTAAAATAATCCCCCTCAGCTGGAAGATTAACCGCAATAACTGGCTGTTTCGGCACTATCGGGACTACTTTCCCGTGCAGCTGGTTAAAACAGCCGAGCTGCCCCCGAACAAAAACTATATCATGGCCAGCTTTCCCCACGGAATTCTGGGGTAAGCTTGTTGACTGATAGCCAATCTTATCGATGGCCGCTCAAGTGACGAAACTTTATGTAAATATTGAAACTCGCGATAGGACCGGCATTTCCATCAACATGGGTCTAGACATCTCCAAGTGGCTGGAGCTGTTCCCCCAGGTCAGACCGAAGGTGGCCACATTAGATCAGAACTTCCTGACGCCCATTGTGCGCGGCCTGCTGCGATCCTGGGGCCTGGTCTCAGTTTCCAAGGAGGCCCTGGTCTATCTGCTGACCAAATCTAATGATCCCAAGCACAAGGACAATCGGGATGGCTTCACCTCCAATGCTGTGGCCATTTTGGTGGGCGGAGCTCAGGAGGCACTGGACTCGCATCCTGGAAAATATATTTTGACCCTTAAGAATCGGAAGGGTTTCGTCAAGATGGCCATTCGAACGGGGTAAGAAATGAAGTGTCTTAATCTGACAGAGATTTATAAAGGTTTCTTATTTCCATAGGTCTTCGATTGTGCCCACATTTTCCTTTGGCGAGGTGGACATTCTGGATCAGGTGGCCAATCCCCCAAACTCTCCAGTCCGCCGGTTCCAAGATTTTGTGAAAAGGTTTACAGGCATTTCCCCGCTTATACCCAAGGGTCGTGGCGTTTTCAACTACACCTTTGGCTTCCTGCCCAATCGTCGCCGCATAGTCCAAGTTGGTGAGTCTCTAGTGGGATTTTCTGGTAATTCCTTTACTTAAGGATATTATTTATTTTTCAGTGGGCTCTCCCATCGATGTGGTGCAAAGTGATCAGCCGGATGCTGCTTATGTGGACAAAATTCATAAGCAGGTCATTGAGGCCCTCGAGAAGATGTTTGATAAGTACAAGGATGAATATATTCCCAACTCCAAGCAGAGCAAGCTGATAATTCACTAGTCCACCAGAGCGTTTCCTGTTATTTTGTTTTTAAAAAGAAATGTGATCAAACTAATGCTTTATAAGCATTTATAAGAAACAAAAACATTCTTAATTTTACAAGTCTGACGCTTTTGTTTATTTTTCTCTTCGAGGGAAGCTCTGAATAACAGTGAGTAGGGGTGGCACTTTTAAATAAAGTGATATCGATCAACCGATTGATCGAAAGTGAAAGCTTTCGATAAGACCGATCGCTTGCAGTGCTGGTAAACGCAAAAGGAAATCGGTTTTAAGACTCAATTAGCGGAAAATGTTTAAAGGAAAGGTTTTAAATTACAGGAATAGAATTTAATAAAAAATGACATTGTAAATATTATAAATTAATTAAAAAAATATTGATAAATTTTAATCGCACTATCAGCTAAATTAGTGCACTATAAAAAACAATAACCTGTTGTATAAATATTGGACTCTGTGCACTACAAGCAATTACCATAGCTTGGCCAATCATTTCATCATCGAGGCATTAGTAATCACTCGTAGTTGGCTTCGGATTAAAATTAACTACATTTTCTTATCATTGAACTTAACTCGTATAAGTAGTTAGTCAGAAGAAATACGACCCCAGCATAATAAGCTAATTCAATCACTCTCTTGGCTCAGGTGCAATAATTTAGTAGCCGCCGCTTTGGAATCGCCGCATACCTTTGCACCTGCAATCGTGATTGCCCGTCGTCGATTATGGGCCAACCTTTATCATCTTTATCACTCTAATCGCACATTCCCATCAAAAACAAAAGAACAACTACTGTCGGGTTGGTGGGCAAACGATTAGCCCCCAATGCGGGCGCCCGCCATCGGAGCCAAGAGCGATAAGGATAAGTATAAGTTTAATGCAGGGCCAAACTGACCGTTGCTGCCTCGCATATCATTCAGTCGTGGGTGAACCGCCGAAAGAGCTGCTACTACTACTGGATTACTGGACACTTGCTGGATAAGGAGTTAAAATGAAGATCGAATGGGCACCACTTCGGGTTCCTCTGGAGCGTCGTCTGCAGATAATGGTTACGGCATTCTTTACCTCCATGCTGCCCATACTGCTCTCAGTTTCCTTTATGCTGGTGGCTGGATCTCTGGTAAACTGATTAATAATTGTTATTTAAACTTGATTAAAATAAAGATTATGTTCTATAGATCTATGGAGGACTGTTGCTGCGCAGTCTTATGCTGATGTACTTGGCTTACGTTTATGTGCATCACAAGAACACCCAATCTGTAGTGGACGATAATGGGTAGGTGTTTATACCCCTTGGAAGGGTATTATAATTTCAGAAAAAAGCTTACAAAACAGTGAAGGAGTCATTTCCGACCCTATAAATCATATATATTCTTGATCAGCATGCAGAAGGGAGTCGATCTAGCCTTGTTTGAAAGAAAACAAATTTAATCAAAATTTTCGAAATTTTATAAGGGGTTACATCGTTAAAATTTTCAAAAATTAAAAAAAAAATTTTAATTTTTAAAATTTTTTACTCAATTCTGCAGATTTATTAACCTACTAAAAACAAGCACGGAAAATCTTTCCGAATTAAAATTAATTCATTTTTGGCTTAGTTATGATGGATTTTCATAACCCAATTGCCAGTATGGGATACAAACATCGGTTTCCCAAAGTTAGCTTCCTTTCTTATTTTACCTTGATAAATCTTTGAAAATAACCCCTTCCGACAATTCCTTAGCTGGATGATCACCCGCACTAATCGCTACCATCGCTACTACCGCGACTACTTTCCCGTGGAGTTGGTCAAGACTGCAGAACTTCCGCCCAACAAGAACTACATCTTGGCCAGCTTTCCCCATGGCATTTTGGGGTAAGTACATTGACAGATAGCCAATCTTATCGTTCAAATATAAATAGACACTGATTTGGCTTGCAGAACGGGCATTGGTATCAACATGGGCGTAGAGATCTCCAAGTGGCTAGAGCTATTCCCCCAGGTCAGACCAAAGCTGGGCACTTTGGACCAGCACTTCCATGTACCCTTCATGCGCGAGGTCCTGCGCTGCTGGGGACTGGTGTCCGTCTCCAAGGAGGCTCTGATTCGCATGCTGAGCAAGTCGAATGATCCCCAGCACGTAGAGAATCGCGATGGCTTCACCTCCAATGCGGTGGCCATTTTGGTGGGTGGTGCCCAGGAGGCCATGGACTCGCATCCTGGCCAGTACATTTTGACCGTAAAAAGTCGCAAGGGTTTCGTCAAGATGGCCATTCGAACGGGGTGAGTGATTGAGAAGTCAACTTGAAGGAGATCTCTAATGAGCTCTTCTTTTGTAGGTCCTCGATTGTGCCCTCGTTTTCCTTTGGTGAGGTGGACATTTTCGATCAGGTGGCTAATCCTCCAGATTCCCTGCTCCGCCGGTTTCAGAATGTTGTAAAGAAAATCACCGGCGTTTCGCCGCTTATTCCAGTGGGTCGCGGTTTCTTCAATTATACTTTTGGTTTCCTGCCCTTCCGCCGGCGAATTGTTCAAGTTGGTAAGTTGGATACTTAATAAGTTTGATTCCCTCTTCGTTTTAACTTAAATTTCTTTTGTTTTATTTAGTTGGTTCTCCCATTGATGTGGTGAAGAGTGATCAACCCGATCCTGAGTATGTGGATAAAATTCATGCCCAGGTCATCGAGGCTCTGGAGAAGTTATTCGACCAATACAAACACAAATATTTGCAGAACTCTGAAAAAGCTAAGCTAGTTATACAGTAACTGGCAAAGAGTTGGCAATATTATGAATACAAGAGATTATGGATTGGCTTTTTAAGCTAGCTTTAGTTTTAAGACTCTGAAATGTTATTTTGTTTTAACAACACCAACTGCAGTTTTGGTGTGAGCATAAGCGAGAAAGCAATATTAACAATAGAAAAGAATCAAATAATAAAATAAAACTTAGTGTTTATATTTATGGGTGTTAAATTTTAAATAACAATATGGGTAATTCATTAATTATGTATATAAAAACCAATAATAAAATTGATATTCTTATCAATTCGATTGTTTAGCGTTTTGCAGCTTATAAACAGAGATAATGTTTTTTTTGTGTTTGCTGAAAACATTATAATTCAAAATTACCAAAAATAAAAGAGCCACTTAACTTGAGCATATAAATTAAAGTGACTCAAAGAAGCTCCCATTAAATAAAAATGTCAATGTTCGTAATATAATTACATCACTTTATTTACAATTCATTGTTACAGCGTCTGCGTGAGTCAGCACTTGTTCGTCGGAGACAATCGACGCGCCTGATAAGAGCGACACAAATCTATAGTAAAAATACAACAATAAAAAAAACAAAAACCAAACCAAAACTCTTATCAAAAAAGAAGAATTAGTAAAATTTCGGCTGTTGCGAACCAGCCCCAACAACACGTGTGACATAAAAAAATGTTCTAAAGGTCAAGAATTTTTCGGTGATACGACAGTGACTGTGCCCAACATGGGAATCGTACCCAAGACCCATATAACCTGAAACCGAGATATGATTCATTTATTACCTGTTATGATCGTCATTATCGCAATTTACAGACCCTCTCAAATCGCACTATTAGGGGTTCCTTATCGCTCTTATAATGCCCATTGATTTGACTATAATTTCTGCATATAAATCTGTATGGAAGGCTCTTTTCCACACATTGTATGTACATCTGCATTGAGTGACGTAATCTTACTTAACATTCTGTTTGTCTAGTGCCTGGCTTAGACATTTATCTGTGGCTTATCGCCGCTTGAAGTGTGAGGTCCTCCTCCATCAAGCCCCGAAGAAGAGGCGGCGGGTCGTGCCGTTGATAAGGATAAGTACTGCTGTTACACACTGGAAATCACTTGTGGCTGCTATGCGATCGCTCAGTCGCTAGAAAGACGTCGCCAGAGTCGCTACTTTGTGTCGAAGATCGGTCTCAAGATTTGAACAAGATGAAAATCGAGTGGGCTCCCCTCCGAGTTCCGCTATCGCGGCGGCTCCAAACTCTGACCACGGCGTGTTTTACCTACATCATTATCTCCATGCCGCTTTTATCCTGGATCATGACAGGCCTCCTCCTGGTAATCCTTGAAAACTGTGACAGAAAGTTAGAAAAGTGAAGTGTGAAGTTAACTTCTTAGATATGTGCACTGATAAAAAATCTTCTTTCAAGATTTTGTGCGTTCTTGAAATTACATGTACATGTACATGTACATGTACAAATAATAATCTTAGGGATAAAAAAACTTAAATTTATTGTGAATTTTAAAGTTTAAAACAACAAAATCAAGTGAAAAAGATTGTGGTGTGTAAAATTATAAAATAATACGAAAATTATAAGCTGAAAAAAAGTCGCGATCTCGCTTTGTAAAAACTATGAAAAAATATTCTTGGAAAGCTTCTAATTTCATTCTCTTTTTTACCTAAAGATTTTTAGTCAAATATTAGTATTTATAATTAAAAAATAAAATATCTTTGTAGATTATTCTCTTTATTTCCTAAATTTATTATTTATATGCTTCTCTTTATTAATTGCATGCTTATATACCTAATAATATAATTTGTTATTTGTTACCAAATATTCATATATTTTTCAGTACTATGGAGGCCTCATTTTACGCAGTTTACTTATGATTTATTTTGTAATCATCTATAAGGATTACAAGAAAAACTACGGCACTATGGAGGGCAATGGGTAAGTACTACATATTTTACAGTTCCCCCTACTTCAAAGATAATGTCATTATCAATTTCCCCTAGCTGGTCTTTTTACCGCAGTAATCCGAAATATCGCAGCTACTTTCCAGTGGAACTTGTAAAGACCGTTGAGTTGCCGGCAAACAAAAATTATATCCTGGCTTGCTTTCCCCACGGAATGCTTGGGTAAGCATTTTGGATAATTGTAAGAACCTAAAACCTATAATATATTGCTTAATTTTCAAGAACTGGCATCTGTATAAACATGGGCATGGATATCGCAAGGTGGCTGGATTTGTTTCCACAAGTTCGTCCTAAAATTGCCACACTGGATCATCATTTCAAGACCCCAATCCTGCGTTATATCGTTCGCTGTTGGGGCATGGTGTCAGTTTGCAAGGAGTCTCTGGCTTACTTGCTCAGCAAATCAAATGATCCCAAGCACGAGGATAATCGAGATGGTTTTACCTCAAATGCGGTGGCTATTTTGGTAGGAGGAGCCCAAGAGGCCATGGATTCGTATCCTGGCCAGTACATATTGACACTGAAAAACCGCAAGGGATTCGTTAAGATGGCCATTCGAACGGGGTGAGTTTTAACCTAAATATAAAATTGAAAATGGTAATAAATCGCTGCTTATAGGTCCTCGATAGTGCCCACGTTTTCCTTTGGCGAGGTGGATATATACGATCAGGTGCCCAATCCCCCAGAGTCCCTGCTTCGACGCTTCCAAAATGTGTTTAAGAAATTTACAGGCATTTCCCCACTGCTGCCCAAGGGTCGCGGCATGTTCAATTACAACTTTGGAATACTGCCTCACCGCAGACGCATCGTGCAAGTTGGTGAGTCCTTAACAGGATTATTTTTACCTTTAAATATAATTTTAAATATAAATTTATAACTTTTCAGTTGGCTCCCCCATCGATGTGGTGAAGAGCGCTGAACCCGATGCCGCCTACGTGGACCAAATCCATGGCGAGGTGATGAAGGCCCTGGAGAAGATGTTCGAGGAGTACAAGGACAAGTACATACCGAACGTCAAGCAGAACAAGTTGATTATTCAGTAACTGGGCGTAATACCTCGGATATCTGCTGTACAATGTGATTTTCAATAGAGTTTTAAGGAATATTCTAAAAAAAAGCAATACAGGACACAGTCGAGATACTATTTTTAATTAAAGCGTATCATTTGTTGTTGTTTTTTCTTTTATTAATTACCAATTTAATTTGTTACCTTGTATGTACTTATATATATACAAAAAGAACAAGGAGCTTGGATTCTCGAATTTTTGGAAAAACTTAACTTAATTTCGCATTTTGTGCCACGATTCTCGATCTTGATTCCGATTTAACAACTATAAGGAATTTGTGCTACGCTAGGAAAGAATCAATCGCAGAATTCCTTTCAAAGGTACAATTTTAATAATTTAGCAACAAATCATCGTCATCAGTTTTCAATCAATTTTTTTTATTAGCTTTTCTTTTAGTTTTTTGAATTTTTTGTTTTTTTATTTTGTCTTTAACGCTAAAGCAATAGCAATATTAGAAGGGGAAAATTTGGGAAATATTTAGATTCAATGAGAGATTACTAGTAACTCCTTAGTTGGCTTCATTATTCAATGATCGACTTTAGATTTATCTACAAATATTCAAATATTACGAAAAGTATTCGTCTAAATATATACTTTTAGAAAGGAACACTTGGCATAACATGGGGTCTCGATTTGGGTTCTCTGTTTCGTATTATCATTATTTAGCGTTTAATTTTTCAATAACAGTTTGAGAGTAAGCGCCATAGATATACATATGTAATTATGCAGGTATATCCCAATTGTTGTACTCCTGTAAGGTGGTTCTCATGCAAGCATAACTTTTGAGTAGACTGTACTTGCAGGCTAGTTTGGGTAGTAATTGCTGTGACTCCTTCCTTAGCTTCCCCCCATCGCACTCTGTTTAATTTTTACCTAAATTCTTTCGGTGAGGCAATACAAAATATATGTAATTGGCATATAATTGTATAGAGATGAACGTGTATGTACTTATAAGAACGCTTCCAAAAACTATCTTCTCTACTTGATTTCTCATTATTTAGGTACACTAGCCAGGCTGCCGATTGTGGTACTCGGGGAAAGCGCATTGTCGATATCTAAATTTTTGTTTCATTTTCATTAGCTTTTTGTTTCGTTTTGGTTTGACTTTTTTGGTTTTTGGTTTTAAATCAATCCCTGAGTGCATTTTACTTTGCATGTAATTGCGTAGTTGCTAAAAATCAACTGCTGGTGTTTGCTGTGGCTGTTTGGCGGCTTCTGGCTTCTGGTTTGAGTGTGGCTCTGAATCTGATTGCTGCCGATTGCTGCGAGTGCCATAATTGATTCGACTAATTACCTATGTATATATATATTACAAATATATACTATATATATATGTATATATATTGTGAATAGCAGTGGCGTGCTATTGGCTTTGATTCTGGGTTTCTTTTGAGCGCAAACGGTGCATGGAAGATAAAGGGGACGTGTCTCGAGTTCAAAATCTCCTCCTGCGCCTCAACATACTCTCATATCAAAGTTGAACATTTAACATACAGTACTCAGTAATCAGTAATCAGTAATGCGTAATCAGTATTCATTATTCATTATTCATTATTCATTACGCGTTATTCGTTAGGTTCTTTATTGGTGTTTCGATTCCTGGGAGGGGCCTTACGGTGAGCTCTAGTAAGTATCTACAAAAGGTTCGGCAGGCTCCGTGCTGCACTCGCTTACATATCCTTCGCCTGAGCTTCAAAATATATATATATATGTATGCTATATATGCTTCTCTTCGAGCGTGGTTTTTTTTTTGTTTTGTTTAATTTATTAGTGGTGTATATTTAGTATATATAGTTATATATAAATACAATTGAATTATAGTACGTATGTGTGTATATATCGGGGGATCAAACTGCATACGCTTTAGCTCTAGTATTAATACATTAATAATACAATTTGTAATTGCAAAGATAACTAACAATATGTATACTTATTCATGTAGTTTTGTTTCCTTTCCGTTTAATCAAGTACAATTTATCAATTTTGATATTTAGAATAATCTTGTATATATCGGTATATATGCAGGTTCTATATTCAAATTTCATTTTGTTCAGCATTGCCAACGTTTTTGGTTTCTTTTGGTATCCTTGCCTCGTCAACGAGTCCTTACCCCAATACCCTCTGCTCTGTCACCTATCAAATAGTTCAACATCTAGTTTTTGTAGCGAATTAACAAGGGTGTTTTGCGTTTTGCTTGTTCAATCAATTGCCAATGCCAACTAATTAACTAATTTTCATGCACTTCATAAGAATGTTTTACACAATAATCTGGTTTTGGTTTTGCTTTTGGGATGCCGATTTTAATATTTTAGCTAATTGGTTTTTTGGTTGATTCTTTTGTTTTTTTTGGGGGGGGATCAGGCGACTCTGCCACTCCCATAAAAGTATGCTACACAATGTTCAACAAACTTGCGGCAAGTCAATCGATAAACGACAACATCGAAAGTTATGCGCAAGTAAACAAATATTACTTATCAAGAAAACAAAATACGTTCTATATAAAATCTATAAAAACTTCACAAGTGTGTATGTGTGTGTATCTATATATATGTATGTATCTATGTATGTATATGCTATGGTGGCTGATCACTGTCTCTAGACAGCTACAATGGCCGCCATCTACGAGGCAGTCGGCACTGGATTGAAATAATGCAGGCCATTGGTCTGTAAAGAATCAAGAATATTCATATAAAATCTGGTAAAAGTAAAAAAGAGCATATCCCAACTTACCGCCATGTCGTATTCGGTGATATAGGCGGGAATTTCCAGCTGATCCTTTGTGATGGCCGAGTACAGGTGCTCCACACCCGGCAGCGAATGGACTTTGGCCTTGATGGCTGGCGCCATGAAGGTGGTGAACCACCAGGTCATCATCTTAGTCCAGAATGTGGGATGCACAATGTAGAAGGCCTTCAGGTTCTTCTTGTACCTAAAAAGGAAATGATCAGGCTTAGTTCTCTCACAGAATTTCAGGTTTTAAGAACTCACTTGTAGGGCAACACACTGTAGACCTCGCGCAGCCAGTGCAGCGAAGGATAATTGTTGGTGGACGTCAGCGTGTGGAAGTACGAAATAACATAGTCTCCTTTAACGATGGGATCCAGTAGCTTAATCAGATATAGCAAGGCCTGCAGAGCAACAAAAGTAAGCTTTAGTTTTTAAGTTTTTTTAGGTTGAGCTGGTATACGTTACCTTCTCCAGGTCAATGTTCTGGGCGGGGAACCATTTGCCGCAGAACACAATCACAGGCCGGCCCAGGCGGTCGACGCCGCTCTGGTAAAGGCAGCCGATGCCGGAGACCTCCGTCAAGTCCTCGACTTGGGCGCGACGCAAAAGGCGTTCGTATCTGGAAAATAAGGAAATCGAAGGTTAGATTTAAAAAAAGACTATTTAAAGGTCTTATTTTACTTTTGAAAGTAAACCTAATTAGTATTCCTAAGGCCTGAACATAAGATAAGTACACATAAATCTTCCTAAAACCTAAATATTTCAATTTTTCATTATTAATTTTCCTATATTTATTTCCCGATACTTATGGCTTGTTTATCTTTTCATTTATTACCAGTTGGCTTCTTTGATTCCCTAGATTGATTCAATATTTATCTTTTCACATTGTAAACATAAGGTACACGCTGTGCTCTACTCTGAGAAATCCAATACAGAATAAACAATGGCATCTAAGATCGATTGCAATATGGTCAGCACGCTTCGCTGCCTCAATTTCAGATTCCTTTCGCTTTGTTTACACCCCGTCCTCTGACTTTTCAAGTACTACGAATATATACATTTATTAAACATAATAGACATGTGGGGAGGAAGGTGAGGTTCGATCGATTATTATGTGTCGTCACGCAATATTCCAGGCCATATACGCATTTAATGACAGCAGTGTCACTGCCCGAGTGTCTGTCACGACCAGAAGCTGCTGTAAGCTGCCTTGGCCGACTGCTGCTTGAAATTCACTTGGCAAAAATAAAAAACACTGAACATTATGTTTATCTGCCTGGGGAATTATAAATTTGAAAGGCGTGCTAAGCTGATGTTTTAGCTGGCTTGCTTTTTATTTGCTTAGTGTGCTAAATTCGAGGCAAATATTTGCCAGATAAAAGTACAAAATTAGACTGGGAACGGGGGCGGGAACACACGAAATGGGTCATCCAATTAAATGTGCATGAAAAACTTTGCATTTGTTGGGTAATTAGATAAATGCGCAGATTGCCCAGGATGACTCACTAATGGAATTGGAAAACAGTTTAATATATATGTATACATATTCGTATATATGCTTTTAATACCTTTTAAAGGTCCCGAACAGTTGTGTTAAACTGATTAACAACTTTCGCAGCCACACGCCGGAATGCAAACTTTCGAGCGGGCTAATTGAACACCTCAGCCTCCCCTAAATCAAGACTAATGTGAGTCGATTTTCAGCTGACTTAATGCCATGATTAAGCCCGAGTGCTTGTGGACGGAATTGTGAATGTGAATGTGATGCTGGGTGCCGCCTTGTGCCGCAGCTTACTGCGGTAGCAGCAACCGATAAGCCTTTTAGGACTGCAGAGAGGAAGCCAGATAATGATCGAGATAAAAGTACCCCAAAAGTGACGCATTGTGACGCAGTCTCTTAGCCAACTCAATCTCCATCTCAAACTCATTGCCTGTGTTTGCCCAGGCAAAGAGATACAGATACAGATACAGCTGCGGATACGGATGCAGGCAGATTGGGCTGGTGCCGGGGCGCTGCCCCCGTGAATGTGATTATCGTGCGAAAAACACAATGAATATTAAAGCGCAATGCTAATCCGTAGAATAAATCTCACACTTAAACCAGTCAACGCCACGGAGAAGTAATAACATTATTATTAGATCACATTTCCTGGGCCGCACATGCCGCGCGTTGCATGTTATTGCTCGCTGGCACGTACGGGAAAAAAACAAGGCCGCACGAGGCAGGCTTTTATTTTTGGGATGGATTTACTGAATGGACGAAGGTTGGTTGGTTAAACCAAAAGTCAGGGGCAAACTGCAGGATGCACAAGCTGTAGGATGCGCAATTCTATAAATGGAATCCAGAGCAGCTCTCTCAAGGCACAGTGGAACTGAGGGGTTTTGACTTTTATTAAAAGCCATGAAAACTCGAAACTTTAACTGGTCACAAATCTTGAACTAATGAAACTTTAAATTATTGTTACAATTATTTTAGAAAAGTGCCATTACATTTTTAAGTAACATATTTCATTCGAAATATAAATTATGCAAGTATTATCTTGGTAAACTTATGGCCATTTGTTGAGTTACAATTTTGTAAGGATTCAGTGTGCTCTAAGTACTTTTTAGATACAATATCCTGTCATAAGAGTAGACAAAATCCCTTAACCCCGACTTCAATACTCAAAAATTCACCATAAATAAATAGACCTAGAAACCAGGTCGATAGGTTCGTTTTCCTGTAACTCTGACAATTCCTGACAAAACCCACTATATTTCACCTGACAGTTATGACTTTGATTTGTATGGTTCTCTGCCTGTGTAATGCATCCCCGCCCCACCGCTGACGTCATTAACCCTTGGCAAGGACCACCAATTGTTTACTGCAAGGAGGGGAGGCGCCAGGAATGGGCGGCGGTGATAGCCTGTCCAACTCCGTGACTGACACGTTTCAATATAAACTTCCGACGCGGCGCGGCGCGGCGTAGGCCCTCCTTCTTTACCTTTCCTCCGGCGTCTCCATGAGCTCATCGGGCAGAACGTCGTTCATGTCGCCCGTAGTTTCTTGCATGGGACTGGAGCCCAGGTCAATCGACGTCATTCCTTCCAGCATTGTCATAGTTTACACTAGTCTGTAGTTGTGGTTGTGGCTGTAGGCGTTTACTGGCTTTGTCGGTGGGTGGCACTGTTTTTTGTTTCTTCCCTTTGACTTTGCTGCCCGTTCGCCCTCGCGCACAATTACTGTTTATCGATTTTGAGTCAAAATAGAAATTCGGGTTTTACAGTTGTCCGTTTTGATTTGCCTACCGCGGTCTTCAGCCCGATTTCGTATTCAATTGACGCAAATAGTTTCGTTTGTTTTCGCCTCTTTTGCTAAATATTTATAAATAGTTCAGCGTGCTTTTGGTTGAAAAAAATTAATAAGTTAAGTGTTCAGTGTGTGGGCAGCTTGGTGGCCAGACTTTTGCGTTGTACGGAAGCCGCGAGTGGAAATGCAAAAATAGTTCTCCTTAGTGCTTCTTTTAACTGTTCGCTCTGGGTGACTTTATGGATTTATCACCGATGGATTCACATATAGAATTGGCGCCAGCACTGAGGGGATTTGGTTCGGTGCACGTCCGTTCGCCGCGAGTGGAGCTTTTCGATTGAGCGAGTTGGCGGCGAGTGGCACTGCTCTTGAATCTTTTTTGCCGCCCCCCAACGGCATCAGAACAGCACTGAGCAACAAAACAAGGGTTGTTGACTTGTACGTGAGAGGACGCGAGGCTACGCTTATCTGCTGTACATTTTACCCAAGAGTTTACAAAACTGAACTTAATTATCCCAAATTAAAGCTAATTATTTAGGCCCTTTAAAAAATATTTATAATATATAAAAAAATGTATTAAAACAAGTCAAAGTAAAAGTGAAATTCATCAGAAACAAGAGAGTACCCAAAAGTGCAAATCCAGTGTAGCCTAGTGTAGCAGCAGCCACTTACGAGAGAAAGGCAGAGCGTGAGCTTGAGAGAGCGGCGATGTCGCCATGAAAGGAAGGCAAAGAAAGCTCTCGCACTCTCACGCCGAGTGATGCTTTCAGCCGCTCTCACTCTTTGAGTTTGCGCCCTTTTCGCCTCCTCAATGACATCAGTTACAACACCAAAGAGAGTTGCTCGCAAAGACAGTAACAACAATGAGCCAAGGACATCGGTTTAGCCGCTTTATTTGCACTAATGTCAGTTGGGGCTAAAACAAAACTGTCCAAAAAATGAAATCAGTTCAAATGTTTGCTCTGTCGGCTGCCAGCTAAATGCGCAAAAAACGAACACACACGAATTCTATTTCGGTTCTTCCTCCCATCCCACCCACACAAGTACATATAGCCGACTTGCGTACGCGTGCAATGTGCAACATTTCCATCAAATTGGGAATGCTAAAACAATATCGTTGCCATAAACAACAACAATGTTGAGTCATTCGATTAACATAAAATGGCAATGATACATATTCTCTGACGAAATGGGAAGATTTCATTTCAAATATAGGTTTTTTTTTTGGTGGAATACTTCGGAAATAACAATTATGATAGTCTTGGAATTGTTTTCTGTTATAAATTAGCAAATTCTAAAAGATTTCCATATTTCTTTTTGATCTTGAAAAAGGTAAAATTTAAGAATAAAGATTTAAATTAAGTCAAGTAATTTCAGAATTAAATTTTTTGGCTTATATTATGCTTTATATAAATAAAAAATATGTTTTAATAATTAAAATAACAAGTTTATAACATTTTTCTGCATATACAAGATGACCTCAGACTGTAATTAATCGAAGACTTTGTCAATGAAGAAGCTGCACAGTGGGGTGCATTCCCCCCGCACGCACTCACAAAAAGCGGGGATAAAAAACTCGTCCAGGAAACGGCGCCCACTTGTCACCACCCCGCGGCTTCCGCCCGCCCTCTTCCACTGCGGTTGAATAAATTAAGATGCCTGAGAGATGTTACATTTAAATGTCTACAAAATGTGTGCGAGGCACTTGTGCGGTTTCATTCAATGAACTGCAACGGTTCGATATTCTGATTATACTGCCACCGTCCGATCCGGTTACCTCCGCAGTCCCCATCTCCTCCAACACGTTCCCACACCGATCTCAGCTGTCATTTTAATTATTTTAATTAGCAAAATGGACAATATGCGGTTGTAATAAGCAATAAAATAAAGCGTGATGTAATTTCTCATTTTTATAAGAATAATTTTTGGTTATTTAATTATTTCATAAGCTTTTTTGTATATTCATTGATTTACTTAGGGCTCAATCTAATAATAGAAAGGGATTACGACTATATAATATTTATTTTGCATTTAGGGCATTATTTTGATTTAAATCACTTGGAGTTTTGTACCTCTCTAGCGTTTATCTATTCTTTCGGAAGACCCATCTCGCTTGCTTTTGTCACAGACATTATCTACGCTCATATAAGCATTTGTAAATATTCATAAATATTTACCTCTAAGCTTTATTTTTTTAGCAGACACGTAAAACGGAAAAATAAATGTTTTTTAGTAGATTTTTGAGAATAATGCATTGAACTTTGTACTCAGATTTATTTATAAATATAGATTCTTATAAAGTAAGTAAGCTTGAGTAGCTTTTAAAAAGGAAATATAGGAATTAATCTTTTAAAAACATAAAAGACGAATAAAGGTTATAAAGACTAATATTTTTCCGATATCAATTTTTTATTGTTTTAAGCTAACATTTCAATAAAAAATCTCTTTTAATGGATAGTTAGATTAGGTACCATTACAAAGTCCTTTTCGTAATACCATATAGTCTCAACGAATTGTTTTTAAGGTCCCTTGATGGTCATAAAATAAATTAAACTCTTTTTTTAGACCTGCCCCCAAATGGGACTGACCGAAAGGACTATGAATAAGAATATTCCCCAGCTGGCCCGCTTGGGGATTCTTTCATGCAAACTATGACGCCACAGCCTTTCATATTCACACGTCACAGTGGACGTTGCGACGTCACAAGGAAAAACACAAAAAGGGCACTTGTCCAATTAGCATTGTGCAGGACGATGGCCAAGCAAGCACTTTCCTTGCGCCACTCCACTTCATTCCACTTCAATTCAATTCAATTTCAGCCCCGGATTGCGTGCCACGAGCCTCTAAAATTTCGTCAAGCGGCGGAATTTCCATAGAACGGATGGCTTAGGAAAAGGCATTTGCCAGACGGTTAAGATATTTCCGGCATGCTCGTGTAATAAATATGCTGAGCCCAAAAGGCTCGCTTACGAGGTGTTTATGTGGAGCTGGAGGTGACCTGCGAGCCGTTTTGTTGTTTTATGAACTGCAGATGTCAGCGTAATCGGAAATCGCTCGAGATCTACACCGATGAATCCATAAAAGTCCATAAGTGATCCCTTTATCTGGGCATAGAAGCAGCCATTAAGCAATCAGGGGATATATGGATACTAATATTATTATCCTAAGCAGCCCTATTTTTCTGATGTATCCTCTTTTGATTCGAAATGGGAATTATAATCCATCTATTATGATCATGGTTTAGTTTGATATTAAAGAAATATGTTATATAAAGGGAAGCCTGACCTACTAGAGGTTTTTTTTGGTTATAAGAGTTTTCTTTATAACATCGTTATATTAAATTATTAAAAAATCTTTTTATAACAACATTTGTCACATCCCCTGACTAATCAATATCTTAACGAATTTAAATTTCACAACCTTGGTAACATTTCATTTCATTTTTAATACGTTTTTAATAGTTTTTGAAGCTAATTGAAGTTTAATTGCTTTGTGGTAGGTACCCTTGGCTTGACTATTCCTCATTATTTATTTAAGGTTTTCTGGTTTATATATACGTAACTCCCCAAAGAACCTTCGACACTCACCTCTCTTGGTGCTCGATGCCTTCTACTCCTTCGGATATGACATTTTCGTAGACTCCAGTACGCGGACGATCGCTGAGCAGATGCTGTCGGTCCAAGTCCCGCTATTTTGAGAATTTTAAGAAGTAAAAAAATTAGAAAAGTGATTTATTGAAAAGATATTTAAATGTAACTTACCTGAAGCTGTGCCTGTAAGCCGCTGCTGTAGGAATTCAGGCTGAGACCGTTCATATCCCGAGCTCCATACTCCAGATCCGAGCTGTTACCTTCCATGTCGTGCGGACTGACGTCTGAATCGTCGTCGGCTAATAAAAGAAAAATAAATAATTTTGTTAATTATTTTTAAGATATTATGTTATGGTATATTGAAATAATACATTTAAGTCTTGAGTAAGTTTGAAAACGACTTTTTAATATCAACTATAACCTTTTCTAGAGATAAATTTAAAGATAAAAAGTAAAAGTACTAATAATTGCATGGCTAATGGATAAACTACAAATATTTTGAAGACTAAGAGGACTTTCTTATGAAGTTCTCTCCTACCAAAATCGTGTTTAATAATCCATACAACATTTTCAGAAATACTCTCTTATTTCATATCTTTTCCTATTATAAGCATGCTTTATTTTCTGTATTTTTTTAATATGTTGTCTTTTTATCATGTTAGCATTGTAATTTATATATAGTTTTATGCACTGTAGGTCATAAGGGGAGCAAGGGGGGATAGACTTTATGGTCTTTACACGAGAACTCGAACGAATTGTTTATCATTCTGCGCTGGATTTCGATTATCGGCGCAGAGCCAACTTTTATTGCACTTTTTGTATCTTTTTTTGCGAACTTCGGCACTGCGGAATGTGAGTTGAACGGAACACAAGCTCTGGCCAAATGAGACACTGACAAAGCAACGACGAGCGGTAAAACGCACACGAGCGCTGAACAAAAACTGGATGCTGGCCGCCCCCTCACACAACAAGCTCCCCTCTTTTGCTCTGCATCTGAGAAGATCTCCCTGGAGAGAGAGAGAGAGATAAGCTGATAACTCTGATAACGCGTTGACATGATTTAGGCCCACACACACATGCTCTAGTGAGTGACACTCGTCGTGATAAGCAGGGCTTCTCAGGTAACGTAGCTAACTGGTTGATTAATACAAATACGAACATGTTTTTTAGTTAGGTCAACACGATTAAATAACTAAATAATTAAACGTAAGCCAAAAGGGTTTGTTATTTAGTTGATAAGAGGATTTTTATATGCATCTTCACAAATTGCACAGAAATAGTAAATTAAAATGTAATCATTAAAAATGCATAATTAATTATTATTATTATTATTATTATTTGTTATAATAATTTATTAGTTTTTGTTATATTTAATACTCTTTGTGTAAGACAGTTTTTAAAGGCTAAATAATAAAATCTCAATCTTTCTTTCTTTGATTTTTTTATCACTTTTATATTTAGCACATTAAAACACAGAACAAACTTCAAACTTAGTATAACTTTCTTGTAATACTTTAGTGGGCTTTAAATTATAGATTTTTTCCTTTTAATTTAAGTAATAGTATTCCATAGTATTCAAAGAACTGTGAGTATGTTAAGAGTATTTCGCAGTATATTTAGAGTGTAATACAACTAAATATATTTGTATATTTATTTATAAATTTGAAACACTTTAAATTGATTAAATTGCACCTTCTTTTCTACATGAAAAAGTAACGACTTTTACACTACAGCTTTTTCACCGAAAAAGTATGCTACAAAATATGCAACACTTTCATAGCACTCAGCCTGCTGTCGTTCAGCTCAAGGCAACTGCGACATCGGGTGATAAATACGTCTTTACGTCTTAAATTTTACAATTTCACTTAAAAACAGACTCCGAATAGGTTAAAAATAAAATCCTTGGCTAGAACACTTACTAGTAAACTATAAAGTATTTGAATTATTTAAGGTCTTGAATATTATAACCAAAATAAACCGAAAACGCGCGACTTTTGGCTGACCAATCGAATGCAGCTACTGCCAAGTGACCCGCACACAACCGACTTTGCAACGTAACTGAAGCCCCACAAGTCGAACAGTCAGTCAAGATACATAGCTGACGAGCGAATTTTTCTCCCATTTATTCTTTTGTGTTTTTTTTTCGGTACTAATCTTATCGACAGCCAACAATGGCACTGTATATACTTCATACGGAATCATAGCCAGGTGATAACCACAGTCTTTATCATCGACAGTCGATTGATAAGCGGACGATGAGCAAACAGTGACGGAGGGCACAATCGCGAAGCCACAATCTCTGAAGGTGCACAGGGAGAAATATTAAGATCAAGTCTTAATTGAAATAAAGTTGCGCTTAGTTATTGGAAAATACTAATAAATTCCAATGAGCAATGATGAATTTCTTTCTATTTATAGTTTAATAGATTAACTAAATGACGAACAACTTTTGACTATTTTATATAATATTTTCCCCAACTTTTTCTAATTAGTGATGAGTATCATCTGCCTAAGTATAAGTTTAAATATATAAAAACCCCCTATTTATCATTATTTTTAATGCCTTTTCGGCATAGAAACTCACCCTGGCGATGACGCATGTGGACACTGTGCTGGGGATTGCGGATAATGCGTATCTGACGATCGGGATCCGGGTGCTGTGGCTCCCCAAACTCGCCACCAATGTCCTTGGGCAGCTGCCACAGGGCACTGCGCTCCTCCAGCTGATCCCGCGGAAAGTAAAGTGGAGCCAAAACCTCGTACGTGCCACGCTCGTTGCTGCCCACGCACAATATCACAACCTGCAGGGTGCACTTGTCCAGATAACGTCGGATAGTACCTGTTTTTAGGGTCAAACGGAGTTAAATTAAGATGGTTTAAAAATCGTTAGAGATAACTTACGCAGGGCAATGTGGGCGGCCACATCCGCGGGAAAACTCTTTTGGTTTGCACTGATGTTGCACAGGGCAATGGTGTGCAGGTTCAGCTCCTTCGCCTTGCAAAGAACATTTCTATGGGAATTAAGAAAGAGTTTTTAAGTATTTAATTTCAACATTAATTCTTATTAAATAAACATTATCATTTTTAAGCCATTTAACAAGGACTTTATCTGCTTATTTATATAAAATTAAAGTATCCCAGATTCTTCCCACTCACCTGTAACAACAGTGCAGTGTATTCTCCGCCGCTGTCTTGAACTTTTCCCTATAGGCAGGTGCCACCGTATGCAGCACGTACTTGGCGGGCAGATTGTATCCACGCGTTATGCGCACATCCCCAGTGCGGCACTCTAAACAGGAGAGATTATGTGAGTCATTTAGCTAATAATAATAATTCCTAAGCCTAAGACTTACCCTTGACAGTGGTGCTAAGCTCCTCGCGCAGCTGGTTGCCAGCCACGGCAAAGATGCGCTCCGATATGCTATTGCTTTCAGTCAGAGTCTCATTGCTGGTATTTGTGATGGCGTCCACATCCAGTGTGGTCATGTCACCGTCCCTGTAACACAAATAAAGTTAAGTAAGCATATTTTGATCAATATTTCCAATCTCCTTACCATATTACGAAGCGATTGTTGACATCTTTGGACAGGGGAAACGGACTGCGGTTGTGCCGTGGTCCGCCCAAGGACGAATAGTCCGTGATCGGCAACCGTGTATCTGTTTTCTGTGAGCCACCCCAGGTGGCCAGGTTATCCAGTTTGACGAGCTGAAAGATCAATGAGCAATGAGCAACTCTTTCCGCCAAGAACGTATGTATGTATGACTTACACATGGGCTGGAGCTGGATTCGAATGCTTTGAAGTCCACATTTGAGTTCGTGTCGAGACGCATCGCTCTGTGGAATATAAACAAAAGCAAATGGAGTTAGTTATATGCACCTCAGTTGAGTCAGTGTCATCAATCAATCAATCAATCAGTCCTCAACTGGCTTAATTTAGTTATCCCCCAACATAACCTGTTCCGCTCACTCGATTCGTGGAGGTGCCGTTTCCATTTCGGTCAACAAAATTTGTTTACAATCCAACTCTTTGTCCGGCTTCAGCCAGTTTCAGCCCGTACAATCTGAGTGTGAGTGTGAGTATGAGTGTGATTGGGTATAAGTTATCTCCGACTGTCCAGAACTCCGCAAATGAATCACAACGACTAAGGCTAACCGACACCAGAAAGCCATTTAGTTCGCTCTAAAGCCAAGAAGGCAGTGAATGAATTCTATAAATATTTACTTTCTAATTGTCATCGTTAGTTGTCATCACGTAGACGGAAGATCTTAATTCGCGGGTAAACACAAAAAAACGTCAAGAAAAACCGCTCAAATTGTGTTCTACAATGCTGAAAAGGGTGTGACCATATAAAGTCGTATATATTTTATATATCAATGCGATTTGACGCTAGTAATAATGGTAGTACATTTAACATAGTAATAATAAGAAATTAACGTTTATTCTTGTTCTGAATTTATTTATTTAAATAATTTTAAAGTTGGGGAACAAAGAATATATTTTGTAAGGAAACCAGTTTAATTTTAAGTCAGTTCTTCTCATTTAAAAAAGGATTTTAAATTACAAAAATAATATAAATTAAAAGTGCTAACATTTTTAGTTTCTCTAAACTATAAATCCTTTTCAAAAGTTTATAGACTTTTGAGCTTTGAAACTATTACAAGTTCCCCAAGAAAAACCTTTAAAAAAACCTTAAATCAAAGTCGAATTCCAGTGAAAAAACAAAAACTTCCCATCACTATAGCTATATAGAACGTTGTAACCCAAGGGCTGATGCTGCAGTGAGCCGCCCCCCCACCAGCTTCTCTCCCCCACAGCCTCCGCCTGCATCTCAAAGCACACCTGAATGTGCGTCACTCGAGCCGAGTGAAAGGTGAAAACAAAAGCAACGGCTAGAAAAGCTGGCAAGTGCAAACTGCAGCTGCGCTCTTAATTGCCATATCAGACGCTCGAGGGCGGTACCACACCGCCCACGCCCACTAGTTGAGCCCGCCACCGCCGCCCTTTGCCCTTTGCCCTTTACAGGTGTAGAAATACCTCAAAATGGATGCAAGACTCTGACCCAAATTGGCTCTTTGGGAATCGAGCGGCACTATGTACACAGTTGCATATACATCATGGGCTGGGATCACTGGCATTGTCACGGATTTGTGTCGGGCTATCGCTCAGAGCGAAACTTTCCACAGTCGCATTATCCACACTACCGCACTTGAGTAAACATTGTTGATTTGAAGGGTATATACCAGGTTTAAGTTATATTTAAATGCGCGTTATTTGGCTTAAATTAAGGTTAATTGTTTATAATCAAAGAAAAACAAAGCTTGATCTTAAAGCTGAGAAAATAAACAAAGAGCGTAAGCTTCATTGAAATACTTTGGATACCTTGTTAACTTCAACAAAAAATAGTTAAGTAGCTGTAAGTAAGCAGGTAAAACAAGAACAAATTGTAATTTTTAAGGCCTTTAAATAACCTTGATGTTTATTTTTTTACTATAAATTAAGTGAACGGCTAAAATAATTACTGCTTAGTACAAGGAAAATGTCAAAGTTATGAGCTTTAAAAGAAAAACTAAATTTCTAGGTAATTTAACACTGTTTATTTATTGAAAACCTTTTTTGTTTAGAACTAAGCCATAACTTAACTCATTATGAACATATCTTCCTTTTTTAATTATTATTTCACAAAGTATATAAAAACATAACTCACCAAGTTAAAAATAAATGTTGAATCAGCATGGAAAAAACCTTCTTTCACTGAGAAACTGCTAAGAATCTCTCGAATCTTTATTGGCATCTTAAACCCCCACACAACAGATACTCAAGAGGAAAGATAAGAAAGTTGTAAACAGAGAGATATATGTATATATAATTTCCTGGCCTCCATTGTCTGTATAATGAGCTCCATTCAACGTGTCTCCCCCGTATATGGAAGCCACTATAACGTCATTTCAATTGCCGGATCGGCCAACGAACGGCAATTAGCCACACATTCAAATGTTCTTAACGGGGCCAAGAAACAGGGGGCGTAGCTTTACGTGATCTGTTGCTGATCGCGGTGCTTACATAAGTTTGGCAAGCTTTGTTTTTCTGTCTTTTTGTATTTTGTATTTTGATTTCTCCTCTAAACAGACACCCTGTATACAAGTCAGACTGGTCTAACCACCGATCAAAATTGACAAAACGCCTTACAGAATACTTATTGATTGTTGTTGTTTTCCAGCTAACTGAGAGGCAAATGACGTCTTAACTGAGTTGGCCTTTTGACCAGACCCGGTGATACCAACACTTATCGAGAAACAAATAAACAAAGTGGCTTGTTGAACAGAGAACAAAGCAAAGTCTTGGCTCATTGTTGAGGAATTTCATATTTTGCAAATAGTTCTTATCTACATTGTTTAGAACTATCATAATTATATTTTTAAATTAAATGAAACTGCTTAAGTCAGCGGAAATAAATGGTTTTAGGGGACTTACATTTAGTGAAGCTGTTTTTGTCAAAGGAAATAAGTTGCATTAGGGATTGGCCCACTTTTTTAGACTGTAATTCATAATATTTTTCCTGAAGAGCCCTTAAGACTTAGCATTATGATCTTTTGATCAGTTATTAAGTAAACTATAAAGTATTTTTTTATATTTTTTCAGGTTGAATTATTTACAGATTTCTGGGTTACAAGGTGTTGAAGTACTACCATTACAATAAGATACTGTATCTGGGGGAAAAACTCTTGGAAGTAAACTTTTTCTTGGGGAATCTGTTTGGAAAATATGTTCCTGCTTTAACAAGGGGTTTTATAATTATTATTTATTAATTTTTTGTTTATTTATAAATATAAATACCCCAATCTACTTTATTCATTATATTCATTTTGTGCTTAACTTATTTATATTTATATTTTAAAAGCCCCAATCAACTTTATTATTTATTTGTGCATCTTTTACTGTGACTAACTTATTTATATTTAAATTTTAATCCACATACAATATTTATTGTTAAATTGATGCCTTTGTTCTCTGCCATATAAATTCCGCTTTAAGCTGTGGTTGCAACTATGCCCAGCCAAGTGGCAGGCCCGGCTCCTGCTGATAACTGGCTTTGGCAGTAAAGTCCTCGGATTGCATTCGGCAAGAGCAGTCACTAGCCAGAGCAGACCGGAACAGACCAGACCACCTCAACCAGCAGCAGTTACGTTACTCAAACTGGCTAAAGTCCAATGGGGGAGGGGAGCGCATATGTGATTCCCAGCTTTCCTTCGCCTCGCCTTGATTTGTCTTGCCAGTTGGCGTGCCCGAGTCAATTACATTATTTCAACTGTGCTGCATGACATGATTTCTGTCTCAAAAATTCCCCCTCTCTGCCCTGCTGGCCCCCCTGGAGAGTGGGAGGCGAAAGGTGGGTGGGCGGTGCTTTCGGAAATTGTGAAAAGTTGCAGGAGGCAAACAACTTGAATGTAAATAGAGAAGGGGTTTGTGGGAGGAGCGTATTGGTTCAATGATACCCAAATCTGCTGAAGGCTAATACACTATAATTGGTTTTTGAAATTGCCGGGGTAAATGGTACTAAGCAAATATACACAAATTATGGATAACTCTTTTTTTTAATTTGGTATTTCACATCCCTATAGATATGGTGCTGCCTGCCCCTATATCGATTAAATAATGTTATGATAATAGTTCAGATAGAAGTACTTCAATAGAGCGCTTATTAATAATGCAAACAAACACTAGACTTGTTGGAGAGTAAGCGTGAAAATCAATAAAAATGGATTTCAGTTAAATAAGATTTACTTGGGGGGGTTTACATACAAAAAGAGTTTGAAAGATTAGATTTAATAGTATTTAAAATACATATTTTTAGCAAATATTATCAACTTTCCCTTGATTTTTTTAACTTCCTTGGAAAACTTTAAGCTTGATGAATAAACTGTCCTAATTTTAGAGGTACTTCCCCGTCGATCATCGCATCTCACCGCCTCCATATATGGGCCACGTTATGGGCCTCTCGACGCGATGCCCTTCGCCACCCGTTCTCATTTCGGCAAGAATTGCTGCCAGCAAGTTTGTTTACGCTACACGCTCAATCCGCCAAACTGTTGCATAATAAATGCGAAATTGTCGCCCACATGCCAAGGCCTCTGCCAAGCTGGGCATGTTCCAAAAACAAACAAAAAAAAATAACACAAAAATCAGAAGGAATAAAAAACAAAAAAATGCTGCAAAAATACAGAATACTTGGGTTTTGTTGGTGTCGTGGGGCATGTAAAACTACAGGGGCGACAGTGGCAGTGGCAGTGGCAGTAGAGTAGGTAGCAGCCAAGTTAGCTGGCAAATCCAACTGGGCTGCGCTTGGCACCGAGCGAAACCGAACGAACACACTCATATTAAGTATACGACGTGTGTGCCGACTCTGTATGAGCAGGTTGTTGGCATTGTCCTTTGCCTTTTGATCTCTCGACTGGCCCCAGAGAAACGGGCCGAAAGCAAATCCAATACCGCTGGCGGCACACAGTGCCAGCCGGGAAGCGGTCCCCGCGATTTGTGTATCTTTGGAATTTAAGCGTCAAGTCACCGCCGCCCAAATATTTGTTGTTTATATTTACTTCGGATGCGTCATAGGCGAGGCCTAACCTCGTCGCCAGTCGCGACTATATAGCCATATAGCGTTCCAATCATTAGCCATCATGGCTTAGTGTTTGGCAACAACAATGAAAGCCCCCAGGCCCTGACGTCACCGAGATTAATTTCCCAATTTCCCAGTTAACAGTTCTCAGTTCACGATCCCGCAACAACACCACACAACCATCGCCCATTGTTAACGACAAATTGCAGCAATTTTGTGGGCATTATCTGCCACCAAATTGTGTCAAATTGTCGCACAGGTCCCCCCAAAAACTAATTATAATTTGCAGCAGTCAGCCGAAGCTTCTTGCGGCATAATATAGTATATCTTCCCTCTGCCGATGAACCACAATTCTCGGCGAATGCATTTATATAATGACACTTGCCGGAGCATTAAATGGATGGTCAAATACCCTGCTCCTGCTTTGGCATGTCGGAACAATGGCTTCACTCGGGAATTGTCCATGCCGTGCTCGGCCAGCTCCAATGACCCCAATAAGCTGGCCAGGCCCGAAGCACAATAACTCCAATATACGGCTATAATGCTGATTGGTCGGGGGAAATTACATTTCTATTAAGGAAATTCCACAAACATGTGTATGTTTATGTGTGCTGAGTGTACACATATTGTATGGCGGCGGCAAATGCTAAAACGCTTATTAATAATTGTCAGTGGCTGGAATGAGTTGCACAGTGGGGCCAAAAGAGTGGCAATTGGGTAAAGTTCTAGGAGCTATAGAAATTAGCAAAACAATATGGAAGTATAAGTAACTTCTTATCTAATTAAGTTGGAAATATAAAAATTTACACAGCACTTGAAGCAGTTTTATGTTACGAAAAAAAAACTTCTCGAAAAGAGTAGAACTGTCTAACAATTAATGTCCCACGTTTATTTCCATAGATGAGAAAAGATTTATAACAGAAGCTTGAGTAATAAGCTATCTATCATATTTCGGCCTGACTTTTAATCAGTTTCACTAGCAATTTAGCTTGAAAGGTAATTATAAGGGAAATATGTAAAGGTAATTTATTAAATGGCCAAACTAAGTGAAATGAAAATGAAAAAGTGGAAATGGAATAACCAACCCTTTTGCACCTTAAACTTTGTCTTTCGTTATAGAATTAACTATTTAGGTCACTTTAAATTTGTGTTTTTTAAGTGAAGGTAATATTTATAATGCAATATATAAAACAGTAAACAAAATTTGTATAACATATTCATATAATATTGTAAAAACAATCCTTAACATGAAACATGAAAGCTAGTTATAACAACCAGTGCTGATAAGGCTTTTCAAACATTTTTCAGTGTTGTCAAGTCCACTTTAAATATAAATGGCAAATGCTTGAATAGATATTCAGCACTAAAACTGTAATTATGGCATTTTACAGCCAACAAACTTGGCCCAATGCGATTTCCCTGTCTGTGTCTCTGAACAATTTCAATATCGTTTGATAATGGAGCTGCGCTCGGACGAGGGGAGCCTCAAGGGTTTGAGTTGGACACTGGACTGGCAATTAACCGGCAGTCTCGAGGGGATCCATGAGCCATGCCTGTAACCCTCGCAGCTGGTTCCGGCGGAGGATTGATGGCTTGATGGGGCCCAAACTGCAGTCATATTTGATATTCAGCACACAGAGGAAGAAGAGGCACAAGGAAAAGCCCCCCGAGGCGGGGGAAATGCCAATGGAAAGCTGGTGGTGAAAGCTGGCAGTACTTTTTTTTGTTTTTTTTGGGTCCGGTTCTCTGGGCGTCTCTGACCTCAATCAGAATGCTTCGCCACTCGCTTATTTATGTATTTTTCGTATAAATTCCTAATGCATTCGCAGCCGATGTTGCAGCACGTACGAATGGGGCGGAGCGAAGAGGGCGCTTCAGCTCGAACTGGAGCAGGAAAATGGTTGTGAGCAGCATTTCCCGCTGCGAGGTAAATGTTGTCAGTGAATAAACCTGTCACTGAATGAACTTAGAGCCACCCACAGCGGCTGGCGAAGGCGAAGCTCTCGCTATTAAACCGAAATCATAAATAATTAGTGGCATAGCAAGTGGAAGTTGCACAAGCTCGGCTCTTGAAGGTTATTCCACACTCTTTTCTTTTCTTTTTCCGTTTTTGTTGCTTTCTGTTTCTGTTCAAAACGTGCGACTGTGTGCGCGTGTCTCTCAGTAATTGCTTCGATATGTGTTGGTGTGTGGTTTAGCTTGGTTTTTGTATTTATATTCACCCTGTCGTAATAAAAGAACGCTTTCCTGCTTACGGCTTACGGCTTTTCCACAAAAAATAAAATCAAAATACTGGTTATTGTATAACCCCCGCCGAAGGAGGATCCTGGCAACGGCTGGCCTCGTTTCTTTGTTACTTTTCTTCTCTTACTTCATTCTTTTTTTGAAAAAACTGCACACACAATTTGTATTTTATTTTATTTTTTTTTTTCAAAATGAAAACACCAAAAGACAACACGCACACACTGTACTCTGTGGCGTACGCCAACACACTCACACACAGATACCCGAAGCGGGCGCGAGGCGGCGGTGGGTGGTGTGAGATAAGGGGAAAACGCGGTAGGCGCGGCGGCGGTCGCTCAGGTAACTCTGCCCTCGCGCGCTTCTCTATACATATATGAGTTTATTTGCGTGTGTGTGTGTGTGCGTGGGTGCCCGGTGTGCGTGTGTGTATTTGCAATCCAAACTTTACGGGCTTTACGCACTCGGTTTCCGTCAATCAATGAATCAAACTCCAACTCCTTGTAGCAGCTGCGGCGCACTCGCAAATCACTTTTTGTCTCGCTTCCCGTTTCGCTCAGTGTCTCTCAACTCCACTTTTGTGCACGGCTTTTGTGTGGCTGTGTGTGTGAGTGAGTGTTTGTGTCTGTGTCCGTATGTGTTTTTGGTGTGTTGCAAGTTTCTGTGTGGCTCACAAAATCGGCTCGAATCGCTTCTTCTTGCTTTTGGGCCACCGCACTTCTCGTCTGAAATCCGCGTTCGACACTGAAGTTGGCCAAAGCTTTTGGGCCAGCTTTAAACTTTCGAAAACTTGACTTGGCAAAGTGGCCAGTGCATGCGTTCGGGAATTACCTAGTTTTTGCTTAGATACTTTTATAAAAATAATGTTTGAGTAATGTAAAATACCATAAACTGTGAATTTTGTATTTAAAGACCTAGGTGAGAGTTTTTTGAGTTTCATTCAAAATATTTTTTAAAAAATAATTCAATAAAATAAATTTACGACCCGTAATTTTTCTTGAAGATTTATAGTATCTTTAGTAAAGTATCTTGTACCTGGTAAATTTATCTGTATTTTTACAAGCAAATTTGTCAAAATTTTCAAAGGGCAATGTGATTCAATTTCATAATTAAATATTGCCTCTGTAAAAATATGTAAAAATATTTGCATAATTTTCCATTAAAATGAAATGAAACTACGTTTATGAATGTACATAACGTTTCCGGAAAACCATTATTGTAAAGGCATAATATTTGTCTACTGACTTTAATTTTTAATTTAAATATTTAATTATTTATTTTATGTGATTAACAAACGAAAACTATACTGGCAAGGCCTTTGGGTTAATGCCTGTCATATCCAGCCCAATTCCCGAATTGTTGCTACCGAAAAAAAAAAATATTTAAAAAATGTTAAAATAAATAATACTTAATGAATTTAAAAAATAACACACTTAAAAATACCAACAGCCCATCGTTGATGCAGAAAAAAACTGACTGACACAAAACACAAAGCTTTTAAAAAGCTTCTCTAGTCACATGGCGCGTATACTTAATATTTTCAAAAACTGCGTATACTTAATATTTTTAAATTACGTATACGCATCAGGTCAGGCCTGTCTTAAGCTCTTTTTAAAGTTTTAATGATTTTCTAAAGACAATAAATATACCCAACTAACAGGTGCCTGCGTCCCAGCTATTTGCTTTGCTTGAAATTGTGTGTCTTTATGGCTGTTGGCTGGCGCTCATCTGCATAGACTTGTTATCTATTTTTGGCTCGCTTAGTATCTGTTCAGGCACGCGAAAAACTCTTTGGGCCATTAACGGGCTAATCAAAATGCATAAATCACCAATATCCCAGATGCCAACTATAAAGCCGCTGCTGCCGCATGGCGAACCGCTCACCTGCGCCGGTCGCGGCTTCCCATCCAATGTGTATTTGTCATATTTCCAACCTATCAACATCTTCATGGGTCATATAACACAGCCAGACGGCTGCAGTTGTTGGAGAAAAACAAAAAATTATACAATTAACCGAAAACACATGCGCGAATTAAATTGTACTCGCATAGAAAAAGTGAAACCGGGCGACAGAAGAAGCGAAAGCGAAGATGAAGTTGTGGTCCATGCTGGAGCTCCAGTCCCCCGGGCCATGGATGGGGATGCACTTCGTTCGGTGTGTCTCCATCCGAGAGTCGCCTCTCTCATAATCGGCAGATGTTAGCCATAAAAATTGGAAAGGAGGAAACAGTTGGCCGAATGGAATGGCCAACTGGTTATAGATGGCGAATCTGCCAACGAACTTCTGTGTGTCCATATAATGATGCCGGAGATCCCCTCCCCATCATCCCAAACCGAGAGTGATAAATGCTTAGAGCGGGGATTTATATTTTTTGTTTTTTTGTATATATTTTTTTTGTAGCATTTTTCGTTGGTTTTATACTTTTTAGGTATTTTTGTTTGTTTTTATTGAAATTCCTTAGATCGCAAGAAGCGCACAGAAGTAATATGTATGGTAATTGTTTGTATATGGTATAGATATAGATACATTATTATTATTATCATTTATAGATATAATGTAATATGTAAGTAATATTTATATATTGTTGTGTGTGTTGTGTGTGGGTGTGTTTCGGGTGTGTGTGTGAGAGTTTTGGGGTGTGTTTGGTGTGTGTGTGTTGGTATAATAATTAGATATACGTAATTAAGTATATATTATATACAAATCTCAATGGATTGTTGATTGATTTGCTTGAATTTACAATTATATCCGGTATCTGTATCTTGTATCTGGTATCTTTATCTGTATATATATATGTATATGTAGATGTACATGTATAAATTTAAGATTACGCGCTAGAGATATTTCAAAAAATGTCCACTTCTCTACAGGCTTATCCAACTAACATACAGCTAAATAATATATATATATGTATATATATATATATATATATATTATATATATGTGTATATATCTATATTTTATTGTTATTGTATTGTATTGAATTGTATGGTATTGTATGTAAAACCCAGGCATTACGTTGCTGTGGGACCCAAACATTTTAAAAATAAACCCTTTTTCTTATCTGCAACTGGCAAAACCAAAGAATTCTACCGCCAGTTTCCCTTCGCTTCATCCTTTCGTCCTTTTTTTTGTAATTTTCTCTTTTTGGTTTAGGATTTTGATTCAGTTTTAGTTTCGCGGTTTCAGTGTTCAGTTTTCAGTTTTCAGTTTTCAGTGTTGATTTCTTTTTCGGTTTTTCTTTACGTTTTAAAGTTTGCACTAAGTAAAATGTTTTGCAGACTGCAAATTGGAATACGTTGGCTTTGGACCTTGTCGAATATGCATTAGATAATCTGGATATATACACATACATACAGCGTACATCGTACATTATGTCACAATGTTTAAACTAAAGTTAATACATAAATTCAAAACACAAGTTCAGGGGGTTATAACATTATACAAAAGTGTGTGTGGTGTGTAGTGTGTCGTTTGTGTGTGTTGGGTGTGTGTGATTGGTAAAAAATTCTCAAAGAATGCACACAGAGAGGAAACATCGTAATCATCAACGTCATTCAACATCATCATCATTGTGGACCGTTTGTCTTTCATTTTTTGTTGTTGTTGTTGTGGTTATAAATATATATACTATACATTTATCGGGCATTATGTAAATACAAATATATATATATTTCATTTTCTTGTATTTTTTTGTTGCAAGTGCAAAAAGAGGAGACTTACACTTAAAGCAAACACTTTTTGAGGGGACTTTTTTTTTGTAGCATTCAAAGTATAAATATTTTTTGTTGTTTAGATAATATTTATGTTTCATATGCATTAATATATTTTTAATATAGTTAATCATTCATGCATTATCACCCTACTTCTCCTCAATCAATCAATCAATCAATCATTCACATACATGTTGCTGTTGCTTGACACACCGAAAATGTTCTACAAAATATTACACTTCTCAAAGACTTTTCTCTATAGATTATTTGTTTTTTTTATAGTTTTTGTTGCTTGATTTTCTAAAAATTACTTTACTACTTTACATTTCAGTTTTCTTTCTTTTTTGTGTTTTGTGAATTGAATTTCATTGAGCAACTCTTTCGATGCATCGAGATACATCATCCGCAGTTCAATATTTGACTAATATTTACATATATCATCGTTGAATTTATCATCGCTTCAGCCTGCAATTAGATCGTTGCTTGGAATTTCCAGACTGGAAGAGAGCCCAGCAACACACTCGCGCTGCACTTGGCCCACTAAGAGGTCAACAATTCATAATTAACAGGCCGTGTGTGTCGGTTTTGTTTACTTAGAAAAAAAAAATACAATGCTAGGTGGTGGATTCCAAAATGAACTCATTTTTTGCTTTCGGTTTTTTGAGGGGGTTCGTTTATTACAAAAGGAAAAAAAAGAGATGGGCAAAGTTGAAAAATGATGAAAACGATTTTGGACCGAGCAAACAGATTAAATTTTGGCATTACATAATTTTTGTTTCAGTGTCTCCCTTTTGTGGTTTAGTATTTTTGTGTTTTTCTTTTTGTTTTTTTGTTTTTTTTTTGGCGGGGGTCTTTACAAATTAAAATTTAGTTCTAGACACACAAGTAACGTGAGAGAGAGAGCCTAGTGACGACAATCCTTAACTATTGAGGGGTTCGATTCGAAATCGTTTTCAATCCTTCTTGGCGTGGCTTGATTCGGGTTTGATGGCATGTGGTCGGTGTGAGTCTCTCTTCAACATCTAACAGCGGTATGTCGGGTGTACGTATATATTATTAAAGTAGGAGCATGTGCCAAGGGTGTGTCTGTCGGTGGTGGAAAGTGATCTTGCAGTCGACGGGTCACATTATATATATATATATACATAGAGATACATATAGATCGATTGAATTGCATTAGAAAAGGAGCAGTTGCCAAGTTGTTAGACCTCTCATCGTGCACAGATAACGAAAAGAATTAGCCAACCGAATGAATAACGATGAATCAACAACAGTAATCGAACAGTATACGTTGGGGCAAGACAGGGCAAGGCAACACGTATGACCCTCTTCCCCTTCTTCCCGCTCCTATCACCCTACTCTCTCTGTATCCCTCCTCCTCCTCCTGCTGCTGCACATCCTCCTAGCTGCTGCTCCTGCTGCTCGGTCACATTCAGGTAGGAGTCCTCGCCCAGCAGCAACACACTGGGCGCCGAGCCATCGTGCGGATAGAAGTAAGCGAATTGTCCGCTGTATGTGCCCGCCGCCGATCTTCCGCCGTCCTCCAGTTGACTGTAGACGGGCAGTCCGTTGATCTGCTGAGGTGTCAGCACCAAGCTGCCCGTAATACCGCCGCCGCCTCCTAATGGTTCTGATGCTACTGCTGCTGCTGCTGCTGCTGATGCTGCTCCGGCTGATGCTACTGATACCTCCTGATCCTGCTTCTTCGCTGTCCTTGTCATGGTTGCTGCTGCTACTGCTACTATTGATGCCTCTTTTCCTATACTGTTCTCTCCAGCCGTGGCTGTTGCTCCCTCTACTTGCTGAGCCTGAATCTGAATCCGAGTCTGGGTCCTGGCCTTCTTGTTCTTGGTCTTCTTGCTGCTACTGCTGGTGCTGGTTGGTTGACTGGTCGCGGGTCTGTTAGGGTGCGGGACTTGGGCTCCGGGTGCTGTTAGTGATGGTGACTGTGATGGTAAGGGTGCTATCGGTGCTGTTTCTAGTGGTGGTTCCGTTTCAGTTTCAGCCAAAAGCGTCGATCCCAATGTGTGCTCGTCTGACCACTGTTGATGTTGCTGATGGAACTGCTGTTGCTGTTGCTGATGATGATGATGCTGCTGCTGTTGCTGATGCTGCTGCTGCTCCAATCACGTGCTCAGCCAGGTGGAGTTGCACGTGCAGATGGTGCTGGGGATCACAGGTGCATAGTAGACGCCATTGGCATAGATGAGTCCCGGCGGACCGGCCTGTATCTGTATGGTCTGTGGAGCGGCCGTCGCCGTCTGATCCGTGCTGCTCGTGCAGCAGACGGCAGCGGGGGCAGCCTGCTGCACATAGATGGTCTGCGGCGCCTGGGCCGTTGGCGGTGCCTGCGAGACCAGAGTCAATGTGGTGGCTTGCTGCGACTGCTGTTGCGTCTGTGCCTGCTGCTGCTGCTGCTGTTGCTGCTGCTGCTGCTGCGCTGTGTCCAGGAACTGATGCTGACGTTGCTGCTGGTGTTGCTGCTGCTGGTGCTGCTGGTGCTGATGCTGCTGGTGCTGGTGTTGCTGCTGCTGCTGCTGCTGGTACTGTTCCTGCTGTTGCTTCTCCTGCTTGTTGAAGAGCACCTGGGCGGCCAGCGACTGAATGAGATGGAGCGTCTGGCGCCGCTCGTGCCCCATCAGGCAGACCGTCGACATCTCGACCACCTCGCGTAAATGCATCAGGTACTGATACTGCAGCGGTTCCTCATCGACGCCCCAGAAATGGTTACGCAAGTAGGCCTCCAGCTTGGTAGTCTGCGTATTGATGTCCGGGAAGTCGATGAAGAAGCGCGAGCACATGTATCGCTCAAGGGTCTTGATGAGCTGCGAGTCGACGGCCTTGTAGTTGCGCACCAATAGATTGCAGTACTTGAGCAGGCCGCCGCCTCGTATCTCCTCCGGTTGACGCGTTGAGATCAGTTTCTTTTGCAAATGGTAAAGTGCCTCCTGGAAGTCTCCATACACCGACTCGCCGACCACCGTTGGATAGAAGTTCTCCGAGATGGGCAGTGCGGCGCAGTCGTAGAAGAGCAGCAGCGAGTCGAGTACTATCTGGAAGGAGTCCACGGAGAACTCAAACTGTCGCCGCATCGTGTCGACGAACTTCAGCTCGACGTTCTTGTGGCCGGGCGAGTTGCCCAGCGAGATGAGGGACCAGCGATCGCCGTCATTGTTATTATTCACCTTCACCATCTTGCCGACATAGGCCTCCTTCAGGGAGCACGTGTAGATGCGCCGCTTGCAGACGCCCTCGGGCATCAGGTCGAGCAGTGTGTTGAGCACGGCCACCTTGACGCGATCGAAGACACGCGGCGAACTCAGCTCGATGGCGAATATCAGGTCCAGGTCATTGTACGGCTGATCCTCGCTGGCTAAAACATGACTAGCTGCACCGCCGTTGAGACGGATGTCCTTAACTAACACCCCGGCGCCGCCGGCGTTAACCTCTGCCTCCAGCTTGCGGCGCACCAGATTGACCAGGTCCTTCAGCGTCACCTCCAAGGTGGGAAAATTGCCGCGTCCATGTATGGCCACCTTCTCGTCCATCACATTGTGCAGCTTGCTCACCTGCTCGAACGAGAGCACGGCCAGCCGCTGTGTCCCACCGGTGTCGACGCTCTCCAGGGAACCATGGTCCGATGTTGAGGCAATCGATGAGCCCGAACTGGGCGACGGGGGCGGTGTCTCGGTGCCGCCGTCCGAGTGGAAACCGTCGTCGATCTGGTAGACATCCATTCTGTTGCTTCGCTGTTGATGATATAGCGGTTCGGCTCCGTCTAGTGTCCCGCACTGATAATGAGAGGGAAGAGAAGAGGAAAAAATGTCTGCGATTAGTTTTCGGTAGAAATTTACGTCTTTTCTTTTTGCTGATATGGAAGAGTACCTATTTTCGATCTGTTTTTCGATGCTATTGTATCTATTATATCTTTTACCGATGCTGGCTGGTTAGAATACCATCGTTCTTGTTATTGTAACTAAAGCGGTTGGCTCGTTTTTTACGGTTTTGTTGGAAGAAACCGAATTTTGTATTAGGAATTTTGGGTGGAAGTGGAAATGTCGAGGTCAAACGAATGAAGTCGGGTTAAAAAGCAAGTGATGATCATTCAATAGCCTCGCTTGATGCTTTTTTCAAAGGTTTCAAAAAATTCGAAGGCAATGGGATATACTATTTAAAGGTCTTTAAAATATAATAAAATATCTAGATAACTCAAGAGATAACAAATATTAATATTATATTATTTTTAGTTTCTTCTTATAAAGTACTTTTTCTAAACTTTTTCCCTTAATTTCCTGTACACTGTAATGCCAATTTGTTGATTATTTTTGCTTTTCAGACCGTGCATGTCAGCCTTTTCCCTTCTATTTCCAAATTTATCAGATTGCTTTTTTGATTCTATATGTTTTTATGTTTTTTGCACTTTGTTGTCTTTTGTTGTTTCATCATCATCATGATATTGTCACTGTTATTTATTTATTTATTTTTTCGTTTTGCCATTTTATCTAGTCAATGCCAAATGCCGCCCGGGGGCTTCTTTTAATTAATTAATTTGCTTTAAATTCGCTAAATTTGTGCCTTGGTGGTGTGTGAGTGCGGCCTACGCGCTAAACATTTAATTCTGTGCTATTTATTGCTTATTTTATTTTGTCTTTTTTGTTATTTCTTGTGGTGTGTGTTTTATTTAATTGTTTTTGCCTGTTGTTCTCACAACCCAACAACAACGACATCGGTTTTTGGCATCGCAACGAATGGGATCGTATCGTATCGTATCGGTTCGAAAAATGTTCGAGACGAAAGTTCCGCGTTGTTATCGAGCAGGCGACGTCTTTCTGATACTGATTCTGTTTCTATTCAGTTTTCTTTTTATTTTTCTGTTTCGATTTCGGTTGGCCCCCCAAAAAAATTCCCTACCATATTCTATAGTCTCGGTTCCCTATTCCCATCCCCCGATTTTTCGCCTTCCGTTTTGCGCTACTGTTGTACATGGGCTATTATATCGTTTAGCTCTATCTCTTGTATAAGTTTTATCTGTGTGCCTGTGTGAGTTTTGGGTTCTCGTTCTTTTCTCTTTTTTCTTTCTATTTTTTTTTTATCATTTTGTTTGTGCGTTCACTCACAAAAAAAAAACAGCAGGGAGAAAAAAAGAGAAAGAATTTAATTTTCTGGCATAACTGGCTGCCGACCACAAAATATACATATATACACAATATAACTATATTATACTAGTTATAGTATGTGTGCATATACGGAGGGTTAGATGGATGAACAAGTTAAGGAAGCCACTTTGCCGATTGCCATAATACAATTCAAATTCAAATGGACTCTTCGGATCGCATGATTCACACACAGTACAGTTCAAAACAACTTAGTTAACCCCGAGAATATGCCGCGATTTCGGACGACCTGCCGATTTGCACAATATATATATATAGTCTGTCACCCAATGCAAATCCAAGTGAAGGCACACAAAATACAACAAAAAATATATTCACACGGCGTAAAGAGTAAAGAAAAATTTAAACTGAGATCAGAGCAGAGCTGAAATTTTAGCTAAAAAAGATCTTATAGATCTGATAGATATAAAGCAAGAGATGGGGATTTTTTGGTTCGGCTTTAAACTTTACTCTGTTCCGTTCTTTGTTTAAAGTACAACACTATATCCGGGTATGGGCAAACTTTCAACTTTGGGTTATCTACTTTCTATTATTTAGCAATATCGCGCTTCAAGCTGATGCAATAATTGCTTATCGCCTTTTTTTATTGCCTAATGATAATGATTAATATGTGCCGGAGTAGAGCCAGACTACATTTGGGAAAGTTCCAATATAGTTTTGTTACGTTTGAAAGGTTAAATGTTGTTTATATACCAATTATATAATTTTTAAATGATGATTATCTTGTAATTTTATAATAGTTTAAAGTACTTCAATCTTTATAATATTACTCAATTAGTTTATCTCTAATTAGTTTAGACAGCTTTACGTATTTTACTATCGGAAACAAATTTAATAAAATGAAATTTAAAATATTTATATTCCTATATTCAACTTTATATAATATATAATACTCTATTATCTATTTCTTTATCCTACTATACATAATATAAAATTACACATTTCTTTTTATTATATGTAATATATAATCTACTTTTTCTCTTATCTTACTATATATAATATATAATCTCCTATTTTCCCTTATCCTACTATATATTTTATATAATCTATTATTTTCCCTGCTAATATAACCGACAACACTGCCTGCTTTTCCAATCCACGAGGGCGAGTGCATTAATTTGTGGTCGCTTTTCGTGTGAATTGGGTAATATAACTAAAATTTGTTTTGGTTCCCCCCTGGTCCCCCTCTATGGATCTTTGCATCTTGGGAACCCAGAGACCAGACGAGACGAGCCGAGGCGGAGCTGAGAGAACTGCCGCGTGGCTGGGTTCACACTTCTGAATGGGGTATTGGGTATATACACGAGCATATTGTTATTCACTCAGTTCCAGTTAAAAGTCTGGCTTCTTTTTTTTTGTATTTTTTTTCTGCCGCACAATTAGTTATTTATTAATTACTATTGACGTCTCCGCCGCACTCAGTACAAATTGCCGCTTCTGGCTGTCATGTATTTATTGTAATCGTTTAAACTGCATTTTCATGAGGCAATCGCCAATCGAAATTGTGTAGAATTCGCCCTTGAAGATCTGCAGCCAGGAACTCCCCGGGCGAGCATTAGTTTTCTCCCTTTCGAAATTAAATTAACACCGCTGCGCTAGTTAATGGCTTAGACAAAGTGTGAAATCAAATCAAATTTGATAATTTTTCTGTTAATTACTTTCTATAGTTTCCACTGGCAGTTGTTTACTGTGCACGGAAAATAATGTTTTGTTAAATTGCTTGAAATTCAAGCGGATATTTAGAGAAATTACACAAGGATTAAATTTTTATAAATAAAAACTATATTAGTGGTTTATTCTTAATTAAATTAAAAGAATTCTTTTCCGTTAGAAAAGTTAATGTAATAACCTCTTTTATTTACGAATTTCACCATATTATCTAGAAAATATAATTGCTAACTGAATTACTCATGCACTATTAGCTTTTTTTAATATAAAATATTTGTATAGTTTTTCTGTGGGAATATTCGGTTCAAAAATCCCCAAAGAAAAATAATTTTACAGCATTAGACTTGAATTTCACTGATTTAAAATTAATAAAAACTAATTAAGCACAAAATATCTTGTTTTTTTTCACAATAAAACTATGTTTATTTTTTAACACACTTTTTTTAAGTATATAAATTGTATTTTGAAGTCTTTCCTATATAACATTTTATGAAATTTATGAAAATTTAAATTCAGATCTGTTAATTTTTAACTTCTTGATTTCGAAATTTTGTAGTTTTTGTTAGGACAATTAAATCAATATTTCCTTATTAAAATTTCACCCGTTAACCCCTATTTCATCTAATATTATCCTTTTCCCCCAAACTGTAGAACTTAATTTCACAATTAAATGAACACGCACATTCCCACTCACACACACTTATAGGTAAATACACGTAGCAAATTAGCGCTGTAATTTTCACCAATTTCTGCGGCTAAATTCGTAAACTTCAAACTTTGTTAGTTGTAGTTTGTAAATGCACTATCATCATTATCATTAGCTTTATCATTATCATAACGGCGCTTCAGTGGCAGTGTGCAGCTGCTGCTGCCTCACATGCAAACAGGTGCAAGCTCTCGTACGTGAGTGCTGTGCGTGCTCTGTGTGTATGTGTTTTGGTGTTGGCCTAGACTGGTCTCAAATAAAAGTGAAAATCGTTGTTGTTGTCTTTCTCTCTCGCCATCTACTCTTTCGCCGCTAAGGAAAGCAGCAGCAGCAAACAACAGTCCAAGTCCGACAATGGCAGAAAGTCTCTTACACGAAAATTCAAAGCCTACACAAACACACACTTAAATACACGGAGAAACAAGTGTAAAGGCTTAGTTTTTTTGTGATTTTTTTTAACGTACCGAGTGCAAAGTAAGGCAAAAAACAAATATGGATTCCGTGTGGATTTTGTTTTAGCACCGCATCACCATCGAACGAGAAGCAGAAGGAGGACTAGGAAAGGAAGGCAATGGGCGGCGGCGGCGACTGCGACGACGGGTGCCCAATTGGCGCCTACTAAACGCGACTAAGCGACTCCGATTTTTCGCCCGTTCCGATTTCAATTTAATTCGCGCGTCTGGTTGTTAATTTCTTTGGCAAATCACAAGCACACACACTTATCCTTCCGATTCAATGCACTTTTTAACCTTTTTCGTACACACTTTGATTTTATTTCAGGCTATATGGTACTGTATTTGTCGAAAATATATATTTTTCTATTTTATTTCTTCGGCCGCCGTCGACCGTTAAGTTGAGCGTTCAAAAACCATTTGACGTTGACGTCGCCGACTGGCTGTGCTTGCGAGCTCCCCCTTGGTGGAGCTGCCTCTGCCGACGTCGCTGTCGCAGCGCTTAGAATATTGGCGAGCCCCATGATAAAAGCTCGCCGCTGACGTCACAAGGCTTGAGTGGAATTGGAATATGCTGTTTGAGTGAGTTTGTAGCTGCCATGGGGCTGGGGCTTTTTTAGAAGGGCACACACACATACGCACACCACTGTGGGTTAGTCGGTCGATCTCTCTCGCTCTCCCTCTTTTTCTCTGTCTCTCTGCAATATGCGGGTGCTGCTCGCTCAGCTGATAAAGCGATCAAAAAGAAGCAGCGCTGTGTCTAGGTGCGCAAGTTTACCTATGGGCAGGTGTGCGTGCGTGTGTGTGTGCAATGTGTTTACGTGTGAGCCGCTTTTATGCCATTTTTGTAATGCATTTTTGCAGGCCGTCAGTTTTCGATTTCATTATTTTGTATGCAGCAAGCAGCACTTCACTTGTTGCTGTTGCTTTTTTAAGTATGCACCGAGAGAAAAACAGAGCTCAGCAGGTTAGCTTTTACAATTATTACAAATCTATTTTGGTATTAAATGTTTTTAGTTGGTAAAAATCTAATTAATTGGTGTGTATGAATATATCTTAATTTTTTAAAGAATACAAAATTGTTATAAATATATATTTTCTAATTTTCAACTAGTTTTGATATCTTAAATACTCAAAAAATTTCCAAACCCTAAAATTTCTAACCATTGAACTCTAAAAAAATACAAAAAATATATAATAATCCCTTCTTTAAATATACACATAATAAAACTCAAACACTTGAAATTTTTTAACAATGAAAAATTGTATAATTTTTAATAAATAAGCTCATTTTAAATCGAATATTTTTCAAATAAAATCTTGTATTTTTTCAATTCAAAATTTTCAAACTTTCAAATTTCCCTATTTTCATCTTCCCTACGAATTCCGACTTCAAAACAAAGGAAAATAAAATTTGAAAACACAAGAAACCGAGGGGTAACGTTTTCAGATAAGCGGGGAAAAGGCGGCCCTCTTCTGCTGATAAGGCCTACATATATTATTCCTATTCCAATTCCGAATCCGTCTCGTGCACACAGATTAGTGTTTATGTTAATTGGGGAGACCGTCGCCGCTATCGAGTGAGCCGAAAATAGACCGAAAATTATGTGAATAATAATTATTTAGTAGCGACAGCGACGACAACACAAAGCATAGCAACAATAATCAGTCGCTGTTTGTGTGTTTGTATATAGAGTATTTATCTGATGCTTACTTAATATACATATACAATATATATACGTAATATAATATATATTTTATACTTGTTTCGACGACTGCTCCCAGAGCTCATTTGAATTGGATGCGTTTGGCCTTTATAATAACAGTAATGAGATTGAACGCAAAAATTTCGATGCCATAATATATATACGAATAATATACATTTATTCATAATATAAAGCTTCATTAGCTTTACCGTTATTTCGGGGCAGAATAACTGTCTGCCGGGGTGGCTCAATGTTATAATTTACCAAAAACTTTGAACGAAAACCGTTTGGCAACGAATTTGTTTTCGTTTTCTTTTTGGTTTTGTTGGATTTTTTGTTGTTTCTGAAAGGTTGTTTTGGAATATTGCTTTGATTAATGCCTATTCGCTCGTGATGGACGTCTAAAAAAAGTAATACTCGCGCGGTAGCATTGAAGCAAGCAAGCGTTAATGTATCTTGCAGATACAAAAGCCATCTTGCAGTGCAGCGGCAGTGGCAGCGGCAGAAACAGCGCCAGCATACAGCGAAATATAATATAAAACGCTGAGAGCTGAGGTCGAAGTCGGGCCAAGCTTGTTGCCATTATTAATGCTATTGTTGTTGCCTTAGCTGTTTGTTAGCCGTATCTGTATCTGCGGCTGATGATGTCTGTTTGGCTGTTTGGCAAGACGCAGACTCATTCAGGGCGACCCTGACCCAATAAGCCGTGTGTCCATTGCGAATGTATCTGTATCTCTCACGCTCTGGCCACCCTGTGTGCAGATCAGATACTTCACGATTCGCGGTCTTCAAAAACGAAAGTGTGGTACTGTGTGCTGCTGGCCAGATTCTAGACCCAACGCCTTGTCTGGCTCCCATCGATCCGCAACAAATGCAAATCGCTAAACTAATTGCTATGCCAAGCGGCTACGAATTCCCCACCAAACCCCAAAACCAGTTCGACCGACATTTCAAATACGCATTCAATTCCAATTCCAATTCCAATACCAATTCCATTCGATTCCAGCGTCAAACACGCGAACAAAATCAGAAATCAGAAATCAGATTCAGATACACACTTGCGTTTTTGGCATAGCTTCACATACTGGCATTACCAAAAGCCAGACTGAAAATGAAAGTGCCCAAGAATCGAAAGGAAAACTTAAAATAAAATCAAAACGAGGTAAGGAATGCTCTTTGAAAATATTAAGAAAAGTAAGGGGTTTGTTTTATTGTTATTGTTATATTGAAAAAGTTAAAAGGTTTCAGATCTATGTAGAGATCATAATGAATTTCTAAGATAGTCAAGTTTACTTGCATAAAGATATATTATTATTCTTAAATTTTAAACGGTTAAATTTGCATTGTTAAAATTTAAAAGGTCAAGTTTTCTGTGAGGTGTTTTTAAAGAATTTCTCAAAAAACTATTTCAACTATTCTGCTTCAATGTGATTAATAAAATTAAGATACCTTTCCCCTCATCAAGCTCAAGCTGTCATTTAGAAAATTCATTTTGTCATTCATTCTCATATTTAACTGCACAATTTTTCCAGAATTAAACAAAAAATAAAACCCAGATAGATGAAGTATTTAAAGCCTAGTATATATATAAACTATTTGCATTGTTAATTGCATTGAAAAACTGCTGATCGGAAGTGTTGAGCCCTTTGCTGTTTATGACAAAGCGGAAATTGAATTTCTTCAAGTTAAAAGCTATCTAGCTTCCTCTTTCTTTCTTGCTTCTTTCTTTTTTGATTTTAATTTTTTCCCTTTGTATCTTTGTATCTTTTCTATGCAGCTTTTATTGGTTTTGCGCTATACCTTCTTGACTTTCGGTTTTGCCTGTCTCTGGCGGCGGGTTTAATTTTCCTTTCCTCATTTTCTGTGTCAAAAAAAAGTGTGTGTGGAACCGAGTCAGAAACGTGACACAGAGGTAGAGAGTCGTCTCTAAATTTGATTTGGATTTGATTGGACGGACAGCCGACACTCTCGGTTAATTTAATTCATTTCGTGGGCTTGTCTTTATTTTCTCGACTTTTGGTTACGACTTTCGACCAACGCTTAGATTATGCAATCGCAAACTTTTGCTTTTTTGATAAAAGTTCAAAAAAAGGCCCATTTGCGACTCGTGTTTAGTGCTGGCATTAAAATAAACGATGGCAGGCACAATATTCAGAACTTAATTATTGGCACAAACGTAAATTACAATACAAATTGAGATTGGGCAAATTTAGATTAAGCCATTTAATTGAAGTTCATTAAAACATACACAGATTGAAAAATAGAAAGTTACTGGGGAAAATTGTTGGTGATTTAGTTAATAGATATGAAATTAGGGGGAACCAGCAGGGTCGTTAGAATATACCATAATATATCTATATACTATATAATATCATATACGCTCTGTACAAAGTCAATTTTTTAATCCGAAAAGATTCTAATCAAACAGCTGGCAAGTGTCAGCTGGGCAAATATTATTCCTCATAAAAAGTGAAGTTTTTGTATCATTTCCTTAGCTTTGTTTTTTTTTTGTGTCATAATATTTACTAAATATTTGTTACTTTACCGCTCGAAGCAAACAAATGAAAGGCGAAAAATATTTACCTGCAATGAAAGGAAAGGAAACAGAGGCTTTAGAATTAAACATTTAAGACGGAATTTGTTTCTTAACCACAAAGAAAATCATGCTGTTCTTTATTCAAAGAGCTTAAATTAATTATATGAGCTTAAGACTCGTTTATATATTTTCAGACTTTTAAAAATGGCTTACAAACTTATATTCTGGTGGCCTGAACTCAATTAAGTTTTACTTTGACTTTTGATTGCAGTTTTAGTTGATTTATTTTGGCTTTAATTCGAGATTAAAATGGTATTTATTTACCTGCTGCTGCTGTTAACTATTCTAACAGCTTTAATTGAGTTAAATTTAATTTCGCTTAGCGTATCAACTGATTTCAATTAAGCGATTAAAGTCAACAGAAGATAAACAACAAACTTTCAATTGCAAATGCTTGTTTATTGTTTTCGTTGCTCGTCTTTTTTGCGTAGTTCTTGTCTAAACTTTTTTATTCAGTTCTCTTTTTTGTTGTGGCATTTGTTATTGTGTTTCAAATTCTGCCTCATTGAAAATGGCGTTTGCCCAGTTTTGATATCATTTTGATGTGCTTTATGTGTTTGTCTGGAGTGCTGTTCGGTTGTTCTTTTTTTTGACTGCTCATTGTTTTCTAGCGTGACTTTTCAGAATCATGCAACTTATAATTACAGCAATGTGACGATGAGTATCTAAGTATCCGAGTATCCATGGGATACGCCGATACAGGCAAACACTCGCTCGAATAGTAATGAAGTTTCGGCATGCGGATTTAACAGGGTGTGCGTGTGTGTGTGTACGATTATTTTTCTATTTCTACCTGCCCTCCTGTCGACGTGCCTGCCATCTATCAGCTAATGGCAATTTGACTCGGAATCAATTAAAATCGCTTACATCGAGAAACTCCGAGACACTTTCGATGTGTGCGGCGGCGCTGTGGGGACCTTGAGGCAACAGCCTACAGCCTACAGCCAGAGTTCCCCCTTGTTTTCGCTTCGACATTTTGAAAGGTAGGGCAAAGCAAAAGCAAAAGCAACAACAGCCAAAACAGCAACAACAAACTTTGAAATTTCGTTTTGTAATTAAAATTGATAAATGACTTCTCGTGCCACTAAAACTGTTCTTTAGCCACTATCAATTGCTTCCTGGGAATCGAATCAAAAAGTGGCATCTGCTCAAATCAAGTTAATATATGTATCTATATACAAAAAGCTGACTAGACAGCCAGGTGAAAAACAAACACAATGCACTTCAATCGAGGTATGGTTTCTCCACAAAACACAATAATTGCATTGTTCATACTGCACTTAATCAATCTTCATAGGCCCTGAGAAGCCATATATCACAGTCATAGTTTGCACATTTATGGCAGTCTTAAGTATTCCATTATTGATAGAAATTCTAGGTTTGTTTAAGGTATTAATTATAGACTTAAAGAGGGTTTTAAAAAGAATTAAAAAATGAGAATAAAGTGTGTGATAAGTGGTCCTTAACTATTTATTTAATATTCCAATTTTCTGATTTGTTTGAGTTTAATTAATACTTAACAAGGGTATAAAACGTTACAAAGAACGCTTTTAATATATATTTTTTTGTTCGAATTTATTTAGTTTAATACTTTTTCAATGTCTTACTAATAAAAAAAACCTTTAGATCGTTTTTCTTCCATTCAAATATATTAATATAAGTTATGGCTTAGTTTAAATTGTTTCTTAATCAATTTTTCTATTAAAAACTTTACTTATTCATCACATTTTCTAGCCCGAATAAAATACCCAATTCGTTTGCGTCAACAAAATATCAGTTTAAATTTTTTCCATGTCTCCTTTTACTTCCGGTACCAACACCGAAAAAAAAGATGGTTACCTCCCCAAGATACACACTATTTCCGCTGGCACTGTGATAAGATACAAACTCAACCGACAGACAGAAAAAACGGCAACTAAAATGGAACATGCCAGGTAAGCTAAAACAAAAAATGTCAACTGAAACAATCTGTATCTATATATAAAGTAAAATATGATATATAAATAGGGGGAGGGGTAAAACAGTTGTATCAACAGTTGACGATTGTGCCAGATTCAGGTGCGGATTAGCCAGCTTGTTGAGCACGAAACAAGAAAAAAAAAGTATCTCCGAGAGGTGTAGCACTTTTATAGAGATTCTCTGTGAGATTCAGAGAGAGGTGGGTACCGCCGACCACCCACAATTATATCAGAAATACCTGTGCCTCGAGATGTGGGCCGAGATATTGGCTGACTAATACCGATTGGGATTTGCCTGGCCCAGATGATCGCAAGGTTGATTCACCACACAAACAAGGCAATTTTATAACTCATCGCAACTCAGAACAAAAAGTCCAACCAACGTGTGATTTATGTTGCCACCGCTAAGTGTCCCCTTAAGTGCTCAAGATTTGGGCCATCCTAAAAACCCCATTTAAATAACAATTTAATAAAAGTATTTTTACTTTTTTTCCGTTCGAACCCAGCAGCACACACATCAACATCAACATCATCATCATCACTCTCCATATGTCAGCGTGCAAAAGTCACCGAGGGTTTATTGCCCCCTTAAACATTATATACACATATATATTAATATATATACATGTACTACTTGTAGCATGTAAGCAAAATAATACAATCAAGAAAATAAAAAAAAAAAAATTGAGATGGCAGAGACGACTCGGCAACAGCTTTCGAGAGGACGCTGGAATTAAATATATAAAATTAAATTGCTTGCACAAACGAAAATCAGAAAACAAATTATTGCTTATTACATCGTATGTATGTGAAAACTGTATGTAAGCCGTGAGTATTTATTAATCCGGGTCTGGCGTGCACTTTTCGGTGCCTTATCATCATTAATCACCTCCGCTCAGATGATGTTCAAGATGATTGAGTTCCAGAGTGCCAGAGTGCCAGTACCTACGGCCAGCACGTGCAGGCCAAATCGGTTAATGGCCCCTAACAAATCACGATCGCTCGACACTATAATCACAATCTGCACAATCTGCAGTTTACGAATCTATATAATCGCGTTTTGGAAATCTACAATGGACAGTAGTTTTCATTGAGGCAACGTTTATAAATCGAATCTGGACTATTGGAATTTGCTGCTGACCCGCCGGCGAGTGTCTGCCCTTTTCACAGCTCAACTTTTGTTTTTGTTTTTATATTTTCAGGTCTCTTGTTCGATTTTTCAAATTTTGTAATTTCACTTTCTTCGACGTGACAACAACTCTTGACAGCTACGTGGCTGTCATTTCAAATAGATCGTTAAAAAGACGTCGGTTATGCAACAGGGAAAAAGTGTATTAAAAAAAATAGTTAGCTTGTGGAAAGAAAATTGTAAAATGAATTATAATAATCATAAAATCGAAGCAAGTTACGTCATTAAGCCTGCTCTGAATCTCTCTAGTTTTTTGTTTGCTTCGCTTTTTTTTCCCCTCTTTTAATTTGGCAGATTCTTGAGGCTGAAGAAGTGGCTCTTGTTGAGCTGCTGTCGAGTTTGGGCCGCTGTGTGGGCATTCAAGTGCGAGCTGCGTAATCTGCTTATTAGACATGAGCCGATGCCTTCGCCTTCGTTCAGCTCAGCTCAGCAGCTCCACTCGAGTGCGCAGCCATCACAATCGTCAAATAATCGTAAAAATAGAAACCCGATTTCAATTATAGTTCTCTCTCTGTATCCGAGCGAATCTACCCAGCTACCTAGCTACCTAGCAGATACATTTGTTGCGCTTGGCCAAGCATTTTCGAGTCAGATTCGTCTAGAGTGCAGAGCTGGTTCAAGGAATGTGTCTTGAACTAGCAAACAGAGGCAGAAGAACCTATTAAATAAGCTTAAAATAAATATTTCATATTAATTAAAATTAATATACAAATTATAAAACAAAAGATACAAATTTATACTGCTTCTTAAATAGGGTTTTAAAGCTACCTTTATAAGTTCTCTACCTATTTATTATATTTACTGTATTTTTAACCATAAATGTATCTGTATCTGCATCTGTCTATCTACCCATCTCCATCTAAATTCCATTCTTAATATCTTTCCCCCTCATCATTAGCATCTTATTTCTTTTTTTCTTGGTGTAGCAAATACACTTCTCGGAAAGGTTAGTAGCTGTAACTATATGTACAGAAAAAAAAAATCATGCGAAAGTTCGTTCAACGCTGGGCTTTGCATTTGTATCTGTATCTGGCAGATACACGTACTTCGGCTTCGTTTCTCGTTTCTTGCGATTCGTTTTTTTGATTCGTTTCGCTTCGCGTTGCGTTTTTGCGTTGCGCTTTAGTTGGTCTCTGTGTCAGTGGAACTCTGAAATGCCACCTTGCCGCGTGTATCTGTATCTGTATCTGTTGTATCTGTGGCAATGTGGCAAACATTCTGCGAGTTTGCCGACGCTGCTGTTGCTGCTGCTGCAGGCAATGCTTCGTTGCTCGACACCAACACCAACAACAACAACTACTACAACGACGGATTGGTTTCAACTTTTCAAAAAAGTGAAAGGAGTTTTCAAACATTTGTATATTTATTATTATTATTATTATTCTGCTGTTTACCGTTGCCAAATTAAATTTAAAGAAGAAGAAAAATGTGCACAAGATATACGAAATTTAATTTGACATTTACAATGGACACTCAATAAAGTTAACATATTAAGAGTAAAGGTTTGATCTTAATTTTTATTGTTAAATAATAAAAAGAATTGGTAAAATATTTTTAAATCTTTAAGAACGTTTCTGAATTATTTTTATGACTATCAATTTTAGTTTTATGTTTGAAACTTTAATAAATACATATTTTTTTAATTTAACAAGATTTAAATGTTAAAAATTAAATTATTGCTTTGTAAACTATTTTTATTTTAAATTGCCTAAAAATGTAAAAATATTTGTATCATTAATTTTTTAATAACTTATTAATATTTTTTACCAAAAATATTGCACAAACTCTGAAAAAATAATGGTTGTTTTTATAAAATTCAATAGGAATTGAATATTAATGAATTATTTCCATATGTTCACCCCATCAAGTCCCCACTGTACAAGGAAAACAGCATTCGGTGAAAGGGAAAAATCAATGAATTAAATTGATTGCGTGGGCGCCACATAATTAAATCATTACCTTTGCTTTAAAATCCCTGGCTAACGACGGACGGACGGACGGACTGACTGACTGACTGACTGTTGAACCCCAACAAAAGCTGCTACCGATGGCTAATGGTGAAAATGACTGGAAAACAAAACAAGGCTTTTCACTTAGCAAACACAACAACAGCAAGAAATGAAATGAAATGAAAAAAAAAGAAGAAAATACAAGTAAATCCAAAACAAAAACAAAAAACAAAGCAAAAAGCCCAACCCAAAAGCCAAACAAGCCACAAATTGTTGCCGCTGCTGCTAATGTTGTGGCAATTGTTCATGTGTGTTGTTTGCCTTTGCCTTTGTGTGTTGTACAATGCACTCGAGTCATGCACATGAACATGCACATGCCAAAGCGTTGCGCCACCACAGCAGGCCAGCTTTAAAGCCATGCAGACATTCAGCCATCTAGCCATCTAGCCATCTAGCCACAATAAAGGTAGAAGCACCTGAGAGCCAAGAGACAAGACTTAATCTCACCCAGTCAGAGCCAAAAGCAACTGCAAATGCACCTGAAACTGAAACTGAAACTGCAACTAACTGTCGTCGAGAGGGATCCCAGCCAGAGTTGTGAGATCGCTACCAGATCTCTTGGCCAACTTTTAAAATATGCAACGCTTTTGGGGATTCCAAGAAAATAAAAGAAGCTGGTGGGTTAAAGTTACAGGCTTTGGCTAATTAGCCGGAAAATAACAACAGAAGCTCGTTTTTACGCATATCAATTAATATAATGAAGTTGTAGGTATTAATATATGCAGTTTTTAAGGTGGGTATAAAATAAGATATAAAACATAAGCTGACATTAATACATAAACTAATGAATGGAAATTATAATAAATATACAGAGAGCCTTTAAAAATAAAAGGTTTTAGAAATAGTGAATATTTATTGCAATTAAAATGTAAACTTTTTCTTGAAGCCTCAAATCTATTACAAGAAATCATAAAATCATTAATATAATGATGAGAATAGAGTAATGAATATGAAATTATTATTAATATACAAAAAAAGAGCCTAGAATAATTTGTTGCTTGCAGATATTTAAATTAACTAATGACAATAAAGACACTATTTCAATCAAGTTAAAAGGGAATTTAATAAGTTTCTTTAAGAGGAAATTTACAATTAAACTTGATAATTAAATAATAAACTATCCAGAAAAACCCTCAAATAAAATGTAGTAAATATCTCTACAAATTAAAATGTAAACCTTTCCTTTTAAAACCACAATTCTCTTCAACAAAAATGCTTCCAAAATGAAATCATGGTAAATTGCTGGAAACTGCTGGGCCACTTGATTTAAATTCAAACTCTCCACAAGCATACTGATGGTAATAAAATGAAATGTAATTTAAATGAAATAAAATCCCCCCCAGGATGGACCTCAACTTTTGTGGAATATACACTATTTTGCCATGTGGAGAGCAGCTCACTTGCTTTGACTTTTCGCTGTGAAAGCCGCAGGCACTGATGAAATTGGCTGGCAAAAGCCGGAGCAACAGTGCCGCAGCAGCAGCAGCAGCAGCAAAAATTTCATCTTCACTTTTGCGGCCAGTGGAACTTCTATGTGCAATTGAAATTGCCACTGCAGCAGCAGCAGCAACGGCAACTGGCATTGCAACTGCAACAAAGTATCTGTGACTGGCTGCGTTTTGCCGTTTAAAGCGTGAAAGTGAAATCTATTTTTTGTTTTTCTCTCATTTTTTTTTCTCACTTTTTGTTGAATTTTCTTCAAAACGCGCTTTTCTTTGATTTCTGTCTGTCGGTCAAACAGCAGAAATCTCTTTTCTTGGTTGTGTTTGGTCAGTGAACTTAGTTTGGTTGGAAAACAACAATAACAATAACAGTCTCGATACTTACACAATATCGAAGACCAAAACGATAACCGATTACAGTCGCGATAGTTTCGTGGCTTACCTGCAAAGAAAGCAGTGATGGGGGGGAAAGGTTAATAAAATAAAATAGAACTCGGGCACAGCTCGAAAGAAATTTATTATGCATACGACAGATAAACGTGTGTCGCTGCTAAAAAGATACAGAAAATAGAAAAAATGTATTTAAAAATATACAAAAGGCGAGGAAACTTGGCGGCGCTTGGCAACGAACAAAAACAAAAAGGTAAGAAACGAAAAACAACAAGAAAATGTAAAAAGAAAATAGAAACGATCTGCGAGGAAGACATAGAAATTAGAATGTGATTCTGCCAAGGCGCACATTTTCTTTTCAATTAATTTGGCTAATTTTTCTTTTTGTTTTTCTGTTGTTGTTAAAGTAAAGTATCCCATACAAGAAACCCTCGGTTTTATTAGCCAACACCCTCGGCCACTTGGCCACCTTTCACTGTACCTTGTTGTACTCAAAAATTGTCACATTCCTGGCCCAATCTAGGACAGCATTTGTGCTCTACATACACGACCGGCTATATCTATAATATATACCCAATTTCTACATTTCTACTTTTATATTTTATTTAGGCTTTTGAGTGGCTATTTAAACAGCTGAAAGTTGTTCCGTTTATTTGCCATTGTTTAAGGCCCAAACAAAGCGAAGCACTTGCAACGGGGGAAACTATGGCAACGTGTTGGGATACTATACACCGATACATCTAGTTCTTGTTCAATAATTTCGGGAAACGACACACACAGGTAACCCCGACTCACAGATACCTTTGTGTGTGCCCCAGGTATCTACGCAAGCTCTCACCTTAATTCAATTAGCCGCCAGTCCGTCCTTAACTTGAACGTATCCATTTTTAATTAGAACGGTGCAAATTTCGCGGCGTCGCTTGCCTACGCCAATTGCATGCACACTGGGGCTATATCTCTATATATATATACACATTGTACGGTTTATATATGTGTAATCAAAGTCAAAGATACATAGGCTGTCGGCCTGTCTGCGGTATCCAAATGTATGTAAATGCATACATATATAGCTCAAAGCTCGTTCAGTTCGGTTCAGTACAGTTTTAGTTTTTTAGTTTTCTTTTTTTTGTGCATGAAATAAATGCCGATAGGCCGGGCGACAACAAAAACAGCAATAATAGCAGCAGCTGCATTAGGAACAACAACAATGATAGACATAATATGCACAGGGGAAATTGATTAATCAATTAGAAAAATATAAACATTTTTATATAATACCTTTTGAACCCATGTTTTATTAATGGTTTTCTATGGATTTTTCGTTGTTTAAAAGTTTAAACTTAAAATACTTTGATATTTCAACGATTTTAAATCGATTTTAGCCTAAGAAAATATCGAAAACTTTGTTTACTCTACGTACAAGTCCAAAAAGGTTTATTTGTAAAGATCAATACCTATTGAAACCCATATTTTATTAAGTTTTATTCTTTTTTCAAAGGTAGACCTAAAAATGCTTTAATTATTTATCGATTTCGGCATTCGAAAATATCTAAATAAAGAAAACTTGGTAAAATTTGCAGCTGTACTTAAAGTCCATAGATTTACTTTATAAATCTATACCCTTCAAGGTTTTATATAAAAAATCAGATTTAAATAAAAATTGAATTTTTACTAAGACTATTTTCTAATTTATTTCAAGTGTAGTAGCAAATGCGACGGACAACGAACGCAGTGGCCGACCTTCGCCGTGTGCGGCATACAACGTTGTTCGCTGAAGGTTGACAATCAATAACAGCAACAACAACAAACTGCAGCAGTAGCAGCCACAACAACAATCCTACAGCTACCACTACTAAATAGAGCACAAAAACACCAACAACGAAAGTTATCAAAGTTGATTGCATTTAAAAAACAAAATGCAAAATACAAAACACAAAAAAAGGGTTTTGTTTTACCATCTTGAAGCTAAAGTTGTGTTGTTGCCCAATGCAACTCTGATTAGGCTACTCATGCATAATGGAAAATATGTTAAAGCCCGATGATGTCGTGTGCCAAATGCAAACGAAACCCGATAGAGAAAACCACCTTTCTCAACAAATGGGTTGATATGCAAATTATTGTATTTTTTTCTATTTTTTTTAGGTAGCGGGAAAATAGGTTAACAAATGGGGGGAAATAAAACTGGAGCAAGGAGATCATCATTCGTAGTTAAAAGAAAAGATCTAGGTGCAAAAAAAAACTTAAATAAAAATAATGAGAACATCGTCTGTTTTAAACTGATAAATATAACCCAAGAACAATACAAATAAAAAGGGTTTTCATTTGTTTAAAGAGCTTAAATGAGTTTATTAATGGAATTTCCAGATATTGATATTTTTAGGAACCCTTAAAAGTGATCAAGGGAGTGTTTAAGGGTAAACAAAGTTAAATTTAAATATATATTTTATATATCTTCTTCTTGAAAATTATTTCAAAAGTTATAAAAGCAACCAAGATAAAAAAAGGTTATGCACAGTTAAGTGTAAGATATGTAAGATATATATAAGTTGCCAGATAAGAGATAAGTTTCCAATTACTTTGATAAGAGATGAGGCATTGCATAACTCCATTTAGAGGGAGATACGGAACGTGCGGCACTCGGTTCCCTTCTCCAATGGCAATCAAAAGAATTATTCAACACGCAGTTTTATAGCTCTTTGCCGCTATACCTACGTATGTACACGAATATCTTTATATGTATCTGCATCATTAAGCCAAAACGCTTTTGTTGTTTTCGCCATGATTTCTGTTATTTACAAGTCACGAAGTCGGGCCACGCAAACTGCAATTAGGCTGTTGTGGCAACAACCTGCTGCCGCTGCATGCTCCTGCTGCTGCTGAGGTGGGAAAACTGGCCAAAACAGAGCGCTTGAGATCTCCGATCTGCCACGATCCCCTCTCTCTCTCTGGAGGAATAAATCAAACGCCTCCGTTTGCGGGGCATCTCAACAAAGAGATAGCTCTAGCTCTTGTTGCATAATTAAATGTTGTTCTTGTTTTTTTTTGGGTTGAGATTCCCGAATCTCCGTTTGTAAAATAGACAAGCGAGGCATAATCAGCTTACGTTCTTTCTGGCACAGACACGTTCTGGGCCTGGCCCTCGTAATTAATATCTGCGAGATAAATACACTTCACGGATTTGCCCTGAAGCTGGAATTATTATGTATTCGTATTCGGTTTGGGATTCGTATTCGGATTCGGATTCTGATTGGGGTCAGAAGCCAGCAAACATCGTAACGGGGAACGGGGAGCGTTGAAGCGGGGCTTGAAGCTCAAGATACAGATACATCAGCAACTCAGGTAGAGCTGGCGGCTGAGCTTGGCTAATTTAAAGTCAGGTTATTAACCTCAGCTTACAAAAAAACAGAAGAAAAAAAAACTGAGCAAAAAAACAGAGAAAAATGGTAAAGAAACATATGAAGCTCGGGTGGTCAACTAAGCAAATATGTGCCAGACATTTGCATGCGCGACAGTGACAGATACAGCTACAGCTACAGCTACAGATACGTCTAGAGATACATTTCGATTGTTTTCGAGGAACAAGTGCAGCGGGATTAGATAGAAACAATGTTGCCATAGAGTGTGTTCGTGGAGCAAAAATAAATAAGCTGCAAACTGTTTAAACAAAAACAAAAACCGAATGTTCTGTGCCTCTCAAACAATAAGGCTTGACAAACGAAAACTTCGTATTAAAGTATCTATATCTCATGGTATTTATTATTTACCTTTCCCCATTTTCCACCATCTATTGTTTACATAATTTCTTTTATGGGGGACCGCGCTGCCTAGTATCAAATGCGTCTGTCTTGGCGCACAAAAAAACAAAAAATTTTAAATTCCAATTCAGGTGACACAACGTGAACGAAATACAAATAGCCATTGCGCCAAGTGTTATATATAATGTAATGTAATTAGTGAGGGTTGCTTCAGTTGCTTCAGTTGTTCGGATGTTACAGTTGTTGCTGTTGTTGCATGCAACGTCAAATGTAATTTGCGTTTGTTGGCCTACGCTACACGTGACCAGACAAACGGTGTGGCCCCAGCCAGACCAGTAAAAGAAAAACACAAATAACTAAAATAATATACGACAGAAAACAAAAACAACAGTGACCAAGACCAAGTCGTGAGGTTTCACTGCAAACCACTAAAAAATAAACTAAGGCTGAAGCCGAAACTGACGTAGCTGCTGGTGAACCCGGATATGTGCCGGTCCCTAGGTACTTATACTCGGTACATAGACTGCGACTGCGTGTGTGCAGACGACATTATGTGTTCGATATCGAATTTGAATACAAATTTCGAATTCCAATTTCGATTCCGTTTTAAAATTCCAGCTACGGTGGCGATATGCATTGCATTCGTTTGAATGTCGTACGTAAAACTTTAGTTTTACTATGCCAATAAAAACTACGCAGTATTGCGTTCAAGGAGTTTTCTGAATTATATTTTTTTGAAAATGCAATAATAACAATGATGAAATACTTTGCCAGATCACTTGAAAGATTCCCCAGAAAAATGGGTAATTATGCGGAATGGTTTGCATAGAAATATGTAGACATATGTGTCACCTAAAAATAACTTTATAAACACCAAACAAAAAAGAAATTAAACATATATATTGATTTTAGGAGGACTTATTTAAAAAGTATTTTATTTAAACATTTATGTTTATAAGTTATAGAATTATCTATTTTTTTTTTTTAAGATTATAGATTTTTATTTTAGACTGAATAAAGTTATATTTACTGATAAGGCTCTTGAGAAACTGAACAAAAACCCTAGAGTTTAACAAAAAAAAGACTTCAAATAGAATTAGCAGAGTTAAATAAGAGTTTGTACTAAAAATATTTTCAAAACATAAATTGAGTCCTTTTTATTCTTTACTTATTTAAAAATTATAATCTAAAATATCTATTCAGAAAGTGTGGAGGGAATATTCAATTTCTTAAAGAATATAGATCGTTTCTAACAAAAACACATTCACTACATATTCAGTGTACATCTTTTCATATAAAAAACTACAAAACCAATTCCTACATTCTAAGCACCAAAAAAGGTGACAATTCAATTTCCAATTACACAATTCAAATTCAAATTAATGCTCTTTCCAATCGTAATAACCCTTTTTCAATGCCAATCTGCAACATCTTGGGCCTCCTGCCACGCGAAACATCTGTTGCTTGTGCTTCTACTTTAGAGGAAATTCAATACGAGACCAATAAGCCAGCGGCGGGCAACACAATAATCATTGCGAATTCTTCAAACCTAATGAGCCAAAACCGAACTACAACAATAAACAGTTGAGAGAGTCGAGAGTCGGATGCCATAAACGCACTTAAAGATACATAAAAAAAAGATACAAAACAGCAAACTTGAACGAGATTTGTCATTGATAGAGAGAGCGAGCGAGCCTCTGCTCGCGATACAGATACAGATACAAAATCAGATTCAGATGGATTTTTGCGCATTTAGGTTTCGCCATATGCTGCAACATGAATGGGGGCGGGATGGGTAGTAGGTGGGCTTGGGTGGTCTTGGGGGTGCTTGGTGTGGTGTCTTTTTTGTGGGCGTGGTCTTGACATTTACCTTTGCATTGTACGATTCATGCCAATTTTCCGGTTTCATAAGAATGCTGCTGGATGCGACGAGCGACAGGATATATAATATATATACAGGTGTATGCACTCTCCAGATGGTTCCCTTTCGCGGCCTTAGCAATTAGCACTGACTTTGCCAACTTGGTTTTTATATCTTTTATTTATTTTTTTTCTTGTTTTAATTGCACTTCCTTACACCACTCGACGAAGGTACTTGTACTCACAAATAAAATGCAACACACGCGCACTCGCAAAATTTTCTGCTGTTTTATATCTATATATCTTTTCTATCTCGTTTTTTATTTCGTATTTTATTTTTTGGGAGATGTATCAGTGTATATTTTGTTGGTCACACGACGCACACGAAACAACGCAGTAGAAGGAGGCAGCGACAGCAGCTCCTGGCCAACAACATATGGTCCGAAAGGTATCTCAGCTTGGGTGTAGCCAGGCGGCGAACATATGTTGGGGTGCGCTTGAGCCACTTGAACCAGTGAGAGCGATGGAAGCAACAGTCCTGTCGCCAGTTGCCAGTTTCTAGAATGTTCTCCTCGCCTTTCCGTTGTTTTCCCTTTTCTATTTCAAGGGGGTTTATTTTTTCTCGACTCTTCCTTGCTATTATCTGAGGAGAGATATTTTCGGCTGCGGGTGCTTCTTCCTGGGCTTGTATCTGCGCCTTAGCACTCTTATTTAAATATATCTATACTATATAGGCTTTAGCTATAGTATGGCGCTGCTGAGCTGTGTGGATGATGGGTCTTGATTCTGGCTTTCGCACGCGGTCACTCTCGTTGAACGACTGATTTCAACGGCATTCGGCGTTGGCATGAAACTTGACTACGCGGCCACCATTCCAATTGAGTGGGAAAAGCTCTGCGGCAAAAAGGCGGCGGAAAGCTCGCTCGCTCAATTGAGTGAAAATCAAATAAAATGAAACTGCAAGAGCTGTTGCTGCTGCCGCTGCTGCTGCTGTTGCTGCTGCTGCTGCTGCTGCGGCTGTAGCTGCTGCTGATCCCATTCGAAAGTTTAATTATATTTACGCCACCGCCACTAGTTGCTATGCTGTGTGCTGTGTCTTGTCGATTTATTTTATATATATATATATATACATATTTTGTTATTTGTTCGTTTTCTTTGCCGTTTTTTCTCTTCAACTTTTTTTCTTTCGATTTTTTTCTCTCGTTTTGTTGTTGCCTTTTCGAAACCGGCAAAGCGAGCAAAACTTCGATCAGAAGAAGTCTGTGTGAGTGAGTGCTTTGTTTTTGCTTTGGGCCTCTTGGTAACGGCAACAATTACGTCAGAAGCAGCGTCGGTGGAGCTTTTTTGCAGCCACACAAAAAAAAACACATAAATTAATTAAATATAACAAAAATTATCGGAAAATGGGCATTAATTAAGGCCCTAATCAATGCAGTTTGCTCAAAAAGCTTAACTGTTTTAAAAGCTCAGCTTAATAGTTTCCACACGAATTTTGTTTTTGTTTTTTGTGTTTTTTTTTGTGTTTTTTATTTCTTGTTGCCTTCTTTGCGCTTTTGCCTTTGTTTGGTAAACTATTTCGCTCGATTTACTTTATTTTTAGAAATAAACAATTTATTTTTATACGAGGATCTCGCTATTTGTTCTGCTCTTCAATGAGTTGTTTATTTTCGTCAAATCACTTGAGATTATGTATACGCCGTGTGGGTTGCAAATTGGTAGAAAAGACGGCAAAGTTGAGAGAATTCACGAAAGGTTTCTTCATAGAAAGAATTACTTTGAAGAAGAGCATTTGAAGCTGTCTTCAGCAATGTGTTGATAATTTAATTGATTTAAAGGCCTTTATAAAAAAAATTAAAAAGATCGCAACGATATTTCTTAAGCCAATACCAAATATCAAATATTGCGTATACGCCTTGTTATACTCTGAGTATATTAAATATTTTGTACAATTATTCTATTCAAACAACTGGTTCTTAAAGGAATTAAGAGATTTAATTAAAGATTTGGAATATACTAATTTAAACAAGCTGCTCATAAAGTAATAAAATTTATTAAAATACCAATATTATTCATACGCCCCGTGATCTATTTATGAATGCAAAAATATTTCAATTGGAAAGAACCATAATAATAAATTTAATATGCATTTTTAAACAATAATAAAAAAAGTCTTCTTAAAGAAAGCCACAAAAATGTTAAATTAGGTTAAATAAATCAAATTAAAGCAGTCCCATAAATCACAATATATATAATATTGAAATATATAATTCTCTTAAAATATTTTTGTAAGCAAATGCTGCACAATCTCTTGTTGGATGTTAATTCTGATGAGGTTTTTTAATGATGTTAATACTTCTATCACCGGCTGAATTATTGGCAAGAAAGCGATACATTCAAAAGCCTTACAATATTTTGTACATCTACCGATTTTCAATTAAATATATCGATTTAAATTAAAATATCGATAAATACATGCTATAAACTAGATCAAGATTTCTGCTTCCCATAGATCAGTGAAAGCAAACCTCCCAAGTTCCATTTAAATACCCACTAATGATCACACCAGAGAGTATTAGGACCCCAGCGGCTTATCGAGCTCTTGCACACGCCAGATACACCCCAGAAGCTATCGCTGATGTCTATGGTTTGCCGTTTTTTGCCACTGCTGTTGCCGCTGTGCTGCTACTGCCGCTTCTGCGGGCCTTGCTAATTGCAATTAGTTGCCGGTGACGTCGAGGGCGCTGACAGACACGTGCCAAAGCAGCGTTACCTCTTCCGTGGGTGGCAACGGGAATGGCTCTGGGGGTGGTGGCATTGCTATCTCAAACATATGCATTTCCCATTTTCGCATTCTGTGTGCCCTTTTGTTTGTTTGCGTTTGCCCATGTAAAAATAGTTTAAAGCCCTAAAAAAGCAAATGAGAACGGGCGAAAATAAAACACGACAAACGGCAAAAATTGTTAATACGTTTTCAGATAGATGGCAGAGCGAGCGCTCGGATTCGTGGCCCAAACATGTGACTCCCGGCAAATAATTAATTTATAAATTACGTTCTAAACTAAAAGTCCGAAGCTTAAAGGTACAAAACCAACAACAACAACACCACAATCTTGTCTGCAGAAAAGACCTTGCTTTCGATTTTCAAAATGTGTTTACTACGCTCTCAGGTAAACACACATAAACACACTCGCACACCAATAGTCGCAAAACAAGAAACGTTCAAATTGCTTTTTTATTCACTGAAATCCGCAACGTTGAATACCAAAAAGCGCCAATAAAAACAACAACAACAACAAGAAATAAATAAAAAATTAATATTGAAAAAAAAAGAGGAGATAACAAAACTGCAAACCTCTCCAGACAAGTGAATTTTGATTAGGAAAATACTTTAAAAATTAACGGGCATAGATATGTTTGGTATTTGGAATATAAAAATAATTATAAAGGTGAGTAGGTGGATATAATGAAATGAAACATGGAGAAATGTAAATATAATATACATGTATAGCAAATCAAAAGGGATTTATATTTTAAATAGGTTTATTTCCAGCCTAAAGGTACTTTAATCAAGCAATAAATAATTTTAAGAATTCTTTTAATACCTTTTGAGATCAAGCCAATAAATAATTCCATAAATACTTTTAATAACTATCAAAGTAGTTGAAAAGGGATTTAACTTAAACCCATTCAGACAATTATTATAAAAATGAATTAAAATATAACAAGAACTTTAAATTAAAATGGTAAATAATAGAGATAGCTTAAAAAGCCAAAAAAGGCAACAAAGAACTCTTCAATGAATTCAAATTAAATACATAATCACTTATAAATGATAGATATTTACAAATTTATATAAAAAAATCTAAGGAAAACAGTAATAAATTGGACAATTAATTTAAAATAGCCACTCAACGATTTCTAGACCAAATCTAATAGATAATCTGATGGGATAGGCCAACATTAAAAGTTTAATCATTTACCAAAAGGGATTTGAAAAACATTGAGTCACGAATTTGGAAATTAATAATGATTATAAACAACGAGTTGGAATTTAGGCAATCCCTGGAAAATGAATCATTTAATAAATGGTTAAAACATTGTGTAATGTTCAGTTACTTAAAAATATTAATCTTTAGATTACAAATGATTTTTAAGTACCGCCTATTAGGAGTCAACCTGCTGTAGATTCAGTTCACCACCCTCTGTATTTTAATAGCTTTTTCTGCAAATTCCAACCCCCCTCTCATCTGTTTTAAAATACATTCTCATTTATTTATTTTTCTTGTCAGTCGTCTGATTTTTTTTATATAGCAAATAGCATGGTATGCTTTAGTGCTATGGTTTAACCGCAGAAACAACAATAACTGGCAGAGTAAAAACCTCAAGACAACCAATAAACAACAACAGCAACAAGTTCTGGTTGGAACTTGTTGACGCGACTGAGACTTTACTTTTGCTCGGCTGGCCAAAAAGTGCTTTTGCTTTACTTTTGGTCTATATATATATATATATATAGAGATGTGAATGTGTGTTTATATCGATGTCTCAGTGCCAGGTTAATATAGATAGATATATAAAAGACACCTTTCAAGACTGGTTTAGTTTGCCCAGCTCAGCTCAGCTCAACTTGGTTCAGTTCAGATCAGTCCGCTTCTGTTGCATTTTCCAACAAAAATTTTTGTGTTGTACACCACCATCCGCCACCCCACCCCCTGAGGCTGCAGCGACTCTAATGCAATCAAATCTGCTCTCAAGTATGTGTCTGTGTTAGCCATATTGGGTGTTGGCCAGCAGCTGTTACTACTAGTTGTTGTTGCTATTGCCGTTCTTTAGTGGCTTTAGTGGGGGGGCAAAAAAAATGTCGTTTGATTATGCCTGCTGGCCGAGAGAATGCAAAGTGAATTGTTGAAATATTGAATTAAGACCAAAGTCTAGTGGGTCCAAGAATTGTTAGCGAATGTAGGCATAGTTCTTTCAGGGCCACACTTTTTAATATTGTATATATTTTCACAGCTGATTAAATATTTTCTGTACTTCGTAACGTTATTTAACCGATAATTGCATTCGCCTTTTTATGCAAGAATTTCAAATTGCAAATACACTGCCAGCCAGCCAGCCAGCCAGCCAAAGGCAAACAAAAAGTGAAAGTCAAAAGGCAGCTGGAGAGACCCGGCTCAAATATTACGTATACGCCGCGTGGATCGGCTAAAAAAGGCCTGAGGCTGACTGAGCAGAAGATTGTGGGAACAGAATAAACGGTTTTGTGCTGGTTTTTGCTAAGTGGCAAGCCAGCTAGCATCCCGGATTCCAGACACGTTCTATGGCAGATTTACGATCTCCTCCTCATCATCGTCACACGCCCACGCAGAAACGACCTTAATTGTGTCCGTGTTTCGGAAAGTGTGAGTTGTTTTTATATATTTTTTTCCTTTTCATATTATTTGTTTTATTTATTTTTTTGTAGCACGTCAAGAAACGACTCCAAGGGCAATCGCAGTAAGAGCCGCAACACACCAGCCATGCAACGCATGCACTCCACATAAATTGCAGACAGTCAGGACTCGGTTCAAGGGAATAAAATTGGTAACAAAGTAGGGCTTTTAAAAGGTTTTACTAAGCAAAAAAAATAAGAAACTATAAAGCTGAATTGCCTTATAAGTTCTTCAAGTTTTGAGGTATTTAAGAAATTTTTTTGATATAAACTAAATGATATACAAACTAAAAAAGGAAAGGAAACCAGATGTAAAGTCAAAAACGCTTCTTATAAATATTGAAATATTGCAATATTCAAAGAGAAATTAATTTCAATTTAATTTAATATTTTCTTCAACAAATAAACCACATAAATATTATTATTATTGATTACAAATATTAATAAAACAAGGTTTTATAAGCAAAAACAATTCCCTAATATTTTCTGTTTCTAAACTAAACTTCTGATTCTGAATTCCTAATCAAATTAATATCTTTTCACCCTTTTCCCCCATACCGAATCTCCACTGTGACAACAACGCTCACTTTGCAGACACGGACACATTAGAATGTCTTGAGGCTGGAACTGGTTGCAGCTGCCGTGTGTCCTAACACTCTTCAGCCGCTGGCGGGCCGAGTAACCAAGTCACCAAGTAACCAACAACGCCTCCATGGAGGCAACAGCCTCCGCTAACGAGCTCGTGCAGCTCCAGCTTCAGCTTGCAGCTCGCAGCTCCTAGCTCCCTCTGCCTCTCCATCCACAACTCCAATTGCAACTGCAACGGCGGCACACAAAACGCACAAGAATTGCCATGAACCAATTTGATAATACAAAGACCCAGCAGCTAACTGACACACACACACACGCACAACAATTATTATTATATTTTGTTGCCAGTTTTGGTTGGAAATTGAAAGTTGGTCTCTGCGGCAAGTCGTCGAAGAGCGAGTGGAGCGTGAAACAGCGACACTTGGGCAACACCTAAGCCAAGTGGATAATATCCTGTCGCCTGTCTGACGCCGGTAAGCCGGGGACACCATAAGGCCATGCCCAGAGGCAGAGGCAGGGTCAGGGATTTGAGTTTTGTGGAGAGACTAAGGAGGAGCCACTGGAAATTACAAGCTGAAACTGGGGTTTTCTGTCTCACTTCGAGGGGGTTTTGGTTCACTCGAAGAAATTATAAAGTTGTTTTGAAATTAAATATAAATTTAATAGATGATATATGAAATATCAAAGTAATTAAAAGAGTCCAAGACTGACACAACTTCTGAAAATGATTAGAAATAAACTCCAAATTAACTTTACACCCTTAAAAACCGAAATGCAATAAATTAAATACTTGACAGCTTAGCCATTAAGCAGCTCAGAGCTTGGCACATATATCTTTGCTTTTTTTCGAGTGATTTCGCGTGGGTGTCAAGTGCAAAATACTCGTAAATTGGTGCTAAGCATTTACACGTTTTATCACAACGACCCACACGGACCCAAAGGCTACGGACCGCAGATTAACCCAAGCTCGGAATCCGTATCTGGTCCTGGATCTGCCCCCATCATCCTGCTCCTACTGCTGCTGCTTCCTCAAATTCGATTCCAATTTCAGAGTGCGCTGGTATTATTCTCGACTGAGTGACTCGCCTTATTTGCAATTTAGTTAGCTAAAAATAGAATCCCATTGACGCTGGCGTGGGCAGCGCATAAAAAAAGAAAATGGAAAAAGAAGAAAACGAAAGCAGCAAAAGAAAATGAAGAGACCAGGACCCACAAAGGAAAAGCGTGAAAATCGTAAGGGAATGTTATTACCAGAAAATATATAACATGAATTTGATATACTCTTTGAAGATTTATTTTTTATACTTTATATTTATATTATTTGATATTAAATATTAAAAAGGGTTACAATATTATTTCATTAACTTATTAGGAAATATAGAGTCCAGTTAAGAGATACCAATATTCAAATCTAGCAATATTATCTAGGTTTTTTTAATTAAATTCAGAACCCATACATTTCTAACTTTCATTTTCCCTCTCAACTAACCCTTGAGTTATTTTCGTCTTGGAATACAACTTTCACCTTCATTTTAATTGCCAACTTTGGCCAAAAACTTTTTAGCTCATCTAAGGATAAACCATTTGTGTTTTTTTTTTACTTCCACAAACGCCAACGCAAAAGTAGGATGCCAAAATGCAAAATGGGGGCAGTCCAAGGGCGGCGGAGACATTGGAACAAGGACCGCAAATTCGCACATCCTCACAGCAACCTGCCACAGATCCCCAACCGACGTCAACGTTAAATTGAGTAAGTAATGAAAAATCGATAAGCCGGCTCACAACTGGCGTCCATACGGCCAAGAGGGCGGAAAATCGCAGGGAGGTGGGTACGTGTAGGTGAAGCGGGAGCAGACAAGGGGGAGGAGGAGGAGTAGGTGGTGGAGGAGGTCCTTTGCCAGTCAACAGGAGGTTGGCAGCCGACAGGCGCCCATTGGCCCTTGTGGTTTTGTCGTGCACTTACAGGAAATTTTGTGGAAATAAAAACTTAGCTTGTATTTATGTCCTTTGAGATTCAGATATATATTTTATATAGTGATTAGACTTTAAGGACTTTTACTAAAGAATCTAATTTACATTTATTCTTTTACTTTTCTCAAAAATGTTAAAACTATAATTTCTTTCAGTGCTCAAAACCTTACTGCAACACAGACAAGAGTCGGCAAAAGCTGCCGGCGCCTGCTGCCAGCATGAACAGGAGCCGAGAACAAGGACGACCGGGGGACTCTGGCAAGTGGGCGGCTGGCGGCAGTCACAGGGGCGTGTCCTTTGGCCGTGTATGGCGCCGATGTAACGTCGTGGGCGTGCGCATGACCAGCAATATAACATTCAATTAAGTGCAATTTAAGCTTAACTAGTGCATTACGTAAGTCCTGTACGGGGGAGGGGGGACTTGTGAGTGAGGAATTGGCCAAATGTAAGCTACACATATAATTATCGTTTGATATTGTTGCTGCCCCAAGGAACACTGATGTAATCATAAATGCGTTGATGTTTCCTTTGGATGAACTAAAGTCGGGCTTAACCCAACAGAAGGCTCAGGGGACACATTAGGTTTGCAATTATATATATTTTATTATATAATTTTGTTATCTGATAATATTTTATTTCAAGCAAAGTTTATATAAATTATTTAAATAAATAATATAACGTCATTGTGCACAGGGTATCCCAAACGTCCTGTCTTTGATGACATAAGCGCAATAGTTTTATAGAGAACTTTTAATACACCATTTTTTAAGACGTAGGTAATACCCAATAGGTTCCAGTAATTCCTAGTATCGATCTGCGGATCGATTGTGGCTAGGGAAAAACTCAACTCTAGTTGATACTCCCTTTCCTCGACGATCTATAAGTCCGCTCAAGTGAACTGCAAACAGATTTCCTTTGTGTGTTAGTGATTCCTTATCTTCCGACCACATCCGCTCGGATACCACCCACATTCCGTACTCCCCCGGGTGGGGTGGATGTTATCTGATGTTTTCAGTCACAACAACATATGCGAATTATGACAAATCACGCCGTCGCTTGGCGCTCTTTTGCGTAAGTTATACGGAACACGGTTGTTGCATGAGACCATGCCCACGCTAACGCCCACGCGTTCGGGAATTACGCATGCTGACGTCACCGTGAATGGTGGCCCAAAACGAGAGTTATACAGGAGGAAGATAAAGCAACAAAAAAGAAAAGCAGAGAGCAAAAGAGAGGGAGACAGTTGGAACCTTCTAGCAGACGCCAGAAACTGCGTCATTCATTCATGGATACCCACAATTTTTGTCGTAGGTTGGGCACAAGATGGAGCGAGAGAACCGCAAAGGCTCACGGGCGATAGGAGTGGGTGGTGGTGGGGGGAGGCGCTGTGCATTTCATTCATAAAATCCCATCGAGTGGGAGCGAAAGAGCAAGTCCTTCGATGACCTTCGTCACTGCGCAGGCCTTGAGCGGAATGCCCAGCTTTGAGTGAAAGCTTCTCGAGAGCAAAAAAGGGAAACACGAAAATGGTGACCTTTCGGCACAAACTTACTCGTAAATCGGCAACGAAAAAAAATAACAACGAGAATGCAAAAAATTCCAGCCGGCTTTAGCATATGGCCAGAATCGCTATTACACATTTTACCAAACCCTCAAAACATATTGCCATAAACCGATGAATTTATGGTTCAAGGGGGGATGAATGTCTGGTTTCAAGAAGGGGGGCGGCAGTGCGGTCGGCTTGCAAATCTCACTCGCTCATTCCGATTTCAAGGTTGATTCGAAATGTCAAAATTGCAGATGCGACGTCTTCGAATCAAGTTTGCACTTGGCTGCGAATCGAAACGAGTTATCCAATCCCAATCCAATCGCAAAGAGCATTGGAGCAAAATAATACTAATGATGATGATGATGATGATAATACGCCATGATGATCATGAGGGGGGCGCCAAAGCAGGCGAAACCTTTTGGATTCCACAGCAAACCCGTATTATAATTTATTGTGTAATGAATGCAACAAATGCTTGGCGACATCCAAAGCACTCAAGTCGATGGGGAAATACCCAGCAAAATCGTTTAATTTAAAAGGTTACGGTGAGATTTTAATTTGAAAGAGGTAATGTTCTGACTAGTTTTTTTATTATAACCACAACGTAGAAAATAAAATTTCGAAAAACTGTTTAAACTTGGTTTAGCTCTAAAAAAAAGTGTGTCAGTCTTGCGAGTGACAAGAATCAATACACAATACCACTGCTCTATTACATTTAATAAATTTTATTTATAATATTATAGATCTTAGAAAATTTAGTTTAAATATTTTAAGAGTTTAGATCTATAACAAAATACAAAATTACTTTGAATTTTTCAAAACTTTTAAATTTGTAGAGAACACAGCAGTCGTTAAAGCTGCTGAAACTTATATACTATCCCTATCCTATATACTATCCCTAGCCATGCAAAGCTCCTGCAGGATTTACATAGAAGAGAAGGGCCGAAGAATGTAATCTCTCTCATAGTCGATCGACCCTCTCTCACTAGCTTAGGGCAACAGCAACGGCAAATGAAACGAGACAAGTGTTTGTGTGTATGTTTGAGTTTGAGGCTCCCTCTCGATCTCACTCGCCCGCCCTCTCAATGGGGCAGTGGGAGGGGAAGGCATGCCAAGCTAAGATAAGCAAAGCAAAAAGCAAAAACAGTGCAAGCACAATGTACCGTTGCTTTATTGAGCATCAGCTTCAGGCGGCTTCCAGCATCAGCAGACGAAATAATTGAAAGTCAAATTGAAAGCTTTGGGCGAGGCCTTTCGGTTGAGTTTTTGGGATTTCTTTTGACTCGATCGATCGTTGGAACGGAGAGGGGAGCAGGCGCGGAGGGTTTCGGAATTGGGTGGAATAAGAAGCAGCTGAAAAACTCCAGTTACTTGCATCCGACGAACTCGAGACGCAAAAATGCAGTTTAGTCCGGCTCAACGTTACTCGTTCAAGAGTTTGTGCCTCTGTTTCTTTGGATTTTTGTTGTTTCTTCTGTGTTTTTTTTTTAGTTTATAGTTTTTGTTGTTGTTTTGTTTTCAAGTGGTTCTGTACGAAAATTCATATACATGCATATATATATATGAACGTTGTATAGGCAAAAGTGAATGTCCACCGAAAAGTCCTTGAAACCTGAAACCGATCTTTCCAGTTTGGCGCACAGAGACACAGTGAACTGTTTGCTGTTGCTTTTGTTTTTGCCGCAGCTATGTGGCTGTTACTGCAGGTCCAGCACTGAGAGACATTTTTTGAGGGATTTTATACAATTTAATAATATAAAATTAATTTAAAATAATATTCTTCCCTCAGGTACTTGGGTTATCTACTCATAAAGTAGGGGTAACAAAAAAATTCGAATATAAAGTTTTTCATATTTTATTTATTTTTATATTAAAATATGGCTATCCCAAATGTTGTTGTAGTAATGTTTTAATCGTTAATCAAAATATACAATCTTATTGTATTGTATTCTGTTACAGGTCTTTTTGGACAGTGTAATTCTTAGTGGTACTGCTACTGGTGGCTGTCAGCTTTCAGCTTGAAGCTGCAGACAAGCTCCACTTGGCTCAAAAACTTGGACTGGGTGTCGGTTTTGGGGGGCTTTGGGCTTGGGCTTGGGTTTGGTTTTGGGTAATCCTTCATTCACCTGATCAGATCGAGAGGGTGAGAATGGGGCGGGCAGGCGGCGATAGAAGGCCAAGAAGTATTTGGGTTGCCAATGGGTGTGGCGGTTTGTTTTGATATAAATCAAATAAAAATACAATAACCATTTTGATATGGTGAATGCATAAATGTATATTCGATTAACCGATAAATGCGGTTGCCAAGACAAGCGGATATACTGAGAGATCCGGTTGGGGTTTTACATATTTTATATGGTAAGTTGTGGAGATTCACAGTTCTAAATACCGTTTAGCCTTAAAAGGTCTTGGTTTGAGTTTTAGGGTAATAATAATTGATTATTATTTACTATATAAATGAATCAATATCAAGAAATGACGCCTTACTAATGGTAGGTAAACTAATCCTAAATAAGACCCATTCAACTACCAATTATATTCCAGCGGAACCCATTTAAAATACTATTTATAGAACTGGAATCCGCACAAGCCAATCTTTTCTCCTCCCTCTCTATCTCTCTTTCTATTTGCCATGGCTATAATGCGATTACATAACATTTTTGATCGGAGCGAAACAATTAAGCGGGCACAGCATCCAGTACCTGGTCAGCGTTACAGATAAATCAACCAGGCAATGGTTTTGACCAAAAACCAAAAGCTTAAGGCTGAAAATGAAAATGAAACTAAAGCTGAGGCTAAGACTGAGACTGAGACTGAAACTGAATCGAGTTAAGCCAACTGAAATGAACTGAACTGAAGTAAGGTAAAATAAAGCTGGGGCGCAGTCGTAGCCACCTGCATTGAATTGACATTGAAGGTGCTGGTTGTTAACGTTGTTAACCATAGTGTAGTTGTTGTTGTTGTTGTTGTTGTTACTGTTGTGGCAAAAGACCAAGAGACCAGGCCAAACCTTACCAATGTTTGTTGCTGTTGCAAATGCGTTCAGTTCAGTTCAGGCCACGTTTGTTGTTGCCAGCTAGCTTGCCTTTCATTTCTTGCAATTGGCGTTTTAATTTGCCTGTTTAACCACATCAGCAGAAACAACAACAGCAACAGCAACAACAACAACTGTAACGTGGCTCAATGAATATGCATGCAAAACAAAATCAGCTTATACAATGAGATTTATATTCATAAGTTTTTATATGTATATAATGACTGTGCGCCCGAGCCAGGCCAGTAGTATGGCAGTCCATAACAGACAGGCCGCAATCAAATTGTAGCGATTATATAGTTTTGAAATATATTTAAGGCCCCATAAGTGGCATGCAATTGATTAGAGAAGCTAAAAACAACACCTACTTGGCGGCGACCGTTTAATAATTACACGAAGGTGTATTTATAGTTTAAATACCCGATGGCACAGTTAAGAATTTGTAACTAAAAAGTGGTAACTTTTATAGATTACAGTTTGTTGAGGTAGACATTATCTTTATAATTTTTAGAGTCTAAAATTAACTTCACTATTTTTTGGAATATTATTGTATCGTATTAATTTCAGAACTTTTCAAACATTCTGTTTGGTATTTCACAACGAAAATATAAATTTATTTATTATATTATTATTTTATAGAATTTCATATTCTATATATATTCTATATATTATGCACTTATTTAGTTGTAAATACCTATCAAATACTGTACAGTTAATTGTTTACAATTTTTTCTATTTCGTCAGTAATAATACCATTAAAAACAAAGCTTTAAATTCCAACCTCAAGCCAATTTAAAATATATGTAATTAAGTGGAGCATTAATTACTCGAGCCAACAAAGTAATTGGTATAAGGTCTCTTGTCTGTCGATGTGTTTCGAGCACATACCACACAACACTCGAGTGTTGAAACCCTTCATAATAACTTGAAAAAACACAGAAAAACACAACAAAAACAAAACTTGATACAAAGTGTTTGGGCTCTTCTTTAATTTTTATTTTATTTTTATTTATTTTTTTGCGCATTAGCAGCGAAACGAAGTTGGCAAATGGCCGTAAGGCAAAAATACCAAAAATATGGATAGACAAAGAAGAAGAGAAATAAATAATAATAACACACACACACACCTCAGCTTTGGGCATTCCAGCACCTGTTGAGCCAAGTTTTGCGTGAAGTCGCATCAAAAATTCCAAGAAATCATCAGCAAAGCCAAAAGATATATACAAAAAAAATACAAATGCATAAACGGTTTCTTGCACTATATACATATATGTATTTATATATATATATATACAAAAAACTTATATCTTGCCAAACGACCTTGCCAAAGGCAATCTTCAAGCGGAGTGGAAAAAATGACTCTTCGACTTTGGCAATAAAAGAATTAGCGGCTCTTAATGCTCAAGCGTAACTGAAAAATTGGCAACATAAAAAAAGCCAAAAGAAAAAACTGCGTTTTTTTTTCTTGTATTTTATGTTTATTTTTGTTATTTACCTCCACTTCTTCCTCTTCTCACAACAATAACAATAGCGGAACAATAAATGATTTGGAGTAAAGTGGATTTGGAGTTCATAAATAGATTTCTATATAGAATAACGTCCGTTTCAATACATCCGCATTCTAAGAAACGCTCCAAATTGAAAGAAAACAACAAAATATACAAAAAATAAAAACCAACCTCAACACAACGTTTAATAATTAATATCAAGAGGGAAAAACGCCAAGTCTGATTTCTATTTCAATGCCAACAGTTGAGCAGCACGTGAAACTGACTCACTCGAGATCTGTCGATAGAACTGAATATTCAATTGTTTACTCACGTCGATTACAAGCAAATCGACGAGCAGAGTCGGTAGTAATTATAAATCTGATGTTACATGATTTGTGAATACAGAAAACCGAATGCCATTACAACTTGAATGATGGGTGGGTGGTATTTTTAATATATTTCCTAAAAATAGCACTATTATTTTAATAAGGTTTAGATTGTGACATGATTTAAATTTGATATTTAGGTAATTATAATCTAGAGTAACTTGTTCCATTTATAGTTATAATAATTCAATAAATTACGTAACTTATTCCACCTAAAAGTATAATCTTTCACTTAACTTCAACAGTTTTAAGTTTTGTTAAAAGAACCACAAACTTTTTATTAAAATTCTCAAAATTTACATTTCCAATTTAGCTGATTTTTGCAACCTTTATTTGCTAATCAAGTTTATTGCTGACTCAAGGCCTTAGTCTTAGCCGGCTGATTAAAGTCATAAACCATAAATCAAAAGGCAACTAATTAGGCCAAAAACATACAAAGATCATGTCTGATGTCCTCATTAGAAACCTCAAGATTTTGCTAGGATTAAAAAAAAAAATTTGTTGCCAAATTTACACTTTAAATTTATCATATCAAATAATTCATTAAATCTATTAATTATTTAATAAACTTTAACTCTTCAATCTTTTATAATTGACTGTTTACAAATGAAACATTTATATTAAAGATCTACTTTCTGATTCAATCAACTTTAATAGACCATTAATTTAGCCATCTTTTACCCAAAAAAAAAAGAAAAACAACTGCTTAGTTATAATTATTACCTTGCCATTTTCTCATTATTGAATGGAGCACCTTTAGACCCATATTTAAAAATCGTTTCATCATCCTCGTAGTACAAATTTGGCAAAACACAATATTTTTTTTGCTTTGTCATAATTACAGGAAAATTGGTTTGAATTATTTTCTGCGTTTCGGTTGTATATTTCGGTTTTACTTTTGTTTTTTTTTTTCTCTGTTTTTTACTTCTTTTTTTTTTGCGAGTCACACTGAAGCGTAAACAAAAACATTTTACGAAAAGCACATTAAATCCGATTCAACCCACTTATTATTGTTGAAATATTTGATTCAACCTTACCACAAATTTTTGTGCATTCGTGTGTGTTGTTCTTTTCATTATATTTTTGACAATAACAAAAAAAGTCGAAGACAGCCCCAAAAATGTTGATAATTGCCGGAAGTAACTTGTGTCACGCACAGAGACACACAAAAAACCCACATAGACAATAGATAAATTTGATTTCTTCTTTTTGTATTTGTTGTGTTTTTTTTTTTTTTTCATCGAAAAGCAATTTGCCAACATTGAAATCTATTTCTAGGCTTTGCTTCTAGGAAACACAATTACACAATTCGTTATCAACTGAAGAATAACTTCTCGGTTGGACAGGAAAACCGCCATCATAAAATATTCCATGGAAATCGATACTGGAAAGGATTTAAATTTCTAGATCTACGGCACTCGGCCAACAGAAGCTAATTTAAATGTCAGAGAGCCGTCTATAAAACGCTAGCAAGTCAAGCATAAATGTTAAATGTCTTTTAAATACCAAATTGAGGAGGCCACTAATAAACACACACACACACAGCTAGAGAATATCTATGAAAAGTTAATGAGACAATTGGATGCTCTGAACCTGGAATGAAATCATTTCACGAAGAAGAGAGCATCAAATGGAGGCCATAAAAAGTTGACAAGACTCTTAAAGAATAGTAAATAAATAATAAATATAGAAGATGAGTGTGAATTTTTAAATATTATGTTACAGAGTCTACAAAAATAATTAATCTAAATTTTCAAAGAATATATCAGAGTTTAAAAAAATATTTAAACTGACTTATTCTTTGAAAATTATCCACTCCTTGGTATCTCTTAACTTTACCAAAAATCATAACCTGAAGTAACATATAATTATTAAATTATTTGAAGCTTTTCAATAACTTAAAACGATCTTTCCTGCGGCATTTGAAGAGATTATGGCAACATCGCTTCTTAAGAGTACTTTAAATTTCAAAGAAAATATTTAATACCCTCTGGTAGTGTATAACAATAACAATAACATGAAACTGAGAAAACTGCAACAACATCAGCAACGGCAGTGGCGGCGGCGGCGGAAAAATGCCGATTGCAAGTCAAACTCAAAGATTAGGCGAAGCTGAAAAAAAAAAATACAAAAATACAACAAAAATTTGAAAGGTGCACGCGAATGCATTGCAAGGCATTTTGTTGCATTTGCAACTGCAACAAAGGAATGCAAGTGGCAGCGGCTAACAAGTAATTTACGTACACAATCCAAGCCATGAGGCATATATGTACATACATAGATACATACATCTAACTGGCGTCTGTTTGTCCAACAAACTAACGGGCCAACAAGTAGATGGCTGCCGATTAACATCAAAGACCTTAAGGGAACCCCCAAAACAAAAAGCATTACAACTTGCAGATTAAAAACCCAAGAAAATGGAAGGCTGTGTGGAAAGAGGAGAACTGGGAATACCCTTACAGGATATTCTTTCAAGAGAAACTTTGATGGTTATTATTATTAAAGAATATAGCAGTTGAATCTAGACTTAATTATTTAATTAAAAATATATTTTTGATGTTTTTGCTCTTAGTTATAAAAAAAATATGTATAATGTTAGGGTTCAAACTTTAATTTATTTGACATTCAAGAGGACCTATTGCAAGTAAAATAAAGCACAGAAAGAAAATAAAACCCAACAATAAAGAAAGCTGACTAAAATTATAATACCCACTTTGCAAGGGTATAAAATGTTATAGGATAAAATGTATCAGAATTTTTTGTGTATTAATAGACCAAACCATATACATTTCTTGGACTCCTTAATAATTATAATGCCAAGCTAAACCTAAAATATAACCCTAAAAGTTCCCTAACTTACAAACTCTACCTCAAAATGTCTATACCCCCCCCTTAAAGCGCATTTAAAATAGCAGTAATTTGGGCTAAGCAGAAAATAAGCAGCGGCAAGCAGCACCAGCAGCAGCAATTGTGTTTATCACATCGTTCATCCAATTATATCTATAAACAGATTGTTATGAAATTCAATGAGTATATAACCCATTGGTTATCCAACAACACAGCGAGTTCAACCAACTTTCGGTCAAATCAAGTGCACTCACTGGTACTGCGTATTCTGGGAAGATCGGATTCATTGAGGAGCTGTGACAGGCGATGTCTACGTTTGAGCCATGGTTATCAGCAGTTAGCAAACAAAGTATTTGAATTTGCGTTTACGGCAAGTCAAGTGGTCCGGTCTACGGTATCAGAAATCAATGCAATCTCGAATCTATAAAAGCGACTTAAAAATACAAGTACAATTTCGTTGATTGGAATGCCTCTCAATCTCTCAATAAAAAAGAAAATAAAAAACACACACACTCCCTGTCCGTTTGCCTTATCAACATTAAATTGAACTTGTATTTTGTATTTTATACAATCCCCCCCCCCCCCCCACCCCCCCNCCCCCCCCCCCCCCCCCCATCGCTCTCATTGTTTTTTTCTACGCTCCTTATCTCGCCAGCAACAGGCAGCAGCAGCACCTCAAAAGCCAAAATAAATAAATAAATAAAAAGTAATACTTATATGGGAATGTGTGCAGGCGACCGCAAACATTTCAAGTTCCTCTGCATTTCTACACTTCTTATCGGACGGGCGACTGACCATTTTCATGGTTTTTGCTTTACTTTTATTTAATTACTTGTTGTTATTATTATTATGCCACACACATCTAAATTTAGGTACTACAACACACACCGAATACCTCATAGATATGCTGCCCGTATGATGTCAGGTTGGGGGTCATCGTCATCCCAACAGACTTTGCCTCGTCGCCTCTCAGATTTCACAGGCAAAGCAAGGCGCCAGGCATTATTCCGGTGGCATTATCTGGTGTCTCCCCCCTAATTGTTGAGTCCATTGTTTGCCCCAATTAGCGGGGGATCCAGCCACAAAGAACATTGGATGAGGAGGGGGTCTGGAAATGTAACTACCTTCCAACGATTCAGGGACATGGTATTTAATCTTTAAAATAATTATTATTACAAATTCAAGGATTAAAGATTTAGGAATTCAAAAATATTCTAAAAGAAAATGTATTTCATAAACCTGAGTCGGGTCGGGTTTTCATATTTCCCATGTTAGTTAGGGGTGATTCAATAGCTTAATGGCTATATGAGTCATATAATAAACACAGATTATTAATTCCCGTAAGCTGCGTATATACCCTATTCTTTCATTAATTAAGCTGTTAAATTCTATTTCATTGTATAACGCATAATAATTAATTTGAAATCAAAGTTAGCGTGTTAACGAAGGAGTATTTAGATATTACATTGGAAAGATTAAGAGGAAGGAAGGTAAATATTAGCTAATATTAGTTACTTAATAATATTCAAAACAATGAAATAATACACTCCCAAAATAAACATCCCAAAAAGATGTAAGTAATATTCGTAAACAAAACAATTCTACATAAATTTTACTCTTAAGTAACAAGTAAACCCCGTTAGTAAAACGAAGTTTGCATTGCCTATTTTTAGGCTGGGCTCAAAAGCTGCAAACAGCTTCCGATCTTGGCCTAGGCGCAGCAAAGTCCATCGGAATATGGCTATAATTCCCGCCTGGGGGGGAAGCAAAGTGATATGGCAGAATGATGAGTCCTAAATTTGAATAGTCATGAAACTTTCTAGCCAAGGTAAGAGGCTCTTTTTTGCTTTGTGGCTCACGCCATTAAATTTATTATATTTTGCACGCTTTCTGGCACAGCACCGATAAGCGTGTAGAATCTCAAGCACACGTGATAGGAACACCCGCCGTTCCACTCCGCGCCTGACAATCCATTTCTTTTTTTTTCCTCTGATTTCCAATTGTTCTGCCACTGATTACCATAATCGAAAAGAATCGCACACTATTGCAGTTTTTTTTTGGCCATTTTGTTATTTCCCTTGCTTTTTGCCCACAAAATCATATTTTTGTTATTATAAATGATTTTTACTACGCAGTTGAGTTGAAGCGAACTGAAGCAAAAGTTGGCCACACACAGCTGTGGCAATTTTCGAAAAAAACAATATGCAATTTGGTAGCTAGCGTAATATTTACTGACTCGAATAATAATACAGAAATATAGCAATTAAGAAAAACAAAATAGAATAGAAATGTACAGAAGTATATTTTAATATAATATATAGAATATAGTATCTATATATTTAGATAATTGTAAAAATAAAAATAATAAACTGGTAACCAGAGAAGGGAGTTGTATCAGCTGTCTCTGCTGGCAATAGAAAGTTCGTAACTCAAATGTTTCTTTGTTTACATTTCCACCTGTCCATATATATAGCACACATATAGACCATATAGAATCAAGTGAGGCTTGACGTAAGCAAAAGAGTTGCTATATTCCGAAAAATATATATGTACATATATTAATATAAACCGATGTGTGTTCTCCCATTCGCTATGACTGATAAGCCTTAGAGAATGTTTGCAAAATCTTTGACGAGATTCAAATCAGGTATGGAAATCCCCCGTAGCACATGTGTGTGGCATGGGTTTCACCTAATATACGGTTCATTAATGTAAAGATTACAAAGAGGTACAAGTTTCTAAAATAAGGGAATACGTATTAACTAATATGGAATGTATTAATTAATTATAATGTTTCTTTATATATTATATAAAATAATCTTTGCTTAATAACTTTTTGAATTTATATAATTTTCAACTTCCTGTGATAACTTGTCTTGATCTCAGGCTATATCTCTAGGTTTTAATTGCTATTATGATAGCTTTATCATCTTAAGTATGAAGTTGAGATAGAAAATTTCTAAACTACTTTAAGAGTTTAAAATAAGAGAAAAACTTTCCTTAGAAAATTCTTTTAATATTCCTCCTACATTTGTATTCTAAACCCTTCAACAAGTGCTTTGTTTTTACTGATTATAAATTTAGTTATAATTAAATATATCAATTTATAAACTCCTGAGGTGGAGCGCAGTGTTGCTCCCCTGGTAGAGATATGCATATATGCCAAATAGAGAGCTTGGCCGATGACAAGTTCTCCAGCACACACTATCTTATCAAGCGGCTCATTTCCGTTGCCAAAGTGTGTGCCACGTGTGAGGAGAGATTTGTTTCCAGGCCAAAACAATTTCACCAGGCCCAGTTTATTATAGAACATGGCCCACTGTGCGTCAACGTCTAAATTCACGTGGGGCGGCGCGAATTAATGTGTGTCTCGGGGCCCAGAAGAGAGAAAACATCATCATCATCATCGACGAATGAGCTGCGGGCGTCGAGAGATCTAATTCTAATGATTCATTTAAAAAAGAAAAACAAAACAAAAAAAATGTGTGTGTTGGGATTGTTTTTCAGAACATTTTCAATGTTTTTGTCTAGTTTCTGTTTTTACTAATTTGAAGGCCAGCAAAGGCAATGCTAAGGCTAAGCAAATTTGTTGATACAGTTGTGTCATTAGGCCAAGACAGCGCCGACTTGGCCAAGAAGTGCCGGGTAATTGAGGGACTCTTGGCTTGGATCTTGTAAATGCCTGGCTTTGTCTACATTTTGAGGCTTTCTAAATTAGCCCTAGGCAACACACAGCCTTTTAGGAAATACATCTATTGTATTCCAAGACCCAAACAAGTTTCACTTTTCGCATCAATCTGCCTTGGTTTTTTTTTCCTGATTTCGGTTTTCGGCGTTGTGTTCGGTTCGTTTAGAACTAGTTTTGGTAACTAACTAACTAAGTGCCGCAGCAGCACATGCTAATCAAACCACTTTCGGTTGATATTTTTTCCACCATAAAAAAAATACGAAATCAAAATCAAAAAATGACAAAAACCAAGCCCGACGTCAGCGAAGAATTTGCATAAAATACTTTAGTTGATTCGAACTTCTGGCCGGGCCAGAGGAGGAGATATTTGGTTACCATTTTGTTTGGATCCCCAGGTGTTGTTGTTCAGCCAGAATATACATAAGCGGCTATTAAGAGTGACGGAGATTCAAGGCGAGCAGACAGTATTTCCGTATATTAGCATCGCATTTGTCTCTCGATTGCACAAAATCGGAGGCGACAAATTGCTTGCTGTCAGCCAGGGCGTATACGTAATATACCTTCCCAAGTGCATAACCGTAAATAACAAACAAAAAGAATACAAATACTAAGGGGGAGAGAGATAACAAAATTGCAAAAATAAAAACAACAAGAAAAAATAAAAAAAAACCCTCTTCAAATCAGTGCAAAGAAAAAATTCTTGTGTTTATTTTCGTTTTGAGAGTTGCAAGAAGTTTCTATATACTCCACCCTGGGCTACTCCCGAAATGAAATCAGCTTATCAAAAATATATAGATGAGTAAGCAGCACTCACTCGCTTTCTCGCCTTTCTGGCTCTTATCACCTGTTCTTGTTTGTGTGCCATTAATTATGGCTGCTTCCTTCGGTAGCTGCTGGAGCTGATTAGAGCGCCAACTTCTCAACTGCGGCAACAGTCCAACTAATGGAAAGTTACGAAAGTTTCCCCAATTCGAAATAAAAATTAAAACTGGGTTCTCCCCATTTTTCATCAATTAGATATTGGTTTTACAATTTGTCTCAGAAAAATCCAATATTTTTCGTAGAAATAAAATCATAAGGGGTTTCCAATACCAACTTAACTATCAACTTTTGCAAAATGTCAACTTAAGATCAGTTTGATAAAAAAAGGAAGGAAAAAAAGGATAAAAACTTAAAGACTCAGAGTCTTTAAGTTTTAATCCGGAGAATTATAAATCTTATTTTGGTTCCTCCATATTATTTATCCAAATTTATAATATTTTATAGTATAATCTATGCATTCTCTGATAAAGGACAAGTAAAATCAAAAACCAAACAATTTAAAAACCAGATATGTATATATTTTTTCTCAAACTGTTACAAAAAACAGTCATCCCTTATCTTAAGTTGATTTCATGCCATTTTTACTGCATATAAAGCGTAAAATTTGTATTTTGTTCATTAAAACAAACAAAAAATGAGTATATACTGTTATACTGATATTGACCTATTGGTGAACCTTCCAATCAATTGCATAATATTGCATAATACATATGAGATTACGAAGAGAGCGGAATGATGTCATTGATCTTGAATTTGTTCATTTCTATGCCAGTACCATTTTAAGATTTTAAAGATATAATTTTGATGGAATTAAATAAAATATGAATACAAAACCGAAGATAGATATTGCACTCTACCAACCAATTATAGACCCAAGAAAATAATCTCTAAGTAAGATCTTGTATAAGTTTAAAATATAAGTTTTCTCCAAATTATAGTAATATTTTTCTAAATTATTGTAATTCTACATTTAGTCTTATTAGCTTCAAAAATCAGACTCACCTGCATTATGGGATACGCGACACGTCCTTTGCCAAAACGCTCTATGATCGTCAGCTTGGTGGCACTGGCCATGACTCCGGCTATGTTGGATGACGACAGGACCGGACGCGATGGCGGCACGATGGGCACAAAGTCACGATTCCTTTCGGCGAAGCTGCGATCGAACGAGTTCCGGCGATCGCTGTGTGAGCGTCTGTATGCCACGTGGTTGCCAGTGTTGCCCGCGGTGCTGGGCCCGCGACTCGATGCCGATCCCGACTGATACGCATTCACGGAGCCGTTGTACTGGGACACGCCCATGTAGGACTTGGACTTGCGATACTGCTTGCCGGAGTAGACAGTGGGCTCCGGATAATTGAGATCACTGTAGTTGCTGGCGGTCTCAGATCCGGAACTGGACGAGATGGTGGACACCGATGAGGAGGAAACAGAGGACGAGGCGGAGGTGGAGGAGGAGGAAGAGGAGGTGGCGGTCACGGCGGTGGTCAAAGTGGAGATCATCGATGGCTTGGAGCATTTGGCACAGGGGACGGCCAGGGCCGCGGTCAGCAGCTCGGCGGGATTAATCTTGGCCACTGCAATGTCCGGAGTGGCCGGTGTGTCCGTATTTATGCTGCTTGTGTTGCTGCTGCTTTTGTTGGTGACATTTTTGTTGTTGCTGTTGGTGCTGCTGTTGCTGTTGCTCCTGTAGTTGCTGCTGTCGCGTGGCAAAGATTGCAGGAAGATCTGTTGCCGCTGCGGCTTTGCTTTTTTGCTGCTGCGCTGTTGCTGCTGCTGCTGTTGTTGTGCTTGTTGCTGTCCTTTGCCTGCATTCTTTTTGTTGTTAGTCTTGGCGTTCGAGCCTTTGTTGTTAGTCTTGTTGTTGGTTTTGTTGCTAGGATTGCTGACGTTTAATGTGCTGCTATTGTTGGTTGTGTTGCTTGTGTTGCTACTGCTGTTGTTGCCCGCCGCCGGCAACATTACCGCCTCCCGCTGCTGCCTCTCCTTATCCTTGTCCGCCTTCTTGCCACTCACCTTGTTTACCATTGTCTCTTTGTGCGCTGCTTCACCCTGGTTAACCGTTATCATCCGTCCTGATGCTTTGCTTAGAGTTCCGTTAGTTTTCTCCGTTCTACGTTCCGTGCGCAATTGGCTTTCGGCTTCTGCTTGCGGTTTTGTTTTGTTGTTGTCTCTCACTCGATCGCTCGGCTGCGTCTCTCACGGCTCGGCGATGCTTTGCTCTGCTTTTTTCTATCTCACTCGCGCGCGCGCATTCGCTCTCGTTTTCGTTGGTGGAGCTTTTTTTTGTATTTCGTTTGTGCCACGTTTTGTTGTTGGCGCCGCGATTTTATATTTTGTATATTTCGCTTGCTGTTGCGTTCTTCTTATTTTTATATTAAATGAGCTTTTGTTGTACCTTTTCAAATGTTTTTAATCGCGAAATTCATTAATGTTGTTTCGGCTCGTTGTTGTTATTTTTTTCTTTTTCACTTGCTAACACTTTTTTAATTGCGTCTTTTTGGCGAACTTGCTATTCTCTTCGCAGTTGTTGTTGCTATTGCTATCCCTTTTTGGATGACATTTACCGTAAGAGCGCAGCACAGCATCGTTGAGGAAGAGAACGGCGAAGCAGACGAGAAGAACATGTAAAGAAATGGGAAGGGAAACCAAATTAGTTATTGGTTATGTATTTGACTTTGCACAATTGTTTTCGGCGCTCGTGTAGGGCTTTGTTTAGGCGTTCTAAAATTTTGATTTATTTTTATAAATTGTTTAAAATTTTGTTTTGCCATTGCTGAACCCACATTCGATGCGATTGTATCACTCTCTCTCTCTCTGAATATGTGTATGTTTGCCCCACTCTCTCTCTCTCTCTTCCTCTCTCTAACTGACGATTGCTTAGTTTTTATCACTTTTTTGTTTGCACTTTTTTCTTTGATTAACTGCTGCGATTTCCTGAAGGAGCCACCAAATGAAATTCCCCACATTTCCAAACGCGCAATTTATATTACTTATTTGTTGCGTCCAACCGAGAAAACAAAAACAAGAACGTCAAAAAAAAGAAGAAAAAAAACATTTATATCTATGCCTGTATGTGGGTGTTTGGATGTACGTTTAGTTTGTATGTGTGCCAGTATGTAAATGCTTGCCATTTGGCGGGCGCGTTCTCTCTTTCCCTCTCTTTATATCCCCAACCCGATGATGTAAGTTTCGTATCGAAATGTTTTATTTTATTTTTCACCGCTACTGTTTGTCTTTCGCTGTGTGTGTTTGTGCAAAGAGTAAGCTGATCACAAGATCAATACTGGCTGAGGTCTCGTAAAAGTGCCTTTACTAATTCGCCCATAAAAGCTATTTTATTGCCGCACACGACTTACTACACTTGATGTATGTACATACATGTTTACATATATACAAAAAAAAAACATACATACGACAGGTTATATGACTCCTTGATAAATTAAACAATTTCGATACTGTTAATGATCTGATATCTACTTTCCCGTAACTCAGTGACTCAATTGCATTATGGGGAGTAGGGGAGAAATTTTAAACAGATCCCCCCGTCACTCGTAAAACGAGTTAATTACTTATCCAGAATTGTCGAACACTAACCGATCTTGAACCGAAACATGATGGATGGCAATTATTAGCCTAATGAGCGAGCACATCACCACTTTTGAGCTCAAATTATTTGGGTATTCCCGGGTGCGTTAAATTGCTTGATTATTGCACTTTTAGGGTTACAAAACACAAAAATAACTGAGTGGTTTTAATTTATAGACATTTTTAAAATTGCAAAAACTTTTATGGTCGAAATTTAAATAGAAATCTTAAAAAATAGCGCAAAGTTTATCATGGGTTAAATAGTATAACTTTTCTGTTTCTAGGAATCGAACCGAATCGAACGTATTTAATCTATTATTTTTGTTTTTATGTATTATATAAACCTTATTGATGGAACTTTTGTTGGTAAGTAGATAACGATTGAAGTGCAGTACTTTTATAATTTTAAATACATTTTAAAGAAGAAAAATAATGGGGATGATTTTGTGTTGAATAATATCTGATCTGAAGGTGTTTTCATCCACATACACTCTGTACACCGCCAAAAAATAGCGAAACCGGAAATGCCAGATGCCAAGACTACCCGCAACAGTGGGCAGCGGGATCGGTCGGAAGGGGGAGGTAAGTGTGTGTGTCTAGATCGTTATCCGCATTTCTGGTTTGCTTTTCATTTAGGCAGAATACAAAACCATGCGACACGATGCGATCTCAGAAATACAGAACACCGAACACCCGGCACACAACTGCGGTGCAGTCACGTAGCCCCACTAATTGAGCGAGATCAATAACGGCGATTGTGCGCGTTCATATGTATATTTACCTGAACAATTCGGACAGCTCGTGCCCCCAAAAAATCCACGCAGTAAGCGTCTCTTCTGTTTCTCTCAGTGCCGCAGAGCACACGTACTTGCTACCGTTCTATTGGGATATTCTAGAACCGAACCGAATCCTATCGTATCGAATGCAATCTCTCTGTGGTGGGGCTTTTCTGTTCAGAGAGCAGGCAAAACAAAGAGTTATACACAGCACTGGGCAGTCGACATCGGTTATAGTATCGGTATCGGTATGCTATCGACGACGGGCAGCAGGGTGTGGGTGGAATTCACCGTTCCTTGGAACCGCTGGCAGCGCCTCACACGAAGAGCGTACGGCTGGCCAGGATGGCGATCGGTATCCGGTAGTCGGCTTCGATTCTGGTTTTAGATTGCTACAGTAAAGTAGAAACCAAACCGTAAGTCTATTTTTCAAATTTTATTGACAACTAACTTCTGAGTTGCTTTCTACCGTTGCTTCTGCGGCTCCTTTACTTTATTGGGGGGGTTTTTCTGTAATACCGTTGCACTGCACGGATACACTTACACACACTGAGAAACAATCACTCACACAGATGCACACGCGATATGGCGCTCACTTAACTCCCAACTTTTTTTCGATTTGATTTTGACTTTGAATTCGAATTTCAATTTCACTTTTTCGCTTGCCTTTATAATTTGCTTGTTTGATTTTCGTTATTTTTCGTTTTTCGGACCACGCGTTTCGGTTAGGCGGAAGCTTGCCGAAAAGCTTCGAGAAATGTGGCGATCGTATTCGATGGGTTTCTGATTGGAGGCAAACGGGGAGCAAGGCGATTGCTTGATTTCTGATTTGATTACAGCTGAACTTGCTAGCGCACCTGGCTCTCGGTTGGGAGGAGTTACTGTCACTGTCACTGTTGCTATTGTTTTTACTGCCCACACTCGATCGGTCTTCTCTTGGCACTCGGCTATTCCTATATTGGACTTTTGGCTACTTGAGTGTCGAACATGTGACGAGCAACTAACTGGCGGCGCTGGCACAGCGGAACGACAGCGTGAAGAGCCAAGCAGAAGACGGCGGCCGCCGTAATCGCTACAGTCAAGCCTCGCCGTGGCGACACTTTTAAAAGATTTTCATAGAAAATTCAAACCACAGCTGAAATATGTTACTAACTGTTTTCGGGTTTCTATATAGTATATAACCGGTAATTAAAGAGATTTTGCTACTCGGTTCTTCTTGTAAAGGTCACACTGTAATTAGTGGGAGCAGAGCAGCGGCGCCGACGATTCTAGAGAGTACCAAACGAAAAGTTTGCGAAACGGAATTAGCAACAACAATTAAGTCGGAAATGAGCAAAGCACCTCATTCTCAATATCTCGCTGCCGCTCATTATCTGCCTTCGTCTCTCTCTCATTGTCTCCTTTTCCGTTTGCCTACCCAGCTCTTTCTTGTGGCCGAAAAGCTTCGCTCGAGTGCTTCTTAGCTATTGGGTAGTAGGTCAAGAAATTGCTTGAAGCCATTGGATTGCTTGGGGTTTTCACTTTTAAGCCTAGTTTTTTGGCTGATTTATCTGCGCTTCACAGAGCGGCTGAGAGAGGGATTGGAAAAAGCTGTACACAAGCTTTTTTGCGATCGAAATGCTGTAAATGTTGTTATAATAAAATACCGGCCGGCAATTGAGAAAGCGCCGACCTTGCCCGCTCTCTCTCTCTCTTTGCCACTCACCAAGGGAAAGGTGGGGAGCGGGTGGGAGCGGGCGAGAGGGTTGGGGTGGCAACCAAATGGCATGCTAATTAATTGAAAGCTTTCACGCCTTCTCTTTCTAGAAAGCTCCTCGGTAAGAGCCAGCGATCGACGTGTTATGACCATTTATGAATATGAATTATATAGTCAGGGAGATGCATAGAGATCGAATAAATCAAATTTGATATATTGACCAATTATCGTTTTCGTTTGAAAATATTGTATCGCAATAAATATCAAAAATGAAAATGTAGGAAAATATATCGCTAACAGTTCAAAAAATCGTTTAATATTAAAATTTTTTTATCAACAGTTAATAAATTAAATTAATGTTTTTTTTTTTAATTTTTATGTTCTTACTATATAATGAAACATATTTCATCAGTTTTAAATCCAACTATAAATCGACTTTTTGTCAACTCGAAAATCTCAATAGTTTTTAAATCTTCCCAGCAATACGTTCTACCCTGGCGATCCTTAAAGGACAAGTGCAACTGCCGGATGTTGGGGGATGCAGCGGGATCACGATCACGTGACCAAGGCTGCAAAACTGTGGCTAGAAATAAACGTTCGAATGGCTAAAAATCACAGTGTTGTGTGTGGGGCGGTACAACGAGGGTATTTTTGGCTGTCGCCGCCCCAATAGCGAAGCGACAAAACAAACCCAAAAATATATCCACATTCACATCCACCAGTTGATGGTCCCGTAGACATAGACCAAAATGCGATGCGTAGTAGCCGCCACGCGGCCAACAAAAAATTTCAATTATTTTGCCAAGCAAAATCAGGCAAGTGTGTTGGTATTATTTATAAGACCTGCGTGAATCCACGGTAAACAAAAGTTTATCAAATGGGTTCCAATTGGCCCGCGGGTTCCACCAAACGATATAATTTATTATTGTTACTGCTCTAACTTCATTTGCCAACTAATAATATTAATAATGCACTTTATTGGAAATACAAATCGTTGAAAAATCAACACAATATTTACATTTTGTTGTATTAGTCATAAATTATATATGACTCACAAAGTACAACATGTTTCCATTCAAAAATATTTCCATTCACAAGAGGAAAACCCCCTCAACTAGTAGGAAAGCTTTTTTGTGCTGTGGAAAATATATTTTTAAAATAATACCAACAAAAGTTTTGTTTTATGACCATTTTTAAGACCTCGTTAAACAATTTACTTTCGAGTTATATTTTATTATTGACAAAGCTAATTAACTTTGTTTAGGTTTACTTTTAGCGAAGCCATTTGATTTAAATAAATAAAACCCCCTTTTTTATTCTTTTAAATACATTACCTAACTAAGTATATTTAAATATTTACATTATACAACTTGAATTAGCCTTAGGTTCTTAATGTTTGCCTTTAACAAACATAACAGTTAAAATAGAAATATAAATCAAAATAAGTTTTTCGATCAGCTCTTTGTCTACAAATTCCTATTGCAATTTTATTATATTGGTTTAAAACTGGTTTTTAAAAAGATTTACAAATAAAAAAAATCTAGGTTAAGCAACAATTAACCCGAAATATTTTTATAAGCAACATCAACATCAACATGTGTACAACTTTGTGCTGTCAACAACATTTTCACCAAGCCACATATTAAAAACCACGATTAAATTATTTTAACTTGTAAAATATAATGAATACATATAATAGGATGCATTTAGCTTTATTACAAAATGAATAAAATAATAATTTTATCTAGATATTCATTGTCTTTACTGGTAGTTTAAAAGCTCGCAAAACTCTAAAGAAAATAATTATATTCATTTTTAGAGCATACTCTTGCGGGCATATATTTTATCTTCAAATGCAATAGAAAACTTTAGAAAACTCTTTGAATGTATTGCCTGCGCCCCCTCTTAAATAAAACGCTTTGCATATACAGCTCCTGCAGCCAAGATCACGCCGAATAGAGTGGCGCCGGAAACGCGCTTTAGCAGCTGATCCTGCCACTTCCTGTTCGCAATGCACTGGCTGTAGGGCATACTGGAGAAGGATACGCTGTTGTAGAGCGGTATCCAGCCGGGAAATAGGCGGAAGAGCAGCGTATCCAGCCACTTTCGGAGCCGGAAGGACCAGCGTTTGGTCAAGTCACGCATCTGCAACAGAAGGATAATTAATTAAGGATATTTTTCATGTTATTCTTTTAGAAATACGCACCTCCACATAGTTGTACATGGCCAGATCACAAATGGCAAAGGCATCCTGCCAGCGGGACTCGGTGAACTCCGCCAGTGCCTTGTCCAGGGGCAGTTGCTTGTCCAGAATTCCGGTTAGCAGCGTAACATCCTCCATTCCGGCGTTCATTCCCTGGCCGTAATACGGAACCATGGCATGGGCAGCATCGCCCAGGATCAGAGCCTTGTCCGCATAGTGATAGGGCCGGCATTTGATGGACACCAGATGCTGTGGTCGTGTCTTAAAGAAGTCCTTGATGAGCTGCTCCTCTCCGATGAGAGGCAAGGCATCCCGGAAGTTCTTCCTAAAGAACTCCAATAGCTGCTCCTTGTTCTGAATTTTGGCGAAGACCTCAAATGGCATGGAAAGGGTGACCGTGAAGGACTTGTCCTGATTGGGCAGTGCAATCATCATAAAGGAGTCACGGGGCCAAATGTGTAGGTAATTGGCTGGCATCTGGAAGTCACCCAATTTGGAGGGAATACACAACTCCAAGTAGCCTGTTTCGATGTACTCCTGGGAGTAATTAAAGCCCGGCAGGCGGACCAATTGCTGGCGAACACTGCTGAAGGCACCATCACAGCCCACAATCAGATCCGCGCCGGCGAATATCACCTCCTCCTTGGGATTCCGGAACTCCATGGAACCCTCTCGCAGATTGGCCGCCGTCAGCTTGTGCTCAAAGTGACACTTTATGTTCGGGAACTTATCGCAGGCGTCCAAAAGGACCTCGTTCAGCTGCCGGCGACCCACGGAGTACAGGCACTGGTTATTGCAAGGATCATACAGGACCACACTGGTATGACCCTTGATATTGTGCAGCATGCGGCCCCTCATGGGTATGGCCGTGGCCAGGACCTTCTGTTCCAGACCCACGGCTGCCAGAGCCTGCCGACCTCGCTGGGACAGTGCCAAGTTGATGCTCCTGCCCTGAACCACCAACGCATGTCGGATATCCTCGCGGTACTCGTACAAATCCACGTGGTTACCCATGCGGGCAAAGTTTAGGGCCGCCAAAGAGCCCACCTTTTCAAGAAAGAGATAAAAGACGGAGAAAGTGAAATCTTAGCTCGATAAGAGAGTATTATCTAAAAAGCAGGGGGATTAGGGAACCCCAAAGATAAAGAGCATCCAGATAAGTGTACATAGTTATGCGGTCGGTAAGAGAACAATTTAAAAATAAATCAAGAACAAATATACAATAATTATCGTTTGTACCGACTTCGAGATTTGGAAATGCATAAAAATTTAAAAATGTCTTCGTAATTTTCTGAAGATTTTTTAATAGTTCTTGTTTTTAAAACATTTTTTTTATGACTTTTTTTGTACTTTAAGTTTGTAATTGGAGAATTTTTGAATAATCCAAATATAAAATATATTTTTCTTTAGAACTTAGACTCTAACTTACCAATCCCGCTCCCACAACAGCCACCCTGCGCCTTCCTCGCTCATCTCCCGCCTCCTGGCGACCGTTCGCGTCCGTTAAGATGGCTCCTTGGCTCATGACCGTTCTTTCAGCGTGCCGCCAGCGAAATGAAGTGAGATTGAAGCCAGCCAACTGGCTGGTGAAATTTCTAACCCAAAGATTATGTCGAATGGGCAAGTAAATGCTATCTGTGGTTGTTTAATGTAGCTGCGGGAAGCCAAGCAAATGCAGGGGCGTAGCCCCCAACATTTCTTGGGGGAACTAAGCATAGAATGTAGTACATTTTTGTTGGGTATTAGAACATCCATTGAAAAAAATCTAGCAAAGAAATCTATAGTCGAAGGGGCTGGGCTTAGAGATACCCACACCCAGAAACCTTGTGCGGATGCGCTAACCTTTGAGCGGAAACCATGTTAATCAACAAATTTTTGAAGTAGACTTATTAAATGTGTTTTTGTTTCAGCTTTTCGGTGCCTCGTCATGGGGTTGAACTAATTACAGTGAACATAAAATAGGACTGATTGTACTACCTTAGATGGCCAATTTTTTAAGAATAAAGGAAATGTCACTTTTATTAATATTATATTGATTTCAAATACATATTATATTATTTTTCCTATTTTTTATTAACTATATTTTTAATTTATTACTTAAAATAAATGTTTTTTAAGATATTTACCTGCGTTTGCCGGAGTTTTCCAAGGCTGGCGCAGCCGCCGAAATGCATGCCATTTGGTTAGGGACAATTTTTATTCTAAAACGAATTATCAATGGGATAACGAATATTATGTTTCAAATCATAGCGGTTGTCAACCAAGTATGACCGCATCACATTCCCGTAAAAATTTCGGAACCAGTGGTCACACTTCAAAAAGAATAAACGTCCTTGCAACAGCTGTGAATACTATCGCTAAGGGTGACACAATAGCCAGTCGATATCAAGGAAGAATATTGCAGATATATACAGATCGTCGTATAGGAAATACCTTATGTATAAAATTGCTCTTTGAAATTATACGTACTCTAACGACTTCTCCAAATAACGCCTTCTATTAGGCTTGTAAAATATTTCTTAATTGTCGCAACTATCGATGATAGCGGCCACACTATCGATAGCATACACAATGCCGTCTGGTCATCCCTATTAAAGTTATTTAACGGCCAAAGCTTTCGCGAGAACGTTTGTGTTTTATCTTCGCTGTGATTTTCGCCCGCGCTGTCGTTACCGCTCTCAGCTGGCCACTTGCGCGCAATTTGGAAAGCGTTGACTGCGAAAGGAAAGGTCATTCGCGTGAGCAAGCGGCAAGTCACTGTGAGTTGCTGCTGCTGCTGTGGAAAAATCAATTTAGGCGGGCTTACGCAGCTCACCTTTGGTGATAAGCACACGGGCCGGAATCATGCCTGTGGGAACGTTCGACGCCTGGGATGCGGCCGTCCTGATTAGCATCCTGGTGATCTCGGCGCTGATTGGCATCTACTACCGCTACACGGGCGGCAAGCAGAAGACCACGCAGGAGTATCTGATGGCCAATCAGAGCATGACTACTTTCCCTGTGTCCTTCAGTCTGATGGCTAGCTTTATGTCTGCCATTTCGCTGATGGGCGTCTCCAACGAGTCGTACCAGTTCGGCACCATGTTCTGTGTGATAAACATTGCCTATTGGATAAGCACACCCATCGCCGCCTACATCTTCCTGCCGGTGTTCTACCGAATGCGAACCACCAGTGTTTACGAGTATCTGGAGCGGCGCTTTGGTCAGGCCACGCGTCTGTCCGCCTCTCTGGCCTTCACCATCCAAATGGTGCTGTACATGGGTATTGCCCTGTATGCCCCTGCTCTGGCCCTAGAGGCGGTGACTGGGATACCTCGGACGGCGGCCATTCTGGTCATTGGACTGGTGTGCACCTTCTACTCCACCCTGGGCGGCCTGAAGGCGGTCCTGATAACGGACGTGTTTCAATCGTTTCTTATGTTCGCCGCCATCTATGCGGTGATAGCTGTGTCGGCAATCAAGGCCGGAGGCTTTGCGCCCATCTGGGAGGTTGCTGTGGAGCGTGGACGGGTGTATTTCGACGACTTTTCGCTGGACCCCACGGTGAGGCACACCTGGTGGTCGCTCATTATAGGCGGCATGGTCACCTATCTGTCTCTGTACGGCGTCAACCAGGCGCAGATCCAGCGACTGCTGAGTGTGCACAATCTGAAGAGCGCCCAGTCGGCCCTGTGGTGGAACCTGCCCATCTTAGGGCTTCTGAGCTTCAGCACTATCTTCAGCGGCCTGGCCATTTTCTACTATTATCGAGACTGTGATCCCCTGCTGGAGGGGCGCATCAAGTCTCGCGACCAGCTGATGCCGCTGTTCGCTGTGGACACAATGGGTGAGTGTGGGGGAACCCCGGTCTGGGTAGTTTATCATATGCTAAGTGCCCATTCTCTCGGCAGGTCAATATCCCGGCCTGTGCGGCCTGTTTGTGTCCGGCATTTTCTCCGCCAGTCTGTCGACGATTTCGTCGGCAGTCACCTCTCTCTCGGCCGTGACACTGGAGGATTATCTGAAGCCATTGTACAAGGCGATATTCAAGAGAACGCTCATTGACTCCCAGTCGACGTTGCCCACCAAGGTGGTGGCCTTCATCTTCGGCCTGCTCTGCATTGGACTGGCCTTTGGAGCTGGATCCCTGGGCGGCGTTCTGCAGGCCTCACTCACCATCTTCGGTGTTGTGGGCGGACCGCTGCTGGCCCTCTTCAGCCTGGGTGTTTGCACGACGCGCACAAACCAGCGGGGCGCTCTGCTGGGCTTTCTGGTGTCTCTGATCATCTCTTTCTGGATCGGTTTCGGTGGACCCAAGCCCAGTCCCATTCCCCTGAACTTCAGCATGTCGGGCTGTGAAAATGCCACGGCTCTGGCGGCCCAAGCTCTCCAGCTGAGTGCAAACAGCAGCCCCGTGGTCATCGAACCCCACTACTTCTGGCTGTATCGCCTCTCCTATATGTGGAGCTGTGTGATCGGCTTTATCATTGCTGTGCTCGTCGGCTATGTGGCCAGCATTGTGCTGGCGCACTTTGGATGGGCTGAAAACTCGGAAATCTACATGGACAAGTATCAGAAGCAGCTGGACTACGACCTCTTCGCACCTATTCTGTCGCGTCGCTGGCGGCGCCAGGCGGAGAGGGAACACCACCTAACAACAACTCAGGACGAAGCACTGACCAAACTCACGCGGCAGTAGAAGTTCCTCGGAATTATGTCTAGATCTAGAATTAGTATATATTTATGATGAGCAAAGAATTTCCAGGAGGCGTTCTGCTTGTTACGGATGTCGTACCTTAAAGTGCATAACAATGTGACCTTTTTGTATACCTGTGTGAACGAAGCTGGCATATAAGTGGTCAGATCGACCAAAACAGAGTCTTCCATATTTATAAAGGCAACGATAATTATTACATGTTCACAAGAGAATCATTAAACATACCTCGTAGGCATAGTTAAATTGAATGTTATACTTGTATTCGATGAGGTTTTAGGGTTTTCCCACTCAGACAATAAATTATTTAGGAAAAAGAAAACTCATCATGTTGGGCATTGACAGCCACAATGCCAGACCCACACACATTATAGGTCTCTGTAAAGGAATTGCTTAGATTTATAATTACAAAACTTTTATGCTTAACTTTATTTAAAATTTTAATAATAAGTTACACGATATTTTGGTATTGCTCCATAAAAAGCATTTTTTATTTCACATAGTAGACAGTTCTCGAGGTCAGGAGGAGGCTTTAAATATAAACTACAGTGGGAACTCCTATTAATAGTAGCACTGCGCCACATTGTGAATTGTATTTAGTTATATACCCACTCTCCCTATATATTAGACTGTATATACATGCTGTGTGTTGCAATCAACTATTGAACAATAATTATTATAAGCAGTTAAAGTTACATGTGTTGGTAAATAACAACTGCTGACAATTAAACACAAACTGTTGTACAAAAACAGAGGTTTTCATTATACGATTTCAATGGAAGCGTGAAGCTGAAGTAAAAGCTGTGCTTTGGTTACCTAGAAATCACGATTAGAACCGAGAACTTCCTCCGCCAACCGATAAGCAAATTCGCACGCTATCAGCTAAGGTTGTGCGAGCCTCTCGCACCGATGAGGAATTTATTTTGGAACGAATACATAACTCTTGTGCGTTTACCTTTCCCCACTTGACTATTACGCCATGCGGGCACAAAGTCTAATTGGGAAGGCAAATTGCTTAAAATTGGAAAAGCTATAGGTCACTATTCGAATCGGTTTGTGTGTTTGTTTGGCTGTAAACAAATGCCAATTGAAATATGAAGTAACATCAGGCCATCGTTAATGAAACTTGTCTCTGACTCGTCGTGGCTGTGGAAAGTTTTCTCCGATCGCGGAGGGTTCAAAGTACCAATGGACTCGGATGACACACATTTTTTGGCTAACGTTCTGGCGAAAGAAGAGCCCAAAGAAAACATAGTTGAAACTGGTTTTAACGACTTTGGGTTGCCCTTTAATATTTAATAATTATAAATAAAAAATCTGTTTATTTTTCAGGCAAATGAATACAACATCTCTTTACTTACAGAATTTATAAAACAATACAATATAAATATAAATTATGGTCCAATATCGAAATACCGGTTGCTGGCAATGATTCGGCACAAATAATTTGGTTTATTTACTCTCATTTGTCTGCCAATTCTGCAACGCCAAGCGATAAATTAAACAATTCGTTAGCATTTCATAAGAGCTTTCACACAGATAGCCAAATCCAACGGCGGCCCCAACAGTAAGTAAATAAATAATTGGACGATAAGAGAGGGCTTTCTGGCACTACCATAAAAAGTAAATGATTCATGCATGCTCTATTTATTGTGCTCCCTCACAAACTCCAAGAACACATCCTCGAGGCCTGTATGGCTGACTGAATAGTGCATTATCTGCAGTTTATTTTTGATATCTTCCATATAGGCGAAAATTCCCGACCAGCGTATACTTTCCTTGGGTATGAAAAAGGTAATCATTCCTCGAAAGGAGTACTTCTCGCTGTGGAAATAGCAGAAACAGAAGTTGTAAAATTTTAATAGTTTGCTCCTTTGCCTTTACATGGCAAGCAAAGCGGAGAAATAGGGAGGGACAAAGAGTATAATAACAAAAATATTGCTTAAATAAATTAGAATAATTTAAAATTTATATATATCAAATATTACGATATTTTTTCAATACAATATTAATCGTAATATGAAAGTTATTCTCCCAAATGTCTCCAAAGAAGCAATGTTCAAAAGAAAACGAATTATTTACATACGTTACTACACTGGTCGGATGATCCTCCAAAATCCAATCCTCCACGTCTTTTAACAGGCTCTCGTAATCTTCACGGATATTCGTTTCGGAGTCTGCCCCTCTCTTTGTATTGTGTTCCATTGAGACTCGCACTAAAGATAAACTCAGTGAATCTAGAGTTGAACTTAAGGGAGGCGTCACCCCACGCCTGTCGAGAAGTCGACCAGCCTCGTCCCTTAACATGTTCAGTTCCGACAACGTGCCCACCTTAATTTTGACGAAGATACCCTTATCGAAGCGGTACCTTAAGCGCGCCAAAGATCCGTAGCAGAGAAGCGTTCCGCGGTCCAGGATGCCTAGATTGGTGCCCAGAATCTCGCACTCCTCCATGCTGTTCGTGGTGAGAAAGATGGCAAGACCCCCTTTCCGGAGTCTGTCCAATGCATCCCAGATCTCGTACTTGGCATGCATGTCCACTCCGGCGGTGGGCTCATCTAGACAGAGCAGCGTTGGCGCTAGCGAGGCCACGGCTATCATCAGCTTTCGCTTGGTGCCATTGCCATATGTTTTGATCGGCTTGTCCATGTTTTGCCCTAGACTAAAGCTTTTGGCCAATAACTGGACTACCATTTGGATGCGACTCTGCCGAATGCCGTTGATCAGGCAATAGAAACGCAACGTTTCCCAGCCAGTCATGTACGGTGCCAGCATTTCCTCGTGCGGGCAGAAGCCCAGGTGCCTTAGACCCTGCTTGGAATGGCTCTTGATGCTATAACCCTTGATGTGGATGGTGCCAGCGGTAACGGCTCTCTTGCCCACGATCATGTAGAAGGTGCTTGACTTTCCAGCTCCATTGCGGCCTATCAGGCAGAGGCACTCAAAGCTGGAAGAGATAAGGGATTAGCTACACAAATTTCTTTTTAAAATCCTTTACTTACGGGTTTAAGTCGAGCGTCAGAGCGCGAACTGCCAGAAGATCGCCGTAGCGCTTGGACACATTCTTCATGATAAGGGGAAAATTCTTGAAATTCCTTGTGATGATTATGTCCAACCTTTGTCTGATTCGGCCAACTTCTTCATCCTCTTCTTCGACGGCTGGCAGGATTTTTTTGTTCTTGATCGATCTGCAAAAGCATGTTAAGATAGTTGGCGCACAATTAAAATTAAGTATATTTGTTTGGGACTCAACTTTAAAATGTATATGAGCCGATGCGGGATCCAAGACAGGAGGACCATCATAATATACACCGTTCCGCTTATAAGCATATACCTTATCTCCGAAATCTGGTAAATATTCCTATTTACGTAAGCGCGGCAATGATCCATCCCTTGCTCTTGACTTTGCAGAAAACATATTAAGTCTTCTGTGTTGACGATATCTTGAACGCCGTTAAATAACGAATAATGCGGGTGAACGCTGAGCAAGTTTTCGAAGAATTTGTAGCGTTCTACCATACTATGGGGATGAATGAAGAAGGACAGCACGCCTGTAAGGATATAATGCTGAATTATCATTCGGATAAGTTAAAGTTAATCCGCCGGATGATTTACCTATCATGTTCACGTACATCATGATGCTGAACATTTTTCCCAAGTCGTTGGAGAGCAGGCAAACCAGGTAGGTGAACGAAATGACCGCAAAGCCGAAGGAGAGCAGTAGGGTCGTTATGGGCCCAATTGAGCCCCGAGCGACTTTTGCGAGTATTATAAGCGTCGGAATCATGGTGATATATAAGCAGTAGTCCCACAACAGGTGCGACAGCCAGTAGGTTAATCGGCTCATGCCGCTGGCTAGCTGTTGATGCTGCAGGCTCGTCTGTCGCTCCGTCACCGGCATCACAGCGAAAATGGCGGTGACCACGGTGAGGTAGAGCATCACCGTGAATGCAAAGTCCATGTAGTTGGTCTTGCTCAGTGCACGCGCTGACTCTGTAAGCGTACCGAAGTGCGGCTTATTCACAATTTTGATTTGCAGCTGTGCCAACGACGCAGCAAGGGTCTCGTATACCAGGCCCAAGGTGAGGGCCGAGCCGTGCTCCAGCTTCTGGTTCGCCCAGGCGATGATAACCCTATTAACTTGATCGATTGTAGCGCCGGCCGCAATTGAACGATAGTAATTCAATTCGTCCTTTTTTATCCGATCGATGATATAGTCACCAAGAGGAACGCCCCCTGTGCTTCCAGTACTGACGCCATGTCGCAGGGCATTCTTTCTATACTCATCCGATATGGCATCGTCTTGCAATGACTCAAGCACTAAGATGGCAGAGGAGTAGGAGAGGTCCGTGATGTTTATCTCTTTGGGAGCGTCGGCTATCCACAAGAAGAAGATCTGAAATATGACAACCAGCAGGGCGAAGAAGAATGGCATCAGGATGATTAGGAGGAAGAGCCTTCGGTGTCGGCACATAAAGATCATTTTACGTTCCATGATGGCCAGCCATTGATTGCAACATTTCACTGTCTCATCATCCTCCCGCACCTCAAAGCTGGGCAGGAGATCTGTGGAAGAAAAAACCAAGGTAGACTAGTCAAAAACTCAAGGATAACTGAAAACACACAACTACTCACTGATCAGCGACGTCATGGGCGATGCGTACGTTTCTCCATCAATAAGAACAACATCTTCCCGTGTGGTATGCAACTCCACACCAATACGCAGGAAGACGTCACCCAGCGTGGGCGCCCTCACACTGAACTCCTTGATCTGCAGATCCTTCAGAGTCTGCTCCAACTCGAGGAACAATTGCGAGTATTGGCCAACATATCTGACTGGCAGTTTGTAAGTCAGGTAAATGCTGTACTCCTGGTCCAGCTCGATGTCCGCAAAGCGGGTTTGCAGGAAATGCGTCACCTCCGAGACCAAGCAGGTGTCCCTTTTGGTACATATCAGAAAGTACGCCGCACCCGAGTCCGCGATCTGGGTGAGAAAGCCGGGGGTGCCGTAGCCTTTAACCTCGCCTTCGCACAGCAGTACGACTCGATCCGCCACCACCTCAGCCTCAAGCATGTTGTGGGTGGACATTATGATACAGCGTCCCTTTCGCTCCCTTCGCAACAGCTCCCACATTTCGCGACGCATCAGCGGATCCATGCTGGTGCCGGGCTCATCCAAGAGGACAACCTGCACTTGATAGGGATTATTATAGACTTAATGGATAAAAAAAGATTATAGTCGAACCGTCGAGTGGCCGCACAGGGTGCAGCATACCGCTAGCATTCGCTTCAAGCCGTTGGACAGTTGATTGACCGATTTAGTGGCATGCTCCTCCATGTGAGCTATCTCCAGATACTTGTCCGCCTCGGCAGAGGCCTCCTTTCGATTCATTCCGTGCAGCCGGCAATAGAACTTGATGTGCCACCTGACCTTTAGCTTACCGAAGAACATGTCCCGCTGCGGACACATAATCATCGAGCGGAGCGCCTTACGCTCCTGGGTGGCCAGGTCAAAGCCATTGATGGTGATGTCACCTCCGCTGAGCTCTTCGATCCCGGCCAGCATTCGGAAGATTGTTGTCTTTCCCGAATCATTGTGCCCCAGAAAGACGGTGATTTCATCCTGATAGAAGTTCAAGCTTACATTGCTGACGACTTTCTGGCCATTGTAGATTTTCATCAGGTGCCTGGCCTGGACAAGGATGGGACGATTCTTGTGGGACAATAGCTCATAATCCTGTTCGTCCTTGTTCTCCTGGTTCTCAATGTCATTGACCCGAATACGCGCCCTGGGCGACCTCCTCCAAAAAGAGCGCTGAAATAGAAAGTACCACTTTCTGGCCTTCCCACGCTTCAGTTCCTCCACGTACCACAGGATGACAAGGCGCAGCGCCGTGCCCAGCAGCATGACGATCATTATGATGCCCAAGGTTATTGTGTCTTTGGGATCGGTCTTCATGAACAGCCTATTCCACTGCATGCCCATAAAAAGGTTCTCGTGCTCAATAAACTTCTCCAGGCCCATCGCCAGGGAGCTGTTCAGGAACATGCACGCGAAATAGATCCGGTTGGAGGTGGCTTGGTAACCCAGCACCATGAGCCGCCAGGGCAGCCAGCTAATCATGTGCAAGAACAGGATGGCCATCTGAACGCCGACGGTGTCCGATAATATGGCGGTGAGCATGAGGGCCGACGACAGCAGCTCCATTACGTAGACGCAAAAGAAGACCAGGACCAGGAACACATTGCTCAACTTGTAGAAGCGCCACTTGAGCAGGCCGACCAGAACAAAGGTTGGCACCAAAAACAGGAGAAAGGCCACAATGAACCAAGACAGCCAGTGCACCCACCCTCGCACTCGCATCAGCCGCATCAAGGCCCACATCTGCCTATCCTCAATGATGACCTAAAATTTAAAATAAGGATCCTGCTGAAACCGGCGACCAACCAAAGATATATGTTTGTTTTTGCACCTGTGCCAGATATGCCGAGGATATAGCGAAGGGCAGAAAGAGAAACCCGGACAGAGCCACCCGCGTCTCCTTGAATGTGCCCTCCATGCGGATGGATTCGGGAAAGTACTTCAGAATCACCTCCGGCAGAACGGCGTCCTCCTTCTTTGCCCTGATCAGCGCCTCGCTCAGCTTGATCTGTACCATCAGAAAGCTCTCGACCAAATAGTAATCGACGCCCAGATACATAGTCTTGTAATACAACCATCCGTCCCAGCGCAGCTTCGGTATGATGCGCAGGTGCATTGGGTAGCGCACGGCCACGGACACCGTGTCCGGCATTGAGGTAATGTGTTGAAACGAGTCTTCGAACTCGATTCCCACGAAGGGAGCCTCTTCTATAAGGGCATCCTCCAAATTGGCAGCGGATGAAAAGCCCTTGGTGGTCTTGGCCCTCACTTCGCGAGCCACATCCTGGATGATGTCGTCGACAACAGGATTCCTGGGCGAGTAGTAAATGTTTCTGATTCGTTTTGGGCACGTGTCAAAGAGAAGGCCTGGATTAGTATGGCAGTCAAAAGCCGTTAGACCTAGGCGAACACAATACATACGGCACGTTAGTTGTTACATTGACCGTCGGATATGTCCTCTGCGGATCTGGTTGCGACTTCCCGAGGACTGCCGTGGCCGAGTAGATGAAGAACACAAGGATGGGACCGACTATAATGATCACGCTGGTCAGGGTGTTGGCCAGCTGGAATTTGACCGTTTTGCAGATGATCAGCCACAGCAAACAGACGCTGCTCTGGGTCCGTGCCGGCGACGGACCACCAGATTGACTTGACGACGACATGTAACAACAATTTCGAATGGCGCACGCACGACGAGCACAGTCTAAATACAACAAACTTCACATATATACATATACTCCGCACTAAAACGTTCCGGTTTCCGTGTTTTCTTTTATTTTGATGTTGATGTAAAAGTTAAAGTAGAGTCGGCAATCCGGCTGGGAACGTTGCAGCAGCTTACTTCTTCTTGGACACGCCCACGGTGCGACCACGGCGACCGGTGGTCTTGGTGTGCTGGCCACGGACACGCAGGCCCCAGTAGTGACGCAGACCGCGGTGGGAGCGGATCTTCTTCAGGCGCTCAAGATCGTCACGCAGCTTAGAGTCCAAATTGGAGGAGGTCAGCTGCCAGTACTTGCCGTCGATGATGTCCTTCTGCCTGTTGAGGAACCAGTTGGGCACCTTGTACTGCAGGGGGTTCGAGATGATGGTCACCACCTTGTCGACCTGCAAATTGAATGCGAAAATCCGAATCAGTGCCTGCCGGCCGGGGGTATTAGAAAGCCCAGACTTACCTCCTCCTCGGTGCACTCACCGGCGCGCTTGGTCAGATCGACATCGGCCTTCTTCAGCACAATGTTGGAGTAGCGACGACCCACACCCTTGATGGCGGTCATGGCGATGCCGACCTTGCGCTTGCCATCGATGTTCGTATTCATGATACGCAGGATGTGCTGGAACTTCTCTGGGATGACGAGCGACTGCAAAACACCGAGACATGATAGGCCGATTTAGTACATTTCAAAACAAACGATTTTCGCATCGGTTTTTTGCATTTTCACAACAAAGCGCCCGCCGCATATTCCCCCCATCGCGCACTTCATGCCATGGCGCATGCATTTTCGCTGCATTTCGACGCTTTTGTTGTTCGATGCACCGAAAATTCGCCGACGAACCATTTTGCCGTTTGTATGGGACAAATACTCGGAAAGAAAGAAACAGGAAGCGGCCCTGACGTTTAGAGCTGCAACAACGATATCGATAGGCTATCGATTCCTTTAAAATGGCGATGTATTGATTTCTTGACTACGATAGTAAGTATTTTTAATTATTGTGACTATTTTAATAATAGTAATTTATATAAAATGTCTAAATTGTTGAAGATTTTTTTGAAGATTTGTTGTTGAAGATTTTAAAATAAAACTAAGCGTTTTTAACAGTACGAAAATTTTTATTTTGCTTACAATCGGTGCTGCCATCTCCTCCATTCACTGGCATTACCGATAGGTTGGTAGCCCTGGCTTCCGCATAGAACCGTTATGATTAAGAGCTTTGGAAAATGACTGAAATAAATGGTAATTGAAATTAATACGAAATCCCCAAGTTCACGCTTATTGTTTTAGCTCTCAGCTGTGTGGCTCAGGACGATGAAGTTTCCCTGCGCATAATCTGCACCATGGCCCGCGACAAGCACAACAACCTGGAGCAGATGGACAGCTACGGCAACACCGCCCTGTTGAAGGCCTGTTACCTCGGCCGATTCGAGTGCGCCCGCACGCTTCTGGAGTTCGGTGGGAATATATTTGCCATAAACTACTTTGGCCAAAACGCCCTGACACTTGCCACCTATGCTGGTCATTTGCCGTTGGTTCAGGAGCTATTGCGCCGAAGATCCTACAAGGACTTCAATCTTTCCTCATTGATTCCGGCTATCTGCGTGGCCACAGTGCAAAAACATGCCGCTCTGGAGCAGTTTTTCGCACAACTGGACCCGAATGGAGTGCAGGAAACTCATACAGTTCATGGCGAGTAGATATAAGTGAGTTATCTGTAAAAAAAGTACATAATCTTGCTTGCAGGCCTTGGAGTAAGGGAATTAAGAGGTATGGCGGCTGTTCAAGCAGAGCGTTCAAACCCCGTATCACCACCCAGATTTATTCGACATCGTTTTCGTTGAAGGGTTTAATTTTAAAATGTAATTGTTGTTGTTTTAAACAGCAACAAAAGTGTATTCCTCGCTTTCGATAGTTAGTCGCTATTTCTATCGATACAGCATGTTCACATCTCTGTCTTTCTCTATGTTCTTGAAATCTATGAAAATAATTAAAAATTTAAAAAGAAAACTAACATTTTCTTACGGGTTTTATTAAATATTTTAAATAAAATCGATATTTTAAAACTTTCGCAAAAAAATCACGGTACAAAATATTTTTATAAAAATAGCAATATATCGATATATTTTCTCATCCCTATCCCGCCGGTTTCGCGCAATTCCCGCGAAAAATCCGCGTTCGTCACTCATATTAAATTCACCGCCGTGCAAGCATCATTGATCTTTCCTAGCTCCGCCTAATCCCAAAAGATATCTCCGCCTTCTCATAAATTGCATTTCTTGCTAACAAGTAACACAGAAAAGCCAACATGTTTGAGGCACGCCTGGGTCAAGCCACCATTCTGAAGAAGATCCTCGACGCCATCAAGGATCTGCTGAACGAGGCCACCTTCGACTGCAGTGACTCCGGCATACAGGTAAGATCCAACACAACGCCCGCCATGTGGTCTTCGTCACTTACCACTTCGTTTCATCCATCCACAGCTGCAGGCCATGGACAACTCCCATGTGTCCCTGGTGTCGCTGACTCTGCGGTCCGATGGCTTCGACAAGTTCCGCTGCGACCGCAATCTGTCTATGGGCATGAACCTGGGCAGCATGGCCAAGATCCTGAAGTGCGCCAACAACGAGGACAACGTGACGATGAAGGCGCAGGACAACGCCGACACCGTCACCATCATGTTCGAGTCGGCCAACCAGGAGAAGGTCTCCGACTACGAGATGAAGCTGATGAATCTGGACCAGGAGCACCTGGGCATCCCGGAGACGGACTTCTCGTGCGTGGTCCGGATGCCGGCCATGGAATTTGCGCGCATCTGCCGTGATCTGGCCCAGTTCAGCGAATCCGTTGTCATCTGCTGCACCAAGGAGGGCGTCAAGTTCTCGGCCAGCGGCGATGTCGGCACTGCCAACATCAAGCTGGCCCAAACCGGATCGGTGGACAAGGAGGAGGAGGCGGTGATCATTGAAATGCAGGAGCCTGTGACGCTTACATTTGCCTGTCGCTACCTGAACGCCTTCACAAAGGCGACGCCATTGTCTACCCAGGTGCAGCTGTCGATGTGCGCCGATGTACCGCTGGTGGTGGAGTATGCGATCAAAGATCTGGGTCACATACGCTACTACCTGGCGCCCAAGATTGAGGATAATGAGACATAGGCCGGCAGCAGCTGTTCTCTCCTTATATTTATATCCCTCTCGCAACCACTCATCGTCCCTCACGTACAATTCATTCCTAAGTTTAAGCCAATTCCACAGATTTTGATCAATAAAAAGCGATACTGCATAGTGTTACGTGCTATAGTTTTGTTTTGGGTATCCTAGAACAGAAAAGCGGATAAACTGATATAATGCACAATTCCATTTACTGGTAATAACCATTTATTCGCATTTAATGTTTAACACTGGGTATAGTTTAAGGAGAGAGATTGCAAACATATATGGTAAATATATGGGTATATAAAGAGTATTTGTATATCAGAAAAACACCTGGTGTATCGACGATATACATTCAGACGGGGTATCGCGTGGGACAGGCAAAGAAAACTAGGCATATCTCCAACATATTTTAAGTTTAACTCGGTTAGCCTCCATACTGGACAAACTATTGGTTGGACTGTGGTCAAAATAAGGGCAATGTGAGCGATTATCCTATACAAATGTATATAAGTACTCGTGTATCGTATATCAGGCACATATTCGGGAGCTGCTCTCTTAGCGAGTGTGTGCCTGGAATCAAGAGCATTCGTTAGTTGTAAATATAATAAATAGTGCGTGTTTACACGCTTCCAATACTTGCATACTTGGCTTGCTTATGCTAACAGCTAACAGCTAACATATATCATATATCCTAAACATATTTTGTGAGTATATAAAACATAGAAAGCAGTGTCATATAAAAGTGTATAAAAAAATGTTGAGATTACAAAGTAATAAAAAAGCAAGAAGAGTGCGTTTAACAATGAACAATTCGTTCTTGCGCATAACAAAACTCGGTCTAAACACCTATAGCTATGGATGAATCCGACGAAACAAACAGCTGTTTATTTATCCCCTTCGGGTGTAAGATTCTCCAGACCTATAGGTATATAGACCGACTTAAACTCGTCCTATGAAGCTGCCAGGCTTGCACTGGGACTGGATGACTCCTCATCCTCGTCCAGGGAGCAGCTGCCTTTGTCATCGGTTGTTTTCTGCTTCTGATTAACCTGAAGCAACGTCTGTAGAGATTTAATGCAGTGCTTGGATCCCTCCATAGCTTCGTTGGATAACTGAATAAAAGTATTAAATAAGCATTTTCCTAAAGCTTACAGGGGACCCCTCTTACCATGGTGAAATTAAGGAAACCATGCGGTAGACCCTCTAGGATTTCCAAATTTACTTGGCGGCCCAGTCGTTTCAGCTTTTTGGCAAACATTACGCAATCATCCAGACAGGGATCCATGTTCAGTGTCTAAATAGGAAATAACAGAGTATTAGCATCGTATTTTGGTTAGTATATTTTGCGAAAACTTACAAGTATCTTGGTCTCCGGCAGCTGGGATAGCCACTCATCGCTGGCCCAGTAGGGCGACAGAAAGGGGTCCTTAGGCACATCGAAGGCAAACTCCTCGCTGGGGCTGCGTGCTATCAGCGCATCCATATTTCGCACATCCTGCTGGCCCATCGTCGAGCTGCCATGGATCTCATAAGATTGCGTGCACCGGGTCAGGGTGTTGGTTATGTTGTTAACTGCTTCCTGCAGTCGTCCCTGCAGTGTGTCTATCGCTACAAGATCGCGTCCCGTCTCCACCAGAATATTGTCATCAGAGCTGACTTTAGCATGTCCATTGGTCTGCCCTTGCGATGTCTGTGGAGCCGTCTCTTCGGTCGCCTCCATGGTGGTCGTGTCAATCAGATACTTGTCCAGGAAATTGTCTATATAGGCTGCTGAGGCGGCGTCTTTGGGCGTTTCGGCCGATATTTCCACTGGGTAGTGGACAATGGGCTGCGAGTCGTCCTCGAAGGAGACACACGAACTGTTATCGTTCTCGCTGTTGGGCAGATCGGTACGCTCCACAGTCTGGCTGTGATACGAAGCCGAGGCACTGGCAAAAGTATCGCTGCTTTCGTCATCCTGTTCCGTGTTGGCTTCCAGCGGCGTTAGCGGACTTCGGGCAATCGAGGTGCGGCGACTGGAGTTCAAGCTACCAACATTCGACTTTTGGGCATTCCGTATCTGGGCTGCATCCTCCACATGCTTGGCGTTCTCCTGCAGCGTCTCCTGGGCGGGCGCTGCATAGGCACGAAGGCATCGCATCATGAAGCCAAAGGGCAGCAGGGGATCCATCAGGCACAAAAGGCGCGCCGGACTGGGCACAAAGCTGACGAGAGTTGGACAGTAGGCCAGGAAAAGGCCGTCCGGCACCCGTACTCCCTGCTCAATGCACTTGAGGGCCACGCCGATGGAGAGATTCGCTCCGGCCGAGTCGCCGGCGCACACAATCCGGTCGGCCGTCGTGCCCAGCAGCTCGGTGTTGTTCAGCAGCCAGCAGTACGCATAGTAGACCTCCTGCAGGGCCCGGGGAAACGGTGCCTCCGGAGCCAGGCTATAATCCACCGAAAGAATGGGACAGTCCAAGGCCACGGCCCAGTCGCGCAAGTACAGCTCGTGGGATTTTGAGGACTGGGCCACAAAGCCGCCGCCATGGCAGTGAAACAGTATGGATCGGCTCGGCGGAGTGGGTTTGTGCCAGCCGCGATAGCGTCCCTCGCCCAGCATGCCCGAGCGTCTTCTGGCGCTCAGCAGGCGCACGGAGACCGGCAGGCCAGGTCCCAGATGAGCCGAAGGCACGGGCACGTCTACGAAATCCTCATCACCTTGGTTTTGGTTCACGTCGCTGCCGGGGTTCTCCGAAGCCTTGAAGTCCTTACGTCGCGGCAGCTTGAGCGGCTCCGCGGGCAGCTCAATCAGTCGGTTTACCTTAATGGAGCTGCCCACAATGCTGGGCAGCTTGTGCATCAGCTCCGATTCGGCCAGGAACCAGAAGGACTTGCAAAAGTCGATCTTAGCGTTCTGCGAGATGTTCACAATGCGACGGGCTCTCAGCTCCGGATTCATTAGGTACTTGCCGCTGGTCCACAGGCTGCGGGTGGTCTTGACAATGGTCCCATCGCCCTCCTGCGAGTAGTAGGACTCCGAGTAGCTGGCCATGCTGATGCCCAGGAAGCGGAGAACGCCGCGTATCGAATCGCCGTACTGGAAGCCCAGACAGCGACCATAAAAGCAATACTGATTGATGGTGTCGCCTAGCTCGAAGAGCTGTTCGGCTGTGTGATTGCCGCAGGCGAACAGGTCCCCCGTGCTGGCCGACCACTGGCGCAGGATGAGCAGGTACTGCAGGCAGGTGCACAGCGAGGACAACAGCTGGGAGCACGCCTCCACCTCCTTCATTAGAAGCTTCTTGCGAAAGAAGAGCGTCGATCGGGTGGCTGACAGCTGCTTGCAGATGCTGACACCGTGCGAGATGCAGGCGTTGGTCACGTAGACGAAGCTGCGGTATCCATTTCCCGGCGTCTCCTCATCGAAGTCGTACTCGTGGGCGAAGCCCTCGATCTGCTGCACCAGCCGGTTGGCCAGCACAATGAAGTCCTGCCAGGCAATGTGGGCAGCATGCAGGCGCTGCCCGAATTCGGTGTGGTCCTTGGCGAAGAAGGCGGCGTGATCCTGGCAAGCGGCGTACAGGCTGCGGTAATTGGCCTTCAGCTCGGCGGGTACTTGGGGGGGCGGTGGTGTGGATTGTTCTATCGTTCCTGGTGCCGCCTTTCCATTGCTGGTGGCGACCGGGTGGTGGCCATCGTCCTCGTGCGCCAGTTTCAGATTGTCGTTAAAGAGGGCGCTCAGCTTGGGGCTGCCCCGCTCGGCGGAGGCCGCGTCAATCATTGTGTTCTGCCAAGGAAACCGATTGTATTAGCTATTATTACTACTTCTTTTGTTAACTCGCCCAACAAGGTCCAAGTTCTACATTGTTTTTACAGGAAGAGTGTGGCTAGCTTTGTGAAGGTCGCTCCACTGACAGATAGAGCCTCCAACAGCCGGCCATAAAAGCAGTGAATTTCAATGGAATCAATGATGCAATCAGGGTAATCTAATAGCGGGCCATTCTGGCTTCGGATAACGAGTTTTCGAAAACATGTCAGTGCAATGGCTCTTGAGAAATGCAATAAAAAACTTTCACTTGACAACTACTACGCACTACCCGAGACACAGCGGGTTTTACACTCTTTTTAAACACCTGTTCGGTATTTTATGACCTCATACGTACAGAATAGAGTCCCAGTGGTGCCAAGTTAATTCATTTTTAGTTAGTTCATCTACGGCGGCTTGTAACATTACTAAATTGTGGAAAAACTTTCGGTCAAATTAACTTAATTGCTGGCCAGTGTGGCCGTTGGCGGCAATCTGAAAATCCCTGAGCCAGCGAACGGTATTTTGGTATTTTCTGAGCTAGCGATGGGAAAGCGCGGTCGAAGCTATGTTCTGTCTTTTTTAAAGTGCCGATAGTGACATCGCTGTTTGCGCTACTAAAAAAATGTCGCAACCGAGCGGCTCGTGCAATTAATTCATCTACTTTAAATTTTCACAATGTGCGATCATTGACCGGCACCTTCGGCAAAGCGGCAACAGCAACATGAGCGTGAGCATTGTCCAATATTTCGGCAGCCAGCTGAGCAAGTGCGGCTACTGCGCCAACACCAACTGCAGCAAGTCGGATGGTAAGAACCAACCACCCTTCCGGTCCAAGTGCAATGTACTCAAAGCCAAAGTATTTCGTCATTATGCAGGCATGCACTCGTATCGGCTGGACTGCCAGGACTACCAGGATCTCATCGATCGGGGCTGGCGGCGCTGCGGCAACTACTGCTACAAGATGCGAAACCGGGAGACCTGTTGCCCGTGTTACACCATCAAATGCGATGCCCTGGAGTTCAAGCTTTCAAAGTCAAACAAGCGCATTCTGCGTCGCATGAATCGATTTTTGCGCGACGGCAAGCGTGAGTCAAGCACTGGGACTGGCACGGGCGACGGCGATGGCGAAGGGGATGACGCGCCTGGAGGTAGCGAGGTAACTGCCAGCGAGCCGCAACCGCAGCTGCCCGATAAGAGTCCGGCCTTGATAAATGTGGAGGAGGTTACGTCACTGGCGCAGGCTCAAAAGCAGAAGCCAGCCAGGCAGGCGTCGGCGGTTGCCTCGGTGTCGGTGCCGCCGGTTCAAGCTCCAACGCTGGGATCCAACAAGTGTGGGTATAATAGGATAACTTTACTAATTATATCAGATAGATATCTGATTTACAACATCTACTAAGCAAATTCCCAATAATACATCATTTCTAACCTATTTAATTTCGCTTTCAGCAGCCGCAGCACCGATCTCAAATGCACCGCGCAAAAAGGCCAAGCAAATGCGACTGGAGCGTCGTCAAGCCAAGCTTGGCGACACCGAACCGCAGCCGCCGAGGGCCTGCCATTCTCAGGAGAAGAGCCTGCGCGACTTTTTGTGTACGACTGACAGCAACACCGGCAGCAACAAACATCAGCTAAAGGTGAGTGTCAGGGTGTAGATAGGAGGTTATAGTTAGGATTGCGTTTTATTCGTTAGACCGTTTGCAAAGCTTGGCTAGTTAGCGTGTTACTCCTGTGTTGTTTGTGTTTCCTCGGTCTGTGTACGAGTCCCCAACCCGCTACATGTAGACACACGTCTGTTGTGCTGTTTGTGTTCTTGCAGATCGTTTTGGTCGCTTCCTCAGACACACAGCGCACCTGCTCCGATGCAGTGATAGCCTTGTATCGCAAATACCAAATAGCCATTCACCACGATAACCCCGCACGCCTCACCCTAGCCAGTATGCAGCGGTTTTTGGTCAAATCGTCTTTGGAGGTAATTATCAATCTCAATTTATTTTACCAAACAATTGTCTTCACAGTTGCGACTGGTGCCCGTCCATGGCGAGGAATTTAAGCGAACACTGCCCGCGAGCTTTGCGCTGTACTCGAAGTATCAGATATCAATACACAACGATCCGCCGAAGGATCGGCAGGCCTATTTGGATCATCTGCAAGTGACGCCCATGAAGGTTGCCCTCTCGAATTTTTTTCTTATCCCAGCAAACTACACTGAAACTTGTGCAATGTGAACTAACTTTAGCATTTTCTTCTCTATTGCAGAATGCAAAACCCAGCGATGGGCCCGAAATGGGCTATGGTTCCTTTCATCAGCAGTATTGGCTGGATGATCAACTGATTGCCGTGGGCGTGATCGACATTCTGCCAGCCTGCGTGAGCTCTGTGTACTTCTTCTACGATCCGGACTACAGCTTTCTGTCGCTGGGCACCTACGGCTCACTCAGGTGGGCAATGTGTATGCCTAATTATTGCAGGAGCTTCTTTATTAATTTATGTATGTTTTACAGAGAAATTGACTTGGTGCAGACAATTGCCGAGAGTGTTCCCGCCTTAAAGTACTACTACATGGGCTTCTATATACACTCCTGTCCAAAAATGCGCTACAAAGGCAAGTTATCCGCCTCGTATTTGCTGTGCCCCGAGACTTATGACTGGTTTCTTCTTACCGATGGTGAGTTTTGCTATAGATTCTTTAATTTTAACTAATTACTATTGATAATTCATTAAAATATTCCCTCAGCCATTCGTTCCAAGTTAGACGAACAAAAATATCACCGCCTAAATCCCGATCCTAGCGCCCGGGATAAGAACGAGTTCTTGATGGAGCATTTAAATAATGTTATGCTGCTGTTGGACTCCTCAACCTGCACTGATTACCGGCATTATATGCAGGTATTTACATATACGTTATTTACACAATAAAAAACCAAATCAAATTAAATATTTTTCTACAGTTACCAAGCCAGGATAGCGAAATTGAACGCGCCTGTGAACGCGAAACCATTGTTGAGTACAGTAAACTCGTGGGCAAGATCTGTGCCGCCCGCATGCTCTTCGTAAATATGTCCTAAATGTCAAGTTAAAATTGTTTAGTGTTTCTGTTTAAAGTTTGTAATTTTAAAATATTCTGTAATTGTTTATATACAAAGTCCGGTCCCCAATTATGTATCCAAATAAATCAGCGTTATGAAAGAGCAGTTGTTTAATGTGGAAATGTAATGATAATATCATCAAGGCGGCAACAGCCAACAGGCAGCATGGGCAAAGGTGCTTGTCATTAGTATAACGTAAGGCCGACAAGGGGACAGATGTTTTCCACTCATCATTGTGGTGGCTGCTGCTGCTTTTGCTTATCGGGAACAAGCAGCTAAATGCATCAATTAAGCTTTATGGAGCTGGCAACATACACATCCAACGGCTCTGTTGGTACAGGGAGATAATGTGGCTTATTTTATGGCACACACATCGTGAGATAGTTGGGCCAGGAAGCCAAGTTAAATCGTGGAAAGTCGCGAAAGCGTTCAGAAGGGCTCGGACTCTGACATCAATCTGTAGTATACACCAGGTGAGGAGGAGTGTGAATATTTATTTACTTAATAATTAATAATAAATAAAGCCACAATGTCTATACGCTTCTGTAAATTTTCACTGATCGCTAATTAAGCAAATTATGAAACAGATGAACGGTCAAGTGAAGTGAAGTGAAGCTACACGTGTTTTTATAGGCGGTCTTTCTTATTTTTAAAGTTTATTGATCGCAGGATGGGTTTTTTTTTTTGCTAAATAACAATAAAAATAATCTATTCTAAAACTCACTCAACTGAAAAACTTAGTAGAGTTAGTACGGGATTTATATTTCTGAATATTAGTCACCATGCTTATTGATTTACATTTTAGCACGATTTTGTGAATTTTGTTTAAAAATTTCGCGGCTTTTTGTGGGCAAATCGCATGCGATATTTGGCACGCTATCAGAAAGCGTTAAAAGCCAGTCGACGACGGCAAGCTTCAACCGTCAACAATTTAAACAATTTTTAACCGTTTTCGCTGCTGCTGCGGCTGCTAGCGCTACCGAGACTGAGGCTGAGACTGCTGCTGCTGTTGGTGCTGCGGCAGGTGGAAGTTTTGCTTAAAAACGTCGCCCAAGTATATATGCCATTGGCAGTCGGCGATTAAGCTTCATTCACCGCGCGACGTTCTCAGCAGTGTTTGATTCGTGATCCGGCGGCGGGCTCTCCGCTTTCCCAAATATATATTAAAGTATTTTACCAATCAAAAAGTGAGTCCCCCCTCGGTGCAATCAATTTAATTTTGGATTTTCGAAAAAATTTTTAAAGGCATTTTAAACTTGATTTTTGGCGCCACAATGGCCTTACATCTCATAATTATTATCACGCCAATATATTTTTGGGGCTGTCTGTGGTGATGGAAAAATTCCATGCAAAATTTGTGCCACGAAGAAGTGCGAGACGAAAACATAAGCAAAGATAAACGAAGATGAAATTGAGTGTTTTGTGAACGAAACAGTGTGTTTAATTTTTAAATTTCGGTATAAAACTGGCTATTTAAGAGTTAAAAATTAATTGTTAAATGCACCTTTTCAACTTTTATTAAAACTAAATGACATTTAATGCCAAATTCTTTTGTCCATAGAATTTTTTTCTATCAAAAAATTTGTGAGCTTAGATTTGTTTTATAGTTTCTTAATCGATCTATTATATGTTTTTGCAAAAATGGTCAAGAACAAGAAGTATAAGCCACTTCAGAGTGACAAGCCCTCCTTAATCTAGTTTTTATCCATGAATAAATATTGTGTTTGTGTTTGTCTTAAGGCACTTGGAAAAAAAAAATATATTCGAAATGGCAAATGTACAAAATGTTAACAATTTGAGTTAAGTTTTAAGTAAAAATTTTATCGTTTTGAAGATTGTATTTGAAATTAACTAATTTTCATAAATGTTTTGGTCTTTGAAACTATTACAGAATCTTAAGGATTCATTAGAATAGAATTGTATTTCAAAAGTTTTTTCAAATCAGGATAATTTTAGATAATAAGACTTTTTTTTGGAAAAGTATAAATAATAATGTGTGTCGTATTTATATCAATAAAAAGTTTAAAAGCACTAAAATATAACTTAAAAAAATATTAAAATTATTATTTTTAAAAAGTAAATTAATTAATTAAGAGTTTTGAGCTTTTAAATGTACCAAATTTTTTTTTTTTAAGTTTTTTTTTGAAATATCAAAGCAAACTCTTATTTCCAGAATAATAAAGTTCGAAAGGCTTCCTTAACTAACTAATTAACTTAAAAGTTTTTAAAGATATCAGTAAACTATCAAATTTTAGATAATCTCAATATTTTCTTTTTGAGTGTGGCGCTAATTTCGACTCTTGCCATTTTCAATTCAGTTAACGAAAAATTTGCATTTCAAATAATAACTGGTTTCGTTATTTCGATTCATTGAACCGCGACCACTATTCGAAATAATTTCGATTTGTTTTGTTTCGGTTTTTGCGCTTTCGGACAAGTGATCTCTGGGTTCCGTTAATTCCAGGCCTTGGCAACCACAGCCGGGAAGCTATAATCCCAATTTGGTGCTGATTTTGGGTTGGCTTGGCCAAGGATTGATTGCTGAGACTTTGGACCGACTGAGACAGACAGACAGGCGGCGGCTGGCTGATTGAAAGAAGTATCTAGGTTAATGTACAGGTTTGGGTCTTCGCAAAATATTCAGCCAATCTTTTTTGATTTATGCAATGGAATGGGTTTAACATTTTTGTTTTCGTTATGTCAAATATTTGAATTGTGAACACATAGAGCGCGCGACAATATTTGCCCCACTCGTGATTTTTATTAACATTCGCGTGCAATTTTTAGCAATGGTTGCATTGATTTTGCATTATTTCATTCCAAAACCGAATCGGTATAGGTGGACAGGTATTTACAATTATTGTACAGTCTACGTTCACGTAATTCTATGTTTGTGTTTGTGTGTTTTTTTTCCTAAATTTAATTATAACGTGCAAAAATGTAAAAACAAAAAAAATCACAAATTATATGATTTCAATGGGAATTGGTGCAAAATGCCAGTACGTTTCGAGTGAGAGTGGAGGCTATGAGAACCCGAATTTCGCAAAAACAATAAAAACAATGATCTACTACAATAAAGCTGGCAGCTAACTGTGTTCATTACCTGCCACTGCCACTGCCTCTGCCTCTGCCTCGATTTGTTTGTTGTCAGAGTTACGCTTGATTGCCACCGTCAAGAGTTAATTTGCAGAATTCTACGGCGATTCCCGTTGATAACTGCCAAAGCCTCGACTTGGATTCAAGGCAAAGCAAAAGACTAGAGGGGAGGAGCTGCTGCGACTCACCTCAAACCATGTCAAGTGGCCAAACACATCGCAAGAGTCTTATGTAAATAATAAACGCGTGTTGTGAATAATCAACAATTTTTGCTACAGACTCTTCAGACTTCGATATGCGTTCGCTATGGCTCAACATACATATAGTGACTTTGATCCCACGATATAACTGAGCTTTGGCTGTAAATCAAATCATTTATCGGGGCAATACAACATGAAAGTATAGCCCAGCTGAGAGTCCACCAACAAAAGAGTCCACTGCGATTGCGGCTAATTGACGATTAACCTGACTCTAATGATCGTCGTTTACAAGCTAAATGACTGACTTATCACGACCAGTCCATGCGCCATATATATTCGACTATACTTTATAAACTTTTTTTAAGGCCTCTTTATGGCCCATAAATTGTCGAGCTGATTTTATGAAGAGTCAATGGGAACAACAATGTTGATAAAACCGTAACGCTTAAGATTAGAGGAGAGGCTGGCTGGCTGCCAGGCGTTAACGTTAATTTCCACAGAGCAAAACCTGAATATAAGAAGAGGAGACTTTTGCCATAATGCTTTCGTTTTATCGGGACTCCGATCCAGAGTTGGCTGTAATGAGTCCGGTAATTAGAGGTTCAGTAACTCACTATTAGGCCCCCAAATTAATGCCGAAGGTCAGTCAGTCGTTCTTTGATCTTGTCTCGCAAATGTATATACCTGTAATTAAAATAATTTCGATTCACCTTCACGTATTTGCGAAATCATCAATAATTCCAATCTAGTGACCAAAATATGCTGCGTTACGATTGTTTTGCCTGTGGTTTTCCGAATCAATCATCTCTACGGGAATTCACAATCAAGTCAAGTTAGCAAGGTCCAAATTGGTGAGGTTTTTTTAGTTACCTCCCTTACAGTTATCTCTAGCCGGAGGATACGATATGGTATATCTGGAATTGTCTATTTTCGGAATGAGAAAAATAAGCTTACAAGTAGTTGCATACCACCTAAGGTACTATATCTTTTTATTGCCATTTGTTTGCATCTATATTATACTTCCCAAAGGGGATCGTGCTGCTGTTAAAGATAAGAGCGGCGCTTGTTTTATAGGGTATTGTGGCTCTAAGGTTCTGAGTTTCCTTGGTTCCATTGATAAATTTGATTGGGCGTGTTAGCGATTACTTATCGGATTCAATGGAAAGCCTGCATAAAACGTACATTTATGGGGTTCTCTCAATGTTAATAATAAAGATTTAAGGGAACCATTGGAAACTTATTGAGAATGTGGTACGATTTTTGGCTTAAACATTTGAATTAACTTCCAGGCTGACAGGCTTTCGACGTCATAAATTATCTGTGCCATTAAGCAGGCTTTTATAACTTAAACTCCCTCCAGAACTCGTTACCCTCTTTATTTATATATATGCATATACTATATACGATTAAGTGCACGAGAGAGTTGAAAGGCTTTCGCGCAAACATTTCTTTTGTGCTCGAGCTGCAGCGGGGCAGCTGTTTAAATGCTTCAATTACCAGAAATACTTACAGCCAGCGTTGAGTTCTAAGTTAAAACTATCGCGAGATCACTCCGGGGATAGGATAATTTGAAAATAAGCTTAGCATGTTGCCGGGCAATTACCAGATCGTATTATTAGTGCGCTTCCTCTCAACTCCGGCGACATTGTTGAGGCATTGAAATATTATTCGATCGATGATGTGTTTGCTGGGTCATTTGATTTATTTATGCATTTTATTATGGCCACAGTTCGGTCTGGCCCTCACGTGCCAAGTGGTACGTGCTTATAAAATTAAAAAAATTAGACAAGTGCAGCCAGTGCACGCAGATACCAAAAAGCAAAAGCGATTTTACGTTGCTAACCGCTCTCGAAATGTCGGAAATGAGGGGTTTAATTCTAAAGAGAACCCCAACACGTGCAGTTACTATAATCGTGCTGTTATTGTAACCTATAGCTGCGTTTTTGCACCTAATCGTTCATCACTTTTAAAGTGTAATTACATATATTTTAAACTAAATAGAATGTATACTCGAAAGTTTGACTGCTTTATTGCTACTCAGACTAAACGATATTTTCAGCTTTTTGTTACACCTATACTCCTCTATGGGTGATTTGAGATAAAAGTTTCCCCAACGAAATAGGTCACATTTTCATCTAGCAACTTGTAAATTAAATCCTAAAAACAAAGTATATATTCAGATATTTTTATGATCATCACGAAGGACGTTTAAAACTAATCATTATGACAGTTTTCTGGGACTTATTTTTCATGACTAATAAAAATATTTTCCTATTTTTTGAGAGATCGATTTTTGTCAATAATTTGCTACAAAGAGAGGGCAGCATTTCCGAGCCTCTAGCGAATCTAGCCATGTCAGACTGTCCATTTATTAAAGAAAAATCTCCTAGTTTTAATGATTTTAACAATATATAAATCTAAAAAAAAAAACAATTGTTCCAGTCAGCCAAGAAGACAGTAGAGTACTTTTCTTTAAAAAATCTTTGTAACTCTTTATATTTAATTAGTTTTGCTTAAATTTAACAAAGACAATCACTAAATTTAAAAGATTTATGGCTTTAAATTTATGACTTGCAATTTAACTGGCGATCATCTTAGCAAAGATAAATTATTTGAAAGTGGGAGTCCATTTATATTTTGCAATCTTTTTTTAAGCAATTAATTAAATATTTTAAACTGGCAACCAATAATTAATTTCGGCTACTAACAATTTCTAACTTATTATTCGGCTACTAACAAATTTCTGACTTATTATTAATAAAATAAGACCAAAGGCAATATCACAAATCGTAAAAATTAAATAAGATATACACCTTTTTAGGGCGATTAAGCAAAGAGAACTTTGTTTTTAAACGTATTTTTTTTAATAATAAAATTATTCAATAGATGTTATCTTCTTTAACATTTAAAAACAGTTCTGGGAGAGCTCCAAATCATTCTAAGACATAAAAACTATTAATCTAGATGATTTATATATTAGCCAAATATATTCAACCTTTTGTTTATGCTATTTTCTGCTTATCTAATTTGAAGAGCGTGTTTTTGTGCATAAGTTGAGACGCCAATCGATATAAAATGTAAATGTATTAAAATTAATTGGCATCTTGAAGATCAGGTGTTGCCAAAAATAGCCGGCACTTAATAGCTTATTTATTTTATTCGGCAAATGCCGCGGGAAGTACCCGGCCACCGGAGTGATCTGCATAAATGTCTGGCTAACAACAACTTCCTGTTATTTTCTGCCTTTCAGCTGACACCTGACGCGCGGCACCCGGAGCCACAACAAAAGCCGCCGAAATGGCCTTCATGCCGTGCTGTAAGTACTCTCCACCACAAAATGTATTGCCACACGCTCGGGGATTCGCCAAAATAAATCTCATAAATAACGCCTCACGTGATCTCCGGCGAGGTGAAATTCCCCGTAAATCATATTCAGCCCAAATATTGAAATTTGCGCATGCGTGGCCCATTAGAGATCTGAGTCAGGTGCCAGCGAATAGAGATATCTAACTGGAGATCTTCGATCCGCTAATTGGCCTAATCTGCTGCGAGGGGCCTGTGTTCCTGATCAATGGATTGCCGTTGTCAATAACCAATATTTGCTGTCGTTCGCAGTCTATGTGCCCAAGCGGATCAACCTGGCGATCATGCTCTTCATGGCCTGCCTCCTTAGCTATATGATGCGGGTGAATCTCTCGATCAACATCATCGCCATGGTGGATGACCAGAGCACCCACGAGAATGGAACGGTGGAGGCTCTGCCCGATGTGAGTGTCGAAAGAGAAATAAATATACATTCAAGTTGCCAAAAAACGAGTCAGTTTACATTTAGCTTTTTTGCTCATTAAGCTTGTGAATTAGCTGCATAAATATTACCTTTTTTCAATACCAAAAATAAAAATCAAAAGTTAATTGACGCAAATTGAATTCCTCTGAAAGTGAAAATAAAAACGGCCTAGAAAATGTTTCACTGGAAATTGTTGTTGACTTAACTTTCTCAACAAAAACTCAGGAAATTAATTTGGTTTAATGTCATTTTTGAATCTTTTCTTGTTTTAATATAAACTTAAAATTAAAAGGAATAATAGAAAAGACTTGGCTGCAACTTAAAACTCTTAAAAACATTTACTTTATTAAGTATTCAATTGATCAAATTTGACATAAAATTATAAATCTTTTTAGGTGAAAATTTTCAAATATTATTTAATTAACATCATAAATCCCTTCATTAAATCTTTCTCAGTATGGCCCCCGCTACAATTGGACCCAATCAGATCAGGCCCTGCTGCTGGGAGCCTATTTCTATGGCTACATGATCACCTCTCTGCCGGCCGGCACCTTGGCCGAAATGCTTGGAGCCCGCAATGTGGCCGGCTACAGTTGTCTGGTGGCCGGTATCCTTACGGCTCTGACTCCTGCCGCCGCCGCCTGGGACAAGTATGCGGTCTTCGCCGTCCGTTTCTTGATTGGCTTCCTTAATGGAGTGGTGTATCCTTGCTGCCACAGCCTGGTGTCCAAATGGGCACCGCCCGATGAGAAGGGCAAGTTTGTGGCCTCTCTAATGGGCGGCACATTCGGAACGGTCATCACTTGGCCCATCAGTGGTGTTATTATCGAGAACATGGGTTGGGATTGGGCCTTCTACATCGTGGGTATATTTGTGCTGATTGTGGTGGCTGTGTGGTTCTACCTGGTGGCGGATACTCCGGCCCAGCACAGCAGCATCAGCCTCAAGGAGCGGGAATACATCGAGAACAGTCTGGGCAACACTCTGAGCAACAAGAAGGTGAGTTGTTAACCTCGTTTTAGTTTGGAAATATTACCTTAAGTTTGTACAATTTCTCTTTCTCGAAAGACTGTAAAATTTCGAAGATTATTACAATGTTTATGGGAGTCACAGTGGGGCATTTCGCAGAAATTAATTAGTATTTATTAAGTTATTACTTAATATTGTTGTTTATTTTTTGGGTTTCTCTATGTCACAGTTTACCCAGAAATTAATAATGAAGACTTGCTAAATGACAATTTTGGGTTTATTTTTAAATATTAAATTAAGAGAGGTATCTTCTTATATAATAATATTAATATAAATCCTTTTTCTCTCTAGAAATGGCCTCCATACAAGGAGCTGATCTTCTCCCTGCCCTTCTGGTCGCTGTTGATGCTCCACTATGGCAGCATGTGGGGTCTGTTCTTCCTGATCACCGCTACGCCCAAGTTCCTGAGCGAGGTGCTGGGTTTCAATCTCTCCTCCGCCGGCTTCCTGTCCAGTCTGCCGCATGTGGCACGCCTGCTCTGTGCCTTCGGTTTCGGTGCCGTGGCGGATTGGATTCGACGACGCGGCTGGTGGACTGTCACCCGCATGCGCAAGGCCTTCTGTCTGCCCTGTAAGTCTGCTTTAATAACGTATTATAAGGAGAGTAATAAGTTTAAATATTCCTTTAAACAGCTCACATCTTGCCTGGCATCATGCTGATTATCCTGGCCTACTTTGGCCGCGATCCGTACGTGTGTGTGGCCATTATGACCATCTCGCTGGGCTTCAATGGCGCTGCAACGGCCTCCAATTTGGCCAACTCGCAGGATCTGGCGCCTAACTATGCAGGAACGCTATATGGCATCATTAACTGCATTGGCACTACACCTGGAATTTTCTCGCCTCTGATTGTTGCAGCTTTCACCAAGAACGAGGTTTGTTATTTTAACTTTTAAATCTCTTCAAATATTTTATATTAATTATTATTTTCCTCACAGAACACCATTGATCAATGGCATTGGATCTTCATCATTGGTGCCGCTGCCTACATATTGCCTGCCCTATTTTTCTGGGTCTTTGGATCGGGCAAGATCCAAAAGTGGAACGAGGTGGAGACCACCGAGTCGCGCGAGGATATTGTCAACACAAAGTTGTAGTTTGTGCCCTGGCATGCCACCTGTGATGTTGCTTACGTTTAGTATTATGCCATAACTCTGATGTGTGCTTGTTGTTTATGGAGAGTCCTATTAAAGCTTTAGCCGTGTATTTATTAATATTAACAATTATTCTTTTTATTGGGGGCACGTGTGTGATTGAGTTGTGCCTCCATGCGTCAGGTGTATCCGAAACCAGTTCGTCCAACGACCTTACGAAGCCGGTGCAGGGGAAGCACTTTGGCGAACTGGTTGTGCAGAAGTTAATTCGATTTGGCGTTCGCACAAAAAACGAAATTGACACCCATAATTAGTCAAATGCTAATCAAATTAGAGGACACTTTTTAGACTTTTTTGTGCAGCCAATAAATTCCCGATTTTAATTGCAAATTAACGTCATGGCAAGACGCGTTTAGTGTGCCAAGAGCGTAGCTCCAATACGCAATTTATTAGCTGTTCAAATTCATTCTAGATTTTAAATTGATTGGATTACGCACAGGTTTTTGGTTATTTTGGTCTTTATAAGGAATTTGAGAAAATTCCATGTCTTTCTTAAAAAAAATAAATATTTTATTTAATTTTACCAAGTCTAACAATATGACTTTGTTTTGTGTAATTTGTAGTTTATATTAATCTTAAAACATAGTTCAAGAAAGGTAAACTTTTTATTCTGGAAAAAACATTAAAATAATCATAGAAGTTTTTTAAGGTAATTTTTCCTTCTTCTCCCTCATGGATAAATTTTTGAAGCTAACAAAATTATACAAGTCTGTCTATAACTATTAAATGCTATTATATGAATTTAAACAGTCTTAAGATATTTTTAATTTTTATATAACATTATACACATATTTTTTTAGTAAAAAGATAAACCGCTTTTTATAGTACTTTATATTTGCTACTTAAGTAATGTTCAAATCTAAAAAATGAGCTATACTTCAATTTTTACCTTTTAGAAGAAGTTAAATTTTCTTATAAATATATAATTATATAATTGTACACAATAAAAATGGCTTGCATTAAATATAAGCAAATTAAATATAAATATATGACATAGAACGAGTTCAAATTTAACCGCAAAAACTAATAAATCGATTACAGGGCTGCCGCATCCCATGCCCTCCTATCGAAATCGAGAATGGTCACAATTTGACGATTTGGTATTTTGTTTTTTTGCAAACTTAGGTTTCTCTTGGATTTCACAGATCCGATTCGAAATTCTACCCAAAAATATTTAACGATTGTAATTTCTACCCCGCCTGTAAAATACCCATACGAATTTCTACACCGTTGTTCTGTACACGTGTAGAACTGTTGTTTTGACATTCATGCTTCGCCGCTTAGCCCCTTTCGATATATCGATATTTCGCAAACACAAAATCACGATATCATCTTTAGAAAAAAATATCGATTGGTATATCAACAATCTTATTTTTAATTTGTTTAACTAATTTTTAGTCAGTACGCAAGGTAACGCGGCGGCGCACTTAACATTTCTAGCACAATTACCATACGCAGCGCACAAAATGGCCGAGGTCGAAGCCGTGCAGATAATTGCCGAGTCATTGAAGCAACAGGTAAGCGAGGATCGCCGTCCGTCCGACAAAATGTCCCCCCAAAAGTGCAGTCTACTGCACTCGCCAATTATCTCTTGCTGGCGATCTTCGGGCACTCTTTGCTAGTGCCGAAAATGCCGTGGAATCTTCGGACCTGGCAAGAACAATGGATCGCCCTCTTATCTTCGCACCTGTTTGTTGTGCAAAGTTCAAAAACACTTGGTAGTTGTTGCTTGTGTTTCCACCCGATTATTCCTGTTGTTCATAAAAGGCAAGCCACTGAGAACGGATTGTGATAAAGGCAATGTTCCAAAGGTTTTAGCCCACACGGTACCACGACCCAAACACCCTTGTGGCTTGTTTGCCTGCATACGGCGGCGATTATCGCAGGGGGCCGCCAGATTAAAATCAATAAAACTTTAACCGGACCGGATTCCATCCGGCGGGGCAATCACTTGAAAACGTGTTTGCATATTGCCTAGTGATTTGCACTATAAATTCCTCAAGTTAGTGTTCTCAAATGTTTGATTGATGGACAAATGGGCTAGCTACTGGATACTTTGCGGCACTTTTTGGGGTTAGTTCGGGGAATGCCGTTGTTGTTTGGCGTGTGTGTGTGCCCAGGGTTCCATTTAAAAGAAATTTAAGGGATTTTAGGGGATTTTAAAACAATAAAATGCAGAAATAAATTGCATTTAGGAAAAATAAATGCGTTGTAATTGTAAAAATATGTTAATTTGAACTTGTTTATAGGTTATAGTCCACAATTGTTACCGAGATTATTTGATTTATATACTACCACCCCAGCATAAGGCTTTAAAAGATAACAGCGCCCACTTAAAGGTTTTTTTTTTGCTAAATTTAGACTACATATTAAGATAGCAATCAATTTCCTTTCATTAAATCTTATCTCAGCCTGAACTATGAACTCATCTTGCACTCTTTCTATCGAACAGGGCGTGGAGTATGTCTTTGGCATCATCGGAATCCCTGTCATTGAGCTGTCCATGGCCTTCCAGGCCGCCGGACTGAAGTACATTGGCATGCGGAATGAGCAGGCTGCCTGCTATGCCGCCCAGGCTATTGGCTATCTGACGGGCAAGCCCGGCGTCTGCCTTGTGGTATCCGGACCCGGATTGCTGCATGTAACTGGTAAAGCTAATAACAGATAAGAAACCAGCTTTGACTGTGCTAATTACTAATTCTAATCCCGCTAGGTGGCATGGCTAATGCCCAGGTAAACTGCTGGCCGCTGGTTGTTATTGGCGGTGCCACCAATCAGGATCACGAGGGCATCGGCGGCTTCCAGGAGTGCCCGCAGGTGGAGCTCTCGCGTCCCTATTGCAAGTATGCCGCTCGTCCGGCCACCGCTGCCCTTATCCCGCTGCATGTCGAGAAGGCGGTGCGCTATGCCACCTACGGACGTCCCGGTGTTGCGTATCTGGACTTCCCTGGCAATATTCTGCAATCCAAGGCTGTTGAGGATCGCATCTACAAGGCGCTGCCCCATCCGGCCCCGCCACTAGCCTATCCTCCCCACGACGATGTGATCCGGGCAGCCAAGCTGCTGCGCCAGGCCAAGCGCCCGTTGGTGATCGTGGGTAAGGGCTCCGCCTATGCCCATGCCGAGAACACGCTGCGTCACTTCATTGAGAACACCAACCTGCCCTTCCTGCCCACACCGATGGGCAAGGGCGTGGTCTCCGACACGGCTCCCCAGTGCGTCTCCTCGGCCCGAACCCTGGCCCTGCAGAAGGCGGACGTGGTGTTGCTGCTGGGCGCTCGCCTCAACTGGATCCTGCACTTTGGCAAGCAGCCGCGCTACGACAAGGACGTGAAATTCATCCAGGTGGACATCAATCCCGAGGAGCTGCACAACTCGGTGGTGGCCTCGGTGGCCATCCAGGCGGACATCCGCCCGTTCGCCGAGCAGCTGTTCGAGCAGATGAACGCCGTGAACTTCCGCTTTGGCTACGAGCAGGATTGGTGGAAGCAGCTGGCCGTTAAGTGCAAGCAGAACCGCGACACCGTTCAGAAGATGTCACTGAACACGGAGACGCCGCTCAACTACTATGCGGTCTTCCACCATCTGCGCGAGCTGCTGCCCAAGGACACTATCATTGTCAGCGAGGGTGCCAACACCATGGACATTGGCCGTTCGATGCTGCTGAACGAGCAGCCGCGCCATCGCTTGGATGCCGGCACCTTTGGCACCATGGGCGTGGGTCCCGGATTCGCCGTGGCCGCCGCTCTCTTCTGCCGTGACTTTGCACCCGGCAAGCGTGTCCTGTGCGTGGAGGGTGACAGCGCCTTCGGGTTCTCGGGCATGGAGATCGAGACCATGGTGCGGTACAAGCTGCCGGTGACCATTGTGATCGTGAACAATAACGGCATCTACGGGGGCTTCGACAAGGACACCTTCGAGGCCATTCGGAGTGAGGGCGATCTGACCCAGATGTAAGTGTATATGCACCTTATCTCAGCCTATCTGGGAGCAACAGCAGTACTTATACCTAATCTTATCTTGCAGCACGCCACCCTCGGCGTTGGGCGTTCAGGTGCGCTACGAGGAGATGATGAAAATGTTCGGCATGCAGGGCTACTTCTGCACGGAGATCGAGCAGCTGCAGGCGGCTGTCAAGGCGGCCAATCAGCTGACGGACAGACCGACGATTATCAACGTGGCCATCAGCCCGTCCTCCGACCGCAAGCCGCAGTCTTTCAACTGGCTCACCGAGTCCAAACTGTAGGATACAATATACACCTAGGTCTTAAGCACAAAGTTCACCATTCCGAAAGTTATATTGCCACGAATTTTTCTGTATATACATGCAATTTTTGATAAGCCCTGCTGCCTCCCTCTGTTTAACTGTTGGCCCGCTTTAGTTCCTCCTCCAGGCCGAGATAGGCCAGAAACCAGGTGAAGTCCACTAGGCGACCCTTGTGCAGGAATGGCAGCTTGGGGCACAGCTCGAAGGCGATGTTCAGAGGAGCAATATCCGGCACCTGGTCGCTGCGCATATTGAAGAAGTCCAGAAAATCGCGCACTTCGATCTCATTCTGTCCGTTCCGCTGCAGCACCATCAGTATGTCTTCCACCAGCTCCAGACTGAAGGGCAGCCGGCAGCCGCGTAAAGTGGACCTCACCTGGGCCTCGCTGATGTACGGCTTGCAGGCCGGATTGATGTGGCTCAGGTGATCGTTCAACTCATCCACGCTGTTCCACAAAGCTCGCTTCAGCTCCAGCTGGGCAGCTGCTCGCACTCGGTTCCTGTCGCAGCTGGGAGGCATTGCCTGCTCAGCCGAGAAATAGCGACACACGGTCACTATTTCGTGGTTGAGCAGGCACTCCTTGGACAGGTACGACAGGAGAGTGGAGCGCAGCGTGTCAAAGCCCACGGTGGTGAAGTCGCCGAGATCCCCATCCGGCTTGCATTCGAGGACAAACTGCTTGTACTGGGGACGCACGGCATCGCGGATTTTCTGCATAATCCTTTGGATATCGGCCACGGGGAACTAAGTATTGGGAAACATTTATTATAAGCTTTTTTAGATGAAAACTAATCCGGCTTACCTCGCTGGGATGCTGTTCCATGTACATCAGAGTAAACTCATCAGCCGAAACTATGTGAAAGATGTGATCCTTCAGGGTCATGGTGCGTCCTATGTAAAAGTCATTGGCCCTGTAGTACTCCGGTCGCGAGGAGCCGAACATATCCTGACCCGGCAAGGGTACCCGTGCCTTTTTGAGGAACTCCCCGCCCAGAAAGCCCGAGTTGCGACGCGACGACTCATAGATTTGCACAGTGTCGTCTGCCAGAAAGTAACTGATGACAAAGTCACGGTCGGCATTGTCTCGAATGGCGGAGATAAGCTTGGCCCCAAAGCGCAGGATGCAGCCATCGTATTTGAACAACTTCTTGAAGTCAGCCTGCGGCGGCTTGGGCTCCACTGTGATGCAATTTCCCTCGGAATCCTCGTGGCTGCCCCAGCCGTTGTAAGGAGGCAGGCGGCGTGTGGCCATGCCACCGCCCTGGGTGTAGGGTCGAACATCGCTGCGCTCGGGAATGGGCTGTGGTACGAACTCCTGGATTCCATACTAAATGAAAGAAACCAATAATGTGAGTATATCTTTCCAAAATCTTCCAAGAACTCACCTTCTCCCTGTAGTAACTCTGGGTGAACTGATCACAGCCGGTGAGGACTACAGTCCTGCCAAATACATTCAGTACGGCTCCTATTTGCAAATCCTGATCGTTGTAGTAGTTCAATGGCTTCTGTCCCGTGTTCAACGGGTCGGCTACGTAACGCACATCACGCATATTATTGCCAAGGACATTGAGCAATGTCACCGCCGTCTGTTGGCCGGGCAGGGGTAGACCCGTGAACTCTTTTGGCAGCTTGCCACGCTTGAGGAAAGTGCTGGGTCCCTCACGTCCCGAATTCCGCGGAAACTTCTCCTTTATGTCGATGGTGTCGTCTGCCAGATAGTAACATATCTCCAGCTTTCGCACATCCCCAAACTCGCTTCTGTCATTCCAATAACCCTGGAACTTGAGTACACGCCGATCGAACTCCAAGAACTGGGCAAAGGAATGCCGTTTGGGCAGAGCCGAAGGACAGGAACTGGCTGTCTGTTTTAGACCAGAACGTTTTCGGATTTCCGTCGTGGGATCGCTGGGTTTAAATAAGGAAATTTTTAGGGAAAGTTTAGTTAATAGAAGCCTTTGAAATTAAAAACCTAACATATACAAATTTTCCCCTTTGATCCTCCCAAACCTACCTTGGTTCCTGCTGTGTTTCCGGCACAAAGATCCCCGCCCGATTGAGGAACTGCCGCGTGAACACATCACACCCGCTGATGTGGTATACCCGATCGAAGATCTGCACATCGGTGTCCACGTTCAGGTCGAAAATGGATATGAACTCACGATCGGTGGGCGGAGCCTTGGGTATACGCTGGCGGTGCACCAGGCAGCCCTGTGGTATGCCAGAGTTCTCCACCTTCGGTTCGGTGACCTGCATGGTACCATCCTCCAGATAAAAGTAGATCTTAACCTTTCGCACCTGGTAGGGGGCATGGTAGATCTCGGTGAGGTTCTCCTTGAAGTAGGCACTAAAGCAGAGCACTTGCTTGTCATAGGCCAGCCAGGGTGGCAGCTTGGTGGTGACCTTGGGAGCCCACAAGCTGTTGATTTGGGCAGGCACGGGCGGGCACTTGGGGTCGGCCACAATGCCATTGGGTTCCACCAGTTCCGGTTCCCTCCGGTCCGAAAGCATCTGTATGCCCTGGTAGTGCATCAGAGTCTGCTGTCGCGGATGGCGACGCTTGCCACGCTGTTGGAAGGAGTAAAAGGAGTAGGAGATGGACTCTCGCGGTTATGCCAACTTACGTCATAGAACTGTGCTCCCGGCAGCATGGGCATTCCCGGTAATCTCATCATCTTGACGGTGAATTTCGTGAGTTTTCCAAATTTCCAATTTGTAATTTAGCTCCTTCCAAAAATCCTTTTGCCAAATATCGTTGTGGTTACATTTGTGTCGAAGCCAAAACCAATTCTGTGGCAGTTAACGCCACGCAGCCGAATCCTGGACTGCTCGAGTGTTTCGACATTTCCGCTGCTATTCGATAAATGGAACAAACGGAACTATGGCAATGGCTGCCCACTCGCCATGGCAGCCCGAAAAGTCAACTGGCCAACAAGTTAACCAACCACCAGCAACTGGTAGTGGTTTCCATAGAGCCACGACCGCTGAGTATACATCGCTATGCGTATGTTTGTTGTGTTAATTGATTAACACTAGTGATGTTTTCAATAGTTTGATAACATGTTGTTTTCCTATAATTAAATTGATTTGCTTATTTACTAATGATTTATTTTAAATAGTAAAGATGTAGGTTTAATTTGGAGTTGAAGAAGTAGAATTACTACAGTTCTAAATGCACTTGACAGTTGGAAACTATAACTTGTTGGTAATTTTAGGTTTGAATATGTCAAAAAAAGGTCAATATCCTTTATAAAAAAGATATAACAACCTAAAAGAGTTGACATAACTATGATTTTATGTATTACTTTAGTTTTATTAACCCAAGCAAAATGTATAATTAATTATCTAAGGTATATCCTAAGCAACTTAAAACTTTAACTTAAACTTGGCACCTTTTAAAATGTAATTATTTTTAATTCTACCCTATCCCTTAAGTGTCAGTCCCACCTGTGTGCCTGACTCACGTCAAAGCAACTCGTCGTCTTTGAACCTGAAAGCATCTCGGCTCAATCGTTGATTGAATAGATGTCGCGGTCCGCTGACTTTCTAGAGTCATGGCCATCGCTGACCATCGTCAGTGCAGACGTTTTGTTTGCTAATTAGTCTGGAAACCCACCGAAGCACGTGCTTTCTCACCTCTCTTTCTCCAAAGAAACTATACACAAACTGTAGTAAAACACTGGCCCGGCACTTGGTCTGCTGAAATCCCAGCGGTAAACGTTGTCAAGAGCTCGAGCGGATAGCACTAGAAGCGGCGGAATGAACCTGTTGTGAGTGTTGAACCGTGAAGTGATAATTGTGTAAGGTCCAACTGACCGGGTCTAACCCTTCTTTAGGGCCAAGATAGTATTTTTCCTTTTGACTCTGGAGGCGGTGCGTGCACTGGAGGCAAATCTGACGGCCTGGCGACATCATCGACGGCAGAAGCGCTTCTTGATCTATCAGAATGGTGGTGTAGTCAAGGTCAGACATCAAATATATATTTATTGCTCTTCAACATACATACATACATTTATAGTAATTAATTACATTAATTTGTATTCAAACAGTTTGTCTCTGGTTGTGCCTTTCCGGTTCCGTTTATGGAGAAGAAGGCCTGGCGCCAGCTGGTCTGGCTGATGAACTTCCACTATCAATTCAATGAGCCGCAAACACCCATCTATTGGTGGAAGCTCTGGGGCAGTTCCCGGGATCTCAAGGGACCCGCTCCGCCTCCGCCTTCGGTGCCCGCTCGTCTCCAGGTGGATGAGCCGCAGCTCTTGCTCTTCCGGTTCGCCGAGGGCTACATGAATCAGTTGGGTCAGAATGGGCCAGCCTGTCTGGAGCGTTTGATCTGCGAAAATGGGCAGGTGGACGAGCATAGTGGACTCTATGCTCAGTTATTGCACAGACTTTTGAGGTGAGATCTTACTGCTTCTTTAGCTTTAATCGAAGTTGACCTTGCTCCTCTTTTCCAGACCTCATCGCACGCTGGATAGACGCTACTTGGATGCCTACCGGATGGGTCGTCATGGCGTTGACTGCCGGCGGGCCTATCCCCAGGCAACCCATTGCCTTCTGGACGATTACGTGCACCTGCATGAGCGGGGACCCACACAGAGTTATCTTTAGGTCATTTCGTTACATTACAGGTCGCGGGAGCTTTCTCTTTGGACGAATGGCGCCGGTTGCCAGTAGTTCATTAATAGCATTTAAATAACATGTACAAAACTAATTAATGGTAATTAAAGATAATAATTAAAAAGTTCTACATGTACATGTGACTATATACAGCGGGGAGGATCTGACGAAGCCCCTACTTGTCGGGTACAACATCATCGTCATCATCATCATCAGAGACTCGCCAGGGTAACTGATAGTATTTCTTGTCATTGCTGGATAACCAGAGGATGGCACAGCGATTGGTGCAAAAGTTGCAGGTGAAGAGCTGCTTGGAGGTGCTGCCGCGCCTAGGGAAAAATGTACAAAAATTTGTTATTTAGAATTACATATAAGTTTTCGAAATTATAGGAAATGAAATGTCCATCTTAGTCAACCTTCACCGTTCTTCTTGTGGTTGTGATAGGTCCATTCGCCCCACTTAGAAAGCGAACCGGTTTCGGACGCATCAAAACAATGACCACATGACTAACGTTACCGGGACGCGGACCCACCTCTTTACGACCATGAAGTAGTACGAGGTGTACAGACACCTCGAGCAGGTGGTATTCGTGCAGCGGGCGATGGGGCCGTTGTTGAGATGACTGCTCATATAGGGTTCCGGGAGCAGGCGATGAAGTGCAGCATTCTCGTAGACGGGCGTGGAGCGGTTCAGCGTTTGCAGGGCATGCAGACAGTCGTCGTAGAGCGTGACTCGATTCTCTGTGGAAGGAACCGGAAATACTGTGCGGGTGCCAACCGGAAGAACCAGGCGGACATTCGTCTCCAATTCGCGTATCCAAAAGAGACCCTGGCGACGAACGGCTCTGGGAAAGGGAGATCATTAGAAGTAAGCTAAGTAAGTGCTAATGAGACTTGAGATGATTAACTAAGGAGCCCTAAAAAGTATCTCCTAATTATCCTTACATGGGTGTAATCCTCTGGCGATTATCGTAGAAATTCTGATAGAACCTCTCGTACACCATGGGTATATAGTTGATGGCTGTGTTGTGAAAGATGCGCACATGGTTCATAAACTTGGAGAGGGCGGCCGGCAGGTAGATGAGAGAGCAACCTGCAGGCGAATCAACAGAATGTGCAAATTTCTACGACTGCGTCACGATCTCTGCGTTTACTTACGATCGGCGGCGAGAGACTGCAGCATGGGCAGGTTGGAGATGCGCTCGGGGATGTGCACTAGCGCCTCGTTGTCGCTCACATTCAGCTCGTTGAGGCGGACGCATTCGCTTAGTTGCAGCGGCAGGCGGCGAAATTGATTCTTGGCGATATTCAGATGCTCCAAATTGCGCAAGCTGCTCAGTTCTGGGAGGGGTAGAAGCGGATGCATTGGGTCTAGAAGGCAGTCACTGGTGAAACTCACCCACTGGCAGCTCGGTGAGCTGATTTCCCGCCACATTGAGCTGCTGGAGGCTCAGCAGGAGACCCAAAGTGGGGGGCAGCTCCTTAAGCTCATTGTTGGAGACATCCAGGAACTCCAGATTCTCCAGCATATAAATGTCCGTGGGCAGCTCGCTGAGATTGTTGCCCGCCAGATGGATAAACTTGAGCGTGGTGATATTTAGCAGCCATTTGGGTATCACCGAGATGAAGTTCTCCTTGAGGTAGACCTCTTCGAGATCCTCGTACAGGAACAGATCCATGGGCACATCCTTGAAGTTCAGGTAGCTCCAGTGCAGGATGGTCTTGTTCATTTCGCTGCCGTTACAGTTACACAATCCCCTCACGGCTGCTGTTGTTGCTGCTGCTGCTGCTGCTGATGCTGATGCTGCTGTTTGCTGTTGTTTGGCGGCGTCGCCGTCGGTCTGCTTATACTTTGTTGATTTAATTATATTTATATGCGTCTTTACGCGGTCATGATCATCGCTCGGCACCGCCACCCGCCAGAGAAGCACTGCCACCACCACCAGCGCCACCACAGCCACCCAGTGGCTCAGGCCCAGTGGCAGTCCCAGCAGCAGCAACAGCAACAGTTTGCTCTGGTCCACAGAGAATCGGAGAATTTCCGCCTCTGTCCTCTTTCTTTAATGAAACTTGTCTAAAATTGTCTCTTTAACCGTCGTCTTTCGCAATTTTCACGCGAGCGCCACTGAGATTCTTCAATGTCCTATATCTATATATTGCCTTAATAACGCTCACTCAACGTTGCGTATACGTAATGTGTCGTCGGCCCGAAAGTATGCAACTGTTTTCGGTGGCGGGCCAAATGGCGACCGGAGCTTTGGCACTGACATTGAATTTTCCTGCCTGCATTGATTCGCTTTTCCCGCTGTTGCATTCAAGGTCGTCGGCCGTAGCAAAAAAGCCAAAATGCAAAGGGCAAGCTTTTCCCAGTTGCAGTGCAATGAGCTTTATGGCAGTGAGTTTCCATAAAATGGTCAAAGGGAAGCTTGATTAGCTGCGATGCATGTCCAAGCCAAGCTTTCGGGAAATGTGGTTTGGAAAATGTATTGGGAGTGTATTTGATATGTATTGCGTAGAAAGCATGTTGAATTGTTAACTTAAATCTTATATTACTTAGGTTTTATTTTTTTTTATTTTTAAGTTTTTTAAATTACTTATTTAATTGGAAATTCTTTATTGCTTTATTGCAGGCAAAATTTACTGACAAGTTGTAAATTCGTAGGTAAAGTTCTAAAAAATGTATTAAAGATATAGATTACTATATTCTCTAAATAACTGACAAGTCACCGAACGCCAGAAAAAGTCTCTGAAAATCAAGAAAACAATAAATAAGAAAATATCACTATTCTTTCTTTATAATTCAAACTCAAACTTGAATTCTTAACAACTTGTAATAAATATTTTTTTATTGATGCCTTTCCATACAATACTTTTAAAAGCTTAAATTAGTCTTCAGTATCCATAGCGGCCATACCCATAGCCATAGTCATAGGGACTATGATGATGGTGATGATGATGGTAGTACGATGATGGATAGTACTCGTACGGCGAAGGTGGCGGTGGCACTCCAAATCCCACCCCAATGGGCAGCGGTACAGGCAAACCCACTACAATTGGCGTTGCCTCTGATAATCCCAGAATGCAGAGCACACAGAATCCAATTAGCGCGATTACAGCTTTCATGTTTTTTGGCCAAGATCTCTCAACAAACTGAAGAATTCAAGATGCTGTCGATGGCTTTTAAGTCGATCTGGCTTACGTTATCTTTGGGAATTTCAATCTCCAACGTGAACAAACAAAATCAAGTAAATTTCTCCAGCAGCTTGAGAAGGTGCGAATTGAACGGAGAGAGATGAGATGTTTTTCCCCCTTCAATGCAAATTGGCAATTGTTCACGATATTTGCTTTATTTAATTATTTGTTTAATGTTCCAAAAAATCCAGTTTTACAATGATTTTAAGGCCTTAGTGATGATGATGGTGAAGATCCCAATGGGGAATATAATGCTGAACATAGTGCAGATCTTGGTGGTGACCATGATGGGGATCGTAGTGCGGATCGTGGTGCGGATTGTGGTGCGGATCGTAGTGCGGATCGTGATGCGAATCGTGGTGAGGTAGGCCCCATACACCAGCGATTAGGAAAATAAGTCCCAAGATGATGATAAGAGCCTGCATCTTTCTGTTAAGATTCACAACGAACTGATGCATCTGCTTTGGATGCACTGCCTTTTAAATCATTTCCCTGTCCTACATTTTTTTTAAATTCCCCACCAAGGTGGACAAACAGACGCGGAAAGCCAAGTAAATTTCAGTGACTCTTAAGTGCCAATTAGTTAAAATATCGAAAACAATCAGCTTTATTTCATACAATTAACTTTGGTTAAGTCATTAAAGCTCTACACCGTTTATCACAAGTCCCACAAGGAAGGGAGAATGTATTCTATAATAGGATATAGAATATCTAATCTCTACATTCCCGATTTCACATTCACAGTCAGCTGCTTAAAGTCCCGATCACTGAGCAGGCTCCACTTTTCTCTCAGTATCTGTGAGATCTCCCGCTCGACAGACTCGTAGGATCGGGAATTCCTTTTCAGCCACGCGTAGAACTCATCACTCCACTCCGGATGCCGGGGCCAATCGCACCTCAGAATCACAGCAAAGCGTCGCACATAGAGATGCCGCAGATTCTTGGCTGTTCGGGCGATCAGCAAAAGCGTCGAGGTAGAGACTTTCTCGCGGATTATCTAAAAAAGGTGTTAATTGAAGGGAAATACCCTAAAAATTCGTCATCTGCAGCCACTCACCAGTGTGTCCAGATTGAAGCACTGCCGGCATAGGAGCAGCATCAGACTGTCGACGCGGCTGTGAAAGGGCTTGGGACTGGAGAAGCGCGGCAGGAGCTCATGGCCATAGACGGCCAGGGTGTTGCGATAGTGGTCCACCATTCGGACCAGTAGATCAGCATGAATCCGAGTTTGCGGTGCCCAGTACGTGATGCTGTGGACAGGTGCCTCCGGCTGCAGTACCACCTCGCCCTCCGACATGTTCTCCACCCGCAGGTGGACACGCATGCGTGGATTCGTCTTTTTCAGGCTGCGCCAGGCCTTCACGCCGCAGGCACTAATGGTCAGGTGGCTAGGCGTATAGCAGTTTTGAAGTAAATACAGATGACGCAGCTTGGTGTCCGCCAGCAGGGACAGAACGTCGTCGTCTATGTTCTGGGGGGAAATGGTGAGAACCTGAAATAAAGAACACTATTAGATATGGGAAAAAGAGACTGAAATTCTATTACTTACCTGCAGATTTAGGAACAAACCCACATGCATTATAGGACAGTGCGTGGTGGTTACATTTACGAGATTCAAGACCCTCATCTTGGTGCAACAGCTGCAGACGACCTCGTCGAGCAAGTGATTGGCCTCGAAGCGTTCCAACACAAAATCCACCAGCTTCAGAGTGTGCAGATCAGTCAGTCGCAGGAGCAGTTCCTTTAGACCCTTCAGAAGCTGACCTCCAGTCCCAAAGAGCTTGATACCCTCGGGATCATTGGGCTGCGACATGTTGCAAGGGAAGTGGTAGACCAGCGAGCGAATACGGCGACCCATGCCCACCAGTTCCGGCGAGGCATTCAGTTCGGTGCCCTAAAAATAGTAAAGTCCTTAAAGTTAATTATAATAAATTAATCAATGAGAATTCTTACCTTATCCATGCTCCATGATAGCAGGGTCATAAACTGATAGATATTGTTGAAGCTGTGCCATGGCCGAAACTCAATTCCTCTCAAATATTTCCCAATCCTCGCCAGACAGTTTTGCGTACGCATGTGATCCAGGCAGTACTGCCAGCCGGAGTAGTAGTTGTACTTGGGTCGGGTTAGGGTGCGATCATCCACCACAAAGTTGTTCCAAACCGTGGGCAAGTAAAAGGCGCGATACCATTGCCGGCAAACCTGGAAAGAGATCAGCCAAGTTGGGAATTTAAAGGTATTTAAAAGATATGGATAAAGTAATAGGAATAAAGCTTGAACAATTTAAATGAAGGTTTTTATGTATTAATACAGGAATAGCTAGGAAATATATTGACGACGGCTTTCCTTAATATTTAGCACTATATATATATCTATATATATTTCCCAAATAAAATAATAAATTGTTCATTAATTTTATTCATTAATTTTAGGTTAACATTTATTGATTCTTAAAGTTTATTTTTGCAATTGCTTTTACTTTTTTAGGAGAACATACTGTGCTTTGATTTTATTGGCTGGGAATTGATTTACAACATTTGTTTACATCCATAAAATCCAAACAATGACAAATACTAAATCAGCTTTCAAGGCAACACAAACAAAAACCTAATCTGCTTTGTTTGGGCTAGAGATAGGATCAGTTTTCATTATATCAAAATTCCTAGGATATATAATAAGAAGCCAATTTAAATACTACAACTTTACTATTTATAAAGAAATGATTTGAGTTGACAAGAGTAGGCTGCCTTTAATCCATTTTAAATAGTTTTTATAAATTTATAATTAAGAATACTTACCAAACCTGCATAGTATCTCTCTTTGGGGCTCAGATACGTGAAGATTTCCTCGAGTATCAGGTCAGGCAGGTAGTTCCAATTGGAGTACACACGCTTGGAATCATCAGTTCCTTCAGCGGCATCGTCATCATCTTCGTCCACATCGATATAGCAGGCTGAACATGAATATATTTTTGAAGAGACAACATTTATACTATTATAACCCTTGACATGCAATTTTTCAGGCCATTACCTTTCTCATTCTCATCGATCTTCCAGCCAGCTTTTTGCATAACCTCCAGCTGGCCGCTACCCTTGCGTCCTACACTCAGTGCAGACATGTTTTGACTAATATTTGTAATGTTATTTCAATTATTATTATTATTATTATTTCTTGTAGACCGAATTATTTACAACGCAAACGACCGCACATCACTATATGTACTCTAATTTTGAAATTTTTTTGGCACAGCCTGCTCGGACGGCACTTCTTCTTGCCTTTCGGTTTCGGTTTGGGTTTATTTTTATATAGTTGGACCGTCCGACCGACCGACCGAGATCTCGTCCGCCTGCATTCGCAGTTGCGTCGCGTTTGGCCAGCGACTGTCTCCCGAATAGAGATAGTGGTTCCTTCACAGATTTTCAAATCGCTCTGCTGGCTATTTTCGAAAAACTGAACTGAACTGAACTGAAAGACTTCGAAATTGTTAGGTTCTCGCAGTTGCCAAAGACCGTGTGCGTTCTCATGTTCTCCGCCTCGGATTTATTTTGGTTAATATTTCTTTGTTGATTTTTTGTTGATGCCTTTGGAACTGCGCTCGAGATATGGCAACTGTTGTGATATTCTGATTCTCTCTCTCTCTGTTGTTTTCATTTTCGATCTATAAAATTAGACGACGCCAGGGCAAGGTCTAAGGGCCTCCGTTTTTGAGGCACGGATTTGGGAACTGGGGCAACTTGTTGCTGCTCTTGATGCTAATGCCGATGTTGATGCCTCTGCCGCCGCCGAGGTGTAAATTATAAATAAACACTCGGGTTGTTTGGACTTGTTGTGATCATCAGGTCGATCTGCATTTTGTGGCATGTGCATTTCCCGCCAGACATACATAAGTGTCCATGCACGTGTGTTGGGTCTTTATGCACGCCGAAAAATATTAGATAATTATTTTGTAATACTTTGTACTTATCGTTTTAAGTAAACAATATATAAAGATATATTGACAAAAATATCAGTTTACAAATATAGAAATTGTAAATATTAAAAAATTATATATGCATCTGAAAATCAACACAATAAATAATCTAAAAATCTAATTATTTAATTTATTCTTACCGATATAGATTGAAATTTATCAGAAAATCGTTTGATATTCAGAAATACGAATACGCATGTAAAACTATTACTTTAAATACACCTTTTCTGCGGGTTACACATGTGCAAATTGCTATCTAATATTGTTTAAATAAAACTCCACATAAAATGCTCTCCTCTCTGCACATTGTCTTGGAAGGAGGCTTCAATTTCAACCATTGGACACGATAAGTACAACATTACTTGCGAGTGCGGCGCTGAAAGTCCTGTAAGCTACTTACCAATCCTGGCGTTATCCTGCTCCTCTTTGGTGACACTTGACACCGCCACTTTGCCGGCAGAAGGCGAAGACGTTGGAAAATTCCATCAGGCCACCATCAACGATGCCATCGCCATTGCCGGTTTCCTTGACGACATTTCCCACCAACTGAGCCAGCAGCTGTTATCCCAGCCAGTGTAGTTTTTCCAATATTCTCTCCGTTCTCGTCCACTTGTGCATGTCCATTTCCCAGAGCGCCACACAATGGGGCATTGTCATTTTGCCGCGTTCCTCGAGCGTCCAGGTACACTTAGCGGAAACAGCTGTTTATGTTGATGGGGTCGAAGCGAAGCCAAGGAATGGAGCAAAAAAAAGTGCAGTAAGGGAAGGCATTTTTGGCCATTTCACTAAGCGTTGGCCAGTGCCAGTGGCCATCTTTTTTCCCCTCTATCCCGAGTTGCATACTCTTAGGATCAGGGCATTTTTCCGCGCCCAAGCACTTAAAAATATGCTGAATATTGAATGAACCACGGCTGAGTGGGAAAAGCTGGCTGGCTGCGCTTGGCCGGGGCAAACCATACAATGCGCAACACGGCCTTAATTAAAACAATTTTAAAACCAGTTAAAACACACTCACCGGACACCCGCACATATGTGTGTGGAACTCGTGTGTGTTTGCTGGCCGCTTGACAGTTGGCAGCGCCCTTCCGCTTTTGGTTGCGAAAACATCAAATATGACAGGACAGAACAGACCCCCGGCCCCGGCGCCGGCCTTTTGGCTACAACCAAAATGTTGCTATGCAAATTTAAATGTCAACAAAAACTTGCAGTTTAACCCAAAAACCTTATTTGTGTCTGCCAGACCCGGCAGGCCACCAGTCCTTCGTCCGGCAGTCAGCCATCTCGCAACGCTTTCCAGGGCAAAGTCCATTAAAAGCTGGACGTGATTAGGGATGAGTGCGTGAGGTAAGTGGGGAAAATTAAAAAGAAAATTTAAAAAAATGCTTAGTAAATAAAAGTGACTTAATATTTCTTTAGTTATTAACACAGTGTGTGTTTAAAGTCATAAACTAAAGCTACAGGTGAGAATAGCCCTGTACTTCGTATATTTGTGTATGTGTTATAATAACATATATGTTATAATAATATTTATTATTACTTTATAATTGTATAGAGTATGGTTTCTAAATATCAATTAAAACTTACCACACCGTTGTGAACCTCCTTTTAAATTTAATTCAAGTTCTATAAAAAAGAACCCATTTAATTATATTTTCCTTATCGCAGTCGCACCTCTAGCAGGTGAGTTTTGTGAAAATCATGACTGTGGCTCGCCGGTCCGAATATGCATATGGATATTGCTCTGTGCGTGCAGCTTAAACTGGAAAGCAGGAAGTGGCTGGTTGGCTTGGCTAACCAAGCCAGCCGGACTTGGCCAACGAGTCCTGCTCTTTGGGGGCAGGTGAGAGGAGAGGTGGTCGTGTGTCCTGTTGGCCTTGCTCAGGTGCATCGCACTGGCAGCTGTTTGGGGCCATTGTTTGGCCATCGGATGTTGCCGAGTTTCGCAACGCAATTTAATGTATAATTTTGTAGCATTTTAGGTGCCGTTGTGACCCATTCTGCCATGTGGTTATGCAAATTGTTGACTTCTGCTTGAGGGACAGCGCACTAAGAACTAGGAAAGTTGTCATGCTTTTTGTGAATTGCATTTTAATGGCAAAAATCTAGCGAATGGCAGGATTTATAGGTTTTTAAGGGTGGAAACTGGAGACTTTATTTCGATGTGAAGAAACGGTTTATGCAAAGCGAAATATTGCTTTAAAAATATATATTTAAATGTAAGAAAACTTTAAGTTTATCTTTATTATTTTAACAAATTTTCTTTTTTAAAGCCATTTAAAGCCTTGAAAATCTTTGCATTTATTAAATAAATGAAGCTTACCACAGCTGTTTGTCTTACGTAACTCTGATTCAAAAACAAATCGAACTACTTGGCATACATTTTACAACTTTTCCAACTCCCTCAAGGTGTTTTCCTTCTGCTGTTTTTTTTTTTTTGGTTGCATATGCTACTTTTGTTTGGTTTAAATTTGTTTGATCCGATTGCCAGTGTTCGTTTTGTCCATTTGCCAGTAAACTTTTGTGACAGCTCGAACTCTGCCTAAAATTACAATGAATTTCGGAGGCGCAGCTGCCGCTTATGCCAAAGTTTTTGTGGTGAGTGGATAACTTAAAGCCCCCAAAAAAGTTTGCATAAACATATAGGGCGGCTCAATCACATCGGCCATTTGCAGCAGTCCCAGCAGTACCCAGTTTTCATGGCCGTCCTCGACTTCCGTCCCATCCTGACTCAATTGTTCTGCCATTGTCACAGCAATCCCGGATTCTCCATCCAAGCAATTTGCCTTGACAATAGTCATGCATTTTAATTGTGCAGCAGCTGCGGTTCATCTCCTTTTTTTTCTGTATTTTTTAGCAGGGAGAGTGAGGAGGGGAATGTCCCTTTTCCGGCATTGATACACGGAGGAAAAATTAAGCTTAACGAGTATTGAATTTCTCACATAAAGATCACGTAGATACCTGGTAGTCAACTTCTTTTTTGTTTTTAACTAATATATAACTTAACTTAAATTACAAAGTTTCCATAGAACAGTTATTTTGTTTGACTTTTTTTTGGAGCATCCCAGTTTGAAAACAAAGTTCGAGGTCCTGTATCTGCCATGTTTTTCTTCAAATTTAATATAATTTTTAAAGAACTTCAAAAATTATATATAAATTTAATAAAAATCTATTTAAGTTGTATATTACATATCTGTCTTTACACTTTTAGGTCGCGTAAATTGTAAGATAACTTTTATTTCCTCTCAAATTAATTCCGATCATTTAAACCATTAAATTTTTTCTGTGCATTTCGGCGTCTGCTAAACGCAGCAAATTGTGTGGCCATTAAAAAAAAACTGCGTATAAAATAGAAACTTTTTCCCAAAATATTCTTCCTGCAAGGGTGGTGGGAAATGATGGGCCAGCAATTATTTGTAAAATATTTATTTTACAATTAAATTGAAAAAGTTTCTGCCTGTGGCAGTTGCCGAAGGAACAACTTTGGCCCACTAATCAAATGAATGGAAATTAAGCGGACTGCTGCAAAAGAATATTTTCGCTGGCGTGTGCAAAACAATTAAGCTAAAATTGTTATTGCAATTTGAAAACAATTGTCAAATTATGCAAATACCGTCTGATTGCCTGGAGTATTTTTCCGCGGGCCCCGCGGCCCTCCCCTGTCGCTAACAAGGTAAACAAGCCCGCGCTCGAAGCCCGCTCGAGGGGTGGTGATAGCTGCTCAAGGATTTATGGCTCCGTCCCACCCTCGTCCTTGTCGCCTCCGTCGAGTGTTTGGCGGAGGTTGGAAAAAGTTTTCGAATGCGTCGGCAGCTTCACTTGGTGCCGACGTTGTCAACTGCAAGGCGACTGCAATTTGCATAAAAATTCATTGGCTTGGCGGCAAGTTGGCAGGCAAGGTATGAAAAGAAAGCGCTAAGAGAATTATCCCGGGGATAACAAAATGTTAATGCTTCTCTAGGAATATTTTTCGGGGAATTTAAATACCAGAAATGATCAAGAAAAGTTTTTATATATTTATTGGAGGTTTTTGTATCGTCTTAAGAGAGCGGTAAAATGATTAAATTATTTGCATTATAGAATAACATGAAATGGGCATACATACAATAGCATATAAAATTCATAATTTAATTATGTTGTAAGATCTTAAAAGTATCTTTCAGTTTAAATATTATACTTTTACATATAAGATGTCGGATGTATGACTGAAAATGTATCCCTTGAATAATAGTATTTGTTCTAATATTTAAAGAACCTATTTATTCTGACTATTTAATTATTTTAAGCTATAGATATTTTTACATTCTATTTCTCAAAGTTTCAGCTAGTAAATTAAATCACTGATAACTCTGTATGTATTCCTCTGTATATATACATCAACTCGACCCTCAGCTCTTCGGATAGGAGCACTTCACCTAATTGGTTCTGGTAAATTGTTTCTGCCCTCAGGGTGTGGTGACAAAAGCTTTTAGAGTAGTTATTGGCGGGCCTCCATATCCAGCCAAATACCACCGTTTAGATGGGCGAGGATTAAAGCGGGATCCAACAAGTTATCCTTGCGGGTCTTGGGGTTGACTTTGACATTGAATTTGCTTATAAGCTCCACAATGGCGGCCTTAACTTGAGCTGTGGCAAAGCGCATACCTTTTCAAGTAATAAACAAAAGCTAATAAAATCATAAAATCTATCAAATTCAAAATTTCCACTGACCTAAACACATGCGAGGACCATCCCCAAATGCCATGAAAACACCACTTTCGCGGAATTTTTTGGCAGCATCGGGTTCCATGAAACGTTCAGGCTTAAAGGCCAGCGGATCCGGGAAGTACTCCTCATCCATCATATGGCAGTAGTGGGGTATCACTACAACAGTCCCCTTTTCCACAGTAAATTTGGGGCCATCCTTATTAGAAAGCTCTATGGGTTCGGTGCAGAGTTTGGAGGTCATAAAGCCGGGCGGGAAAAGGCGTATAGATTCTGAGGATAAAATCAAATAGAGTATAAAGTATATACATGTCATAGGTTTCCTCACCATTCAGGCAGGCATCCAGGTAAGGCAAATCGTTGAGCTTGTCAAAAGGTATGTGTCCATCCCTCATATGAATTAGAATCTCTTCTCTAAGGCGCTCTTGCACGACCTCATTGCGTCCCAGGGACAAAAGCATATGTGATATTACACCAGCCACCGTTTCGAGGCCGTCCAGCAGAAAGACCATGGTGCGGGCCAATAGGTGACGCGTGTCCAGGTTCCTCTTCTCTCCCAGCTCCATTAGATAATCCAGAAAGTCGGCGCGTTGGAAATCACCTGTTGCCAGTTGTTCCTTTCGAGATCGCACCGCTGTGGCCATTAATCCCGTGAAGAATTCCTCCACATGACGAGGCACAAAGCGAAGCTTGATCAGATAGCTCAAAGAGGGAAAGGTGTTGATCAGAGCGAAGAGAACCATAAAGGTCCAGTGGGGATTAAATAGGTCCTTGACATTGGCCATAACAGGAGTCGGCTTGTCCGAGAAACTTTCCGAGCTGAGACCCAGAACGCAGTCGGTGATCATTTCAGAGGTGAAACGGAGGGTCAACTGATTAAAAATATTTATTTTAAATACAAGAAAGATGTATTTAATAAATTACTTACATCCTTTGCATTAATACCCTCGGGAGATCCCAAGCGTATTTGCTTTTTCAGCCACTCCGTCATTTGATGGCACACCTTGTTCGTCACTGGATAGACCGACTTTATCTGTTCGTTTCAATGGGTTCTTAGTAACTATCTGACAGATAGTGATGGTTTGCAGTCAGCTTACCCGAACGTTGGTCAGACCAGGGGAAATATCAGCCCTTCGTTGCTTCCACTTTTCCCCACTAAGAGAGAAAGGATTATTTGATATAAGGAAGTCCGTTTTTTCGTCGGTCAGCCTAGACAATGCGTTGTCTTGGAAGTTCTTGAAATTTATAACGAAAACACGATGTGCCAGCTCTGGATTAACTATTAGAAGTTGGGGTACACGTCCACTGAAGATGCCCACCGCGTCGTATTTGTTCTTGTATTGCCTTTGAGAGAGTTTGAAATTAAATACAATTCTTTTTGGGGCTTTGACATTACTCACTTGTATATATCATTGAGATCGTAAATCATATTTCGCTCCATCGTGTACAGGTTGGGGTAGTTGCCGGTGAAGATCTTGGGCTTGGGACCTGGCACTCGCCGCTTTCGCCAGTAGTTGAAGTTCCAGATCATGGAGAGATATAGAAGACCGGCCACAGTCAGGCCCAAGGCCAAGGTAATCAGAATCATCTTCTTCCACGTGGATCGATCTCTTTTAGCTGCGAATGCCGGGTAGCACCTGTGGGAAGCTTCGGAAAATGCGCCCTACTTATACTCGCTGCTAACTTGCCCCAGGTCAGGGGAAAAGCTTTCAATTTGGCACTAAAGATAAGAAACTAATACAATTAGCTAGTGGGAACCCTTGTACCTTGCGAATATGTACGCAAGACAACTTAATTAATAGTAACAAGTTGATAAGGGTTAGTTTGTATAAATAAGTGTTCTCTTTGCTTATCAAAATACCTCTGGATTATCCTAACAAATGTAATTTACCAATTTCATAAACAAAAGCTTTAAGCTTTTGTGTAAAAATAGCAATATTGTGAAAATCGTTGTTTAAAGATCGAAGAAATTAAAGATTTTTGCTTATCAAAATAAATATTATAAAAAGCTATTTAGAAATCTAAGCTAAGACTTTTAAAACCAGCTTTTTAATAAGCACTTGCTTACTATTAAATAAATTTAAATACATCTAATATTTTTAAATCCACTTTACTTAAAATATATAAAACTACTAAAAATCTATTAAAAAATTAACAGCCAATTTACTATACAACTCCAAAATTTATTTAATTTGTATTTTTTATTTATGTTTTCCTTTATTAATTTTTTAAATATATTTTGTAAGATTGCATTTCGAATCGCTGACTATGGCTAAAATGTATGCATGAATATTTAAAAGCTACAAATGCTGTTTATTTTATATTTCGATGCGTAAATAATTTAAATTCATATTTGTTTCTTTGATGCATTTTTATTTTATTGAATGTTATCATTATTTTATTTTTAACTAGTTACGGATTTGCGTATTTGACCTACGGACTTCAAAGGGCTATGCAATGCTGGAATCGAAGAGGTTGAAAAAGAACACTTGAAGCTTACAACCAACTTAATTAAAATTAATAATTAAAATTGTTGATCTAAATTCCATTCTATTTTACGATATCAGATTTATTTGTACGTTTTTTTTATTTATTTGGAGAGATGCCTGATTGTTAAAAGAAATAATATTTTTGATAAAGAAATTTGGGGAGTAGACTTGGAGGGCGAAGGGTCGGCGATCGAGAATTGTCGTCAGAACAACAGGTCAGCTCAACAAGATGGTTGAGTTACACTTCATTCTATCAGCGTGAGAGCTGTTCTATTAAGCCGTTTCTTATAAATGGTAATTTTTATTAAATTGTACAGATGCAGCAAACCTTGCTACTAAAATGACAGACGGTAACAACATTTAAATACAAATATAAAATTTCGTACTAATCAAAACTGTATTATTTTGTTAATTATTCTGTTTAATAAAATAGAAACCACTAAAGGCATTTGCGTAAAAACACCTTGAAATTAAATACTCTTAAGATAGTCGGATAGGAAGCCTCATTTGCCTTAATATATCCCTTTTGAAGTGACTCTGCTCACAAGTTATTAATGACTCGAGCTTCAAAAGCTTTTACTGGCGGGCCTCCATATCCAACCAAACGCCTCCGTTAAGACTGGCGACGAACAGCGAGGGATCATACAAGTTGTCCTGACGGGTCTTGGGATTAACCTTGATATTGAACTGGCTGACAAGCTCCACGATGGCGGCCTTAATTTGAGATTGGGCAAAGCGCATACCTAAGGGGAGAATTAGACACATAAGTATAGTGCTAAAAAATCAAAGTGCTTTAACTCACCTAGGCAAATACGCGGACCATCCCCAAATGGCATGAAGATTCCACGTTCCCGGAATGTTTTGGCCGCATCGGGTTCCATGAAGCGATCAGGCTTAAAGGCCATCGGATCGGGAAAGTATTCCTCGTCCAGCATGTGACAGGAATGGGGAATCACAATGACGGTACCCTTATCCACAGTGAAATTGGGGCCATTCTTGTTGGGCAGCTCAATCGGTTCGGTGCAGAGTTTGGAGGTCATAAAGCCAGGAGGGAATAGGCGTATAGATTCTGAAGAACAACCCGAATAGAGTATGAACGTTTCCCCATATCGTAATTTTGCTTACCATTCAAGCACGCATCCAGGTATGGCAAGTCGTTAAGCTTATCGTAGGGAACACTTCCATTCTGAATATGAGGCAGAATCTCCTCCCTGAGGCGCTGCTGCACGACCTCATCGCGACCCAACAACAGGAGCACGTGAGACAAAACCGTGGCCACCGTTTCGAAGCCATCCAACAGGAAGGTCATGGTGTGGGCCAGCAGATGACGTGTGTCCAGGTTCCTCTTCTCTCCCAGCTGCAGCAGATAATCCAGGAAGTCCGATCGCTGGAATTCACCCATTGACAGTTGGGACTTTCGTGATTTCACCGCTGTACCCATTAGGCCCACAAAGAAGCGCTCCACATGATGGGGCACCATGCGTAGCTTGAACAGGTGTAACAAAGAGGGAAAGGTGTTGACCAGAGCGAAGAGAATCAAGAAGCTCCAGTGCGGGTTGAACAAGTCCTTGATGTGGGCTATTATGGGTGTGGGCTTGTCCGAAAAACTCTCAGCACTCAGGCCCAGAACACAATCGGTGACCATTTCGGAGGTGAAACGAAGGGTCATTCCGCTTCATCGTGTACAGGTTGGGATAGTTGCCGGTGAAGATCTTGGGCTTGGGACCCGGCACTCGCCGCTTTCGCCAGTAGTTGAAGTTCCAGATCATGGAGAGATATAGAAGACCGGCCGCAGTCAGGCCCAAGGCCAAGGTAATCAGAATCATCTTATTTCACGTGGATCGATCTCCGTTTGCTGCGAATCCCGGGTAACATTTGTGCAAGCTTCAGCACAAGCCGCTCTATTTGTAGTCATCGCGGACTGTTTAGGTCAGGAAAAAAGCTTCTATCAACAATAAACAAACAATAAAATACAGTGTGCATTCGGTAGATGGAAAGGAATTAAGTTCTATTAATATGTCTATGTGTTTTAGTAGAAGAAGTTACCTAACCAAAATAATAAATGAATTTGTATTTTATATTAATATAAGTTTACATAAAGGACACATTTTAGCGACTTAAGACAAATATTAAATGTTTTGTTATTAGTACTTGTAGAAGTTCACCTGTAGTTTTCAATAACACCTGAGTGTTATAGCGCTAAGCTCTTCAATAGAGCTCTCTGGCAGCGGCAACACTTGCTTTCTGTGGGGTATCTCTACTTATCAACTCGATTGAATGGCTATTTTTTACAATCTTTGTTATCAGAAAAGGTTTGCTGTCGAAATCTGGCAAATACAAATGAAATTTATTCAAGCTTTTGCAAGCTTTTGGCAGAGACCGCAAGATTGTGAAAATCTGTGCTAAAAGATCGAGAAAGCTTTTGAGTTTTGGGTAGAGCTTCACTCTTAAATACTTAAATATTTAAATTTGGATTTTACTTTAATGTTAAAATTCTAAAGTGCCACGTTTATATATAAATTGACCATATATAAGGATATAAAAAAATGCTTAGCAACAAAAGGGTCTAAGCATAAAAATAAATTTTATTGGATGCGATATTGTTTTCCCCGTAGTGTAAATTACTAAAATTGTGAAATAACCATTGTAAAATGGCTCTCATAAAAGTGTTCAATATAAGGTGTATCGTAAATTTCATTTGTAAAACATAAGCTACCATTGAAATAGTTGAGGTAATCAAATACTTGCCACTTATGTTTTCTTTAATGTCAGTAAAAAAAAAAGTAATTTAAAATTAACGTAATTTACAAGTATGACAATTTATAATTATTTTTAATACAATTTAAAGCAATCCATAACAATTAAGAGGAATTTTTAATGCCAATGAAAATTTATATTTCACTTGGGTCCGTATTTATAGTTTTTATGTGACTACGCCTTTACAATTGAAAATATATTTTTCGTAACATTTTGTATACCTTAAGAGTGACTTTAAATATTATAACATAACCATTTTATAATGTAATAAGAAATAAATATATTTTTTTAAGTGATGGCTCCTGGCCTTTAAAAAAAGAAGTAAAGTATAACAATAAATTTAACTATAGTTTAAAATATAATTACATATTTTCAGGTAAGTATTATTATTATTTTTATTGTAATAACAAATACAACTTTCATAACAACATAAAGCAAAGATAAATATATATAGTATAGTAAATTATATTTTTCAATACAAATATTATTATTTTTACATCAAGAAGAAACTTCAACGACCTTAATTTAAATCGAATGTTTCAATTAGCTTCAGGGGGACGATGAGCTGCTGGTGCGGACAGGTGCTGCAGCAGCGAAGGATGCCTGGCGAAAAGCATAATGACCAGAATCACAACATGTGCCACCCGCCGCCCCCTACATTTCCGTTTCGTTAACAAAGTGCCATTGTGCGGCACGAACGGCGGCAACAATAATGGCCAAGTCAAGGGACAGCGGCCAAAATGGCGCACACGCTGCGCTTTACAAGCAAAAACTAGTTCTCGATTTTTTTTTTTTTTTTTGCTGCCAAGGAGTGGACAGCAAACATCCGCCCCAACTTGCCAACACTTCCCCAACCCCCGTTTCCTGGCTTCCGCAATGCGTGTGTATTTTTCGGTCAGTTTTGTAATTGAATCACGTTTTGTATTAAATAAACTTTTCAAATTATCGAAAAATTGACTTGCACTACAAACGCCGTCCTGCCTAGTTTAATTTACTTGTGTGTGCGTGCCCCGTTCATGCCAATACAGACACATACACACTCACAGGCCCAGTGTGCGTGTGTTTTAGCCATTAACATAAAAAAGCGACCTAACTTAAAGTGCTCCCGCTCCCGCTCTTAGTTTTTTGGGTTGCTTTTTTTATGCAAAACACTTGACAGCCTCATTAGTATTGAAGCGGTCAAAGTTTTTCGAGTCCTCGCCCTTTCTACCTATCGAATGTTGCCCTCCTGTTCGCGCATTGACGCGTTCGCACATAAGTATGCTATGCTACGAGTGTGAGGGAAAAGTGGTATTAGTGGTGGAAAGCGGAAATATCGAAAATGTTGAAAGTATATCGAAGCACTACATTTTAAATTAGAAAAAAGTAAAGAAGATTGTATTTGAAAGTTTTCGTTAGTTAGAGAAATAATGAAGATATTTAAGTTATGCTAAGAGTGTGCGAAAAAAATATGGAAAATATCGATAATGTATCGAAATATTAAATTTTAAACTGAATAAAAAAGAGTAAAAATAAAAAGAAAAATGAAAAAAGGAGATATGTTATTTAAACTTATCGAATTGTATTTAAAATCTGCTGAATTGCTTATCGAAATTATCGTTTCGGATTTTCAGCATTTATAATTTAATATCGACTTTATCATATTTAATATATTATATAATATTATAATCATATATTCTGGTCTCCGATTTTCACATCTCTAATTGGGCGTGGAAAATGAAATTATTTCGACTTTACAGAATTTTCCCAGCACTGCATGGGTGTGTTTTGTGTGGCTGCATTTATTATCGTTTTGGTTGTAGCCGTAATCCCATTGTTTGCGCATAATTGAGATAAAATGAGTTAACAAACAAATGGATTCATTTTTGTGATCACGTGCGGGCAAGGATGACCCGTGCACTTGCTCACTTATTGGGAGCACGGACTGATGTATGTATGTACGTGTACACCGCAAAAAGCAACAACAGCAATAACAACAACAACACCACCAACAACAAATGGTGGTAATACACAACAATACAACGTCCGAATTCTTTTCATAACATATTTTGCATGCAACACTGCGTGTCCAGCAAAGCTTGGCGCCATCATTTTCACCCATTGCAATGGGTGCCTGTAGCCAGGACCTCAAATATATATATGGATATATATATATACACATGTTAGCCACTCCCACACACACACACAGACACACTCGCGGGGCAACTTGTTTTCGCGCCATTTGCACGCGTCATGAATTTTTCATAAACATTTAAAGGGGATTTCATTACAGCTCTCGCACACAGGCAAACAGCAGCCACTGCATACGCAGCGATATATATTTAAATCCTTCGACTCGCTCTTCCTGAAAATTTTACACAGTCGAACTTCATTAAGTGGAATTTTCAGAAAAGATTAAATTGTACTTTTTACGATATAAATATAAATTAAAATATTCCTAGCTCTATTTAAAAGGTTTGTCTGGTGTTTGAACTCTCTTTAAAAAGTGCTGAAAAGTATGCTATAAAAAGTACTTTATAAACTGGAAACTTAAAGTAAGTTTAATAATAGGGTTACATTTTTTGACTTTTAATGGAACATTTTACATAAATTAATAACATATAAGACAGCTTTCAGCTTTAATCAACATTTCTAACTGCAAACTTACTTCTATTTTTTAATTATTAATTCGATTTAAAGGACTTATCCCTGTACATTTATAAAGTTCGGCCTCTCTTCAAGTTGCTTGTAAATTAAAAATTGAATTCTGTTCATAACATGCGTTTTGCCAACAAGCGAAAACCCGGCTATTGTTATTGTTTGCCATTGATGCCTCATCGCCGGCTGTCCTTCGTCCTGGCACAACCTGAACGTATGCTTACAAAAGACAAATATGTACATATAAGCCGAGCGGAGGTTATGAGTGCGGTTTTCCAGCGACAATTGCCGCTTCCGAGGCGGAATCGCTGGCAGTTAAATTTGCACGACGCCAGCAATGAGATTATTTTTAAGCCATTAAGTAATTAACGTTGAGCGATTTTCCAGTTTGCAAGTGATATAATTTTAAACTGCAGTTACTTCAGAAATGATATTGCGAGATTTAATAGTATGCAATTAAAATTAACTCACTGGCTACTCATTTTGCAATATTACATTCCTTCGATTATAGTTATTGCATTTGTATTTCCCCATTTTCATTATTCGTTGCTGGTGTACGTGACCTATTTAGCCAAAATTTGTTCAAGTTAATTATAAAATTATTAGCTAGCGAAAAATTGCCTGGCCAGACTATAAATAAAATTACAATTCAGTTTTCTGCTTAATATGCAATTTGCATAATATATATATATGGTTTAATATGGTGGGTATTTTCGACATTTGTGTTTTAATGAAAAAGAGTTGCCCTTGACAATTTTCACATCAGCGCTGACATGTGGTTCCCGGCGGTGCAGCAGGTCACAGCGACTGACATATCGTGACAGGACTTTGGACGTAGTTCATCCGAAGGATGGCTTCACGAAACATGCAATATTTAATTGCACACTAGAAAAAATATATAAGTCGTAGAGCATTGTTATAAGTATTTTAAAAATAAGCAAAAGCAAAAAATTAAGGAAATTTCTTGAAAATAAAAATGTATTTCATGAAACTATTAGATTTTTACCTTGATTTTTAAAAATGTTCTCAAATTACAATAAATTTCTGGTAAATGTAATATAAAAGTTTATAGTTCTTAGGACATTTCTGGACACAAAAAGTTTATAAAATATTTCACTATGTATTAATTATATTTTAATTCCGAAAAGGTAATTTTAAACCAAATAATTATGACTTTTCGAGCATTTTATAATATCAAACCCTTTTTGTTTTCCTGTGCACAACCATTACAAATGCATAAATGTTTTTGTAAATATGAATTAATTAAACCCAAAACTACATAAATATTTAAATACACATTTTTGCACTTCGTTTGCTATGACTGTGGCAGAGGGGAAGGCAATTAGTGAATGTCTTTGGACTACTTACTTCCGCGTCAGCTTCTCACTAATGCACTCGCATAAAATTTTAATGATTATCCTTGGCACTTGGCAAATCTTTTTATCAAACCCAAGCACACACAGAAACCTGAGTCATCTTTTAATTACCATCACGTGGCTCCACAAATATTTAACTGCCAGGGTGAAAATGCAAATATTTCTTCCGGTTACTCCATGCTGCGTGTTCTCTCCTCCTGTCACCCAAGATCTTTGGCTGAAAAGTACCCCCAATTTGCAGTTATGAGTCCGTAAAAGTGACTCCCTCTCCCCCTTTCTCTACATTTAGCCCGGTTTCATTAAAAATAATATCTGAACCTTCGCCACGTGAAACTATCATCCCCCCGCTGGCTGGGGCAAAGAATTAAGCGAAATTAGTGGACGCGGGCAGGGGGTACATTAAATGGGTTTAGCAAATACTACGCACATCAAGCTCGGCTTTTGGCCAAACTCCATGGCTGGCTGGCTGCCTGACTGCCTCTGACATTATTCATATTTCATGGTCCCAACGATGGCTGCTGACTGCGACACAAAAAGCGAGGAGAGAAGAGAACTCAAGTTGCCAAGTACAACAATTATGGTTTCACTCTATTTGCCATGCACAAGCATGGGTTCCATGGGTTCACAGAGGGAATCATTGGGGTTGGAATCGAGGCTGAGGCTGAGGTTGGGTGGGATTCCCCCGCTTATGGAGGTGTGTTTGTGCTAGCGATTAGCCTGACGTGTGCATAAAAGCCAGCCTGACATTATAATGCCTTTAGTTTTTATGGCCAGTGGAGGGGGAGTGAGGCGGTGGAGGTTGGGTTATGGCAAAGACCTCTGCCAACATGCACAATTCTTGCATATTTATGCACTTTTAATTGTGTGTTTGTCTGCACGCGTTTTGTGTGTGCTAATTATTGTCTGTTAGCTGGCGCATATGGATTTTAATTAGCGGGCGGTACGCAGATGGCTCCAAAAGGGTGGCAAATTAGGTTCTGTGAGCGAAGAGCAAAGCATTGATTTTGGATCCTTGTTATTTTTGATCTAATTTGGGGTAGTAAGACATTTTTCTGTACAATAAAACATGCTTCTTCTGGCTTCTGTTTTTATTACAAGGCTTAAAAATATATTTATTTACGTTATTTATTAAAGCTGCACTGCTTTGTCTTGGGCCAGCCTGTAGATACTACTTCAGTTTCTGACATACAAAATTTAATTAAAAGCACATGTCCACCCAGTGTCAATCTATACCTAAACAATCCAGCTTAAGTTCCCTCCTTTTTTATTATCCTCAACACAAATATGCAATATAAGTTTCACAATTTCTGCAATTCTTGTTTATTTCCCAAATTTAAAGCTGCTGAACAAAACCTCCTGGTCAAAAGAGATACATATATATATATATGGGGTTGGCTCTGGCATCCGATTTCGCAGACATACGCATATCAGAAACGCATATTGAAATGTAATATACAAAATGTAACTAAAATGTTTTGAAAGACAGCCAAAAATACAAAGAATCCAGCACCACACAGTTGGAGTCGAAGGGAAGTGCGGGCAGCGTTTATTTCATCGTCTAAATGGAGTGCAACGAATGGGGGCCTGGGCCTGGGCCCGATGCCATTTGTTAAGTGCAAGTTCAATAGCATTAAGAGTGCAACACAAATAACCATAAATTCGGAAAAGCTGCAAATTTTGCATATTTTTGCAAGTCGCCCTCACCGTGAATGGTAAAGAGGAGTTGGAGGTGCACAGCGAACTACAAATTGAGACAGAAATTTATTTAAATTTCGATTTGGAATAAACTGAAAGGAAAAGTTATAAGAGGAAAATGAGGTTTATTAGAAAGTAATTTTATGAATTATTAAATAATGCTAATAACATAATCATTAAATAATTTAAGTACTTCCTAGGCTTGCCTTTGATAAGAGGCGAAAAAGTAATAGGGGCTTTCTATAGCTTCTTTTTAAAAGCCTCAGATGGATATCTTAAATATTATATTACTTACTTTCTTTTCCTTGATTATTCTCTCATTTTTAAAGTGTAGCTTAGCCAGTGATTGGTAAGCCAAAAAATATAAAAAATTGCGTTTACCCGACGCGCCGGGCAGCTGGAGTGGCATTTGTGTTTGCCAATGCCGTTTTCAAATAGATTACGTATGCGCCCGGTGGGCACTGCGTTCAATGCTCTTTTTCGTGTGATTTATTGGGGCGCCTCGATGTCCACTGGACGGCAGGACGGCCAGTCAAGGAATTCCTAGCCGACTTCCTTAAGTTATTTCAATATTTACACTCGTGTAACATATGGCCAGATGGATGCATGGGGTGGTGGCAGTGGCGGCGGCACAATAAATGGCCAGGCCAACCACAATGATTTACTGCCCCAGTCTCAGGATATACATATATAATATATATGTAACATATATGCTTATATCAGGGGGGAGGATGTTAACGCACCTTTGTGTGGCCAAAATGTTGCTATATTTCTATTTTCTACTCAAAACCGCATTTATATTTATTACTTTGGCATAAATCTTGTCGCATTTTCACATTTGTGTCGAATTTGTCGAGTTCGCATGTGTTTATGTATTCACATAGGAGCAGCAACTCCTGGCAAGGAGCTCCTCCCCATGGCTATCGGCACGTTCGCAGTTTTTGCCATTATTCCTTGTGAAGGTAAACAATAAACTGACCCGCAAGTTCTGGTCAACGGGCAAACGTCTGCACCTGATGTGAGTTTCCCTTCACCAGGAGGGGGATAGTGCGAAATATATGGCGTGTTTTTCCTTCGTTATTGTACACGAAATGAAGTGTACATAATTTGGCATAGCACATTGAGTTGCATAAATTTAGTACGGTGTCCCAATAAAACCATAGTAGTTGTCAAATACCAAAAAGAGGGCGGTGTGTGGAATTTTTATGTAGTCCAGGCCAGGAAGGTCAATGAGAAAGACTTACAGTGAATGAGAAGCACTAAATATTGCTGTCGACACTTTTTTCCTGGTAATTGTTTTCCTTAAAGATGCATTTACCAAATAATATTGAGTTCGCTGACAGACAAGACAGATGGTTTTTGGTAATAAATTAAACAGATAAAATACACATCGAAAGACAGTTTAACTATTTTATTTATTTTTCCATTTATTTATAGGGTGCTTAGTATATGTTTTATGTAATTAATTACCTTACCTTTAATTTAATAAATACTTTAACCAATTAAAAGACACTTTAATAGACATTAGATTCAAACCAAACCTGTCTTTCCATATCTGTCCTTTAACAACGTGTCTTGAAGGGCTTCCATTTGTGCCACAAAAATGCCTTAAACAAACAATTTCAATTATGTAATAAAGCAAATGAAAAACAATTTGAATTTAATTGCTTGACACATGCATGCCGGCAGTGTTAAATTTCTGGTTATAATTTCGAATGTCGACCAAATCAACTGCCAGTCAAATTGTCAAAATATTTGTGCAAAAAGTGTTTGGCCAAAATGTCACACACACACACACAAACACAGCCAGGAAAAATGCCAACTATTCCTCTCTTCTGACCATGACATGCCCTGTCAAATATGTAAATTTTGTCAGCCAACTAAAAACTGGTTGATTTTCGGAGCGCACCTCCTCCCCCTGGTTGTGAAAATTGTTGGACAATTATACGGAATCTATTATGGTGTGTCTATGGAGCAGCTTTCGGGCCACTATTAATGGGATGTTCAACAAACAAATGCCGATATAAGGAACATTAACTGGATGCATGATGAATTTGTGTTTGAGAAACTTTGAAATCTATTTGGCTTGCGTCGGAGGAGCTCACAACAAAAGCGTCGAGAAAGTTAAAATTGTGTCAGCCGGAGGACAGGCAAATTGCCTAACCTCCAAGGGTGTGGCATTATGGCCACGGAGCACTGGGTGGGCTCAAAGTGGCAGAGAGGCGTTTTCGGTTCGCTGGCTCTGCTCAAAAATAACAAACTTATTGTTTAGATTTTGCCAATGACAGTTTTCCATGGCCTTTTGTGTGCATCGAAGTAAAAGTAAAGCATAACACACAGAGGCAGGCAGGCAGGCAGGCAGCAGCCTGAAAATACGACCTCCAGCCTTAGCATCATGGCAACTGGCAGGCAGCCTTGGTACCGCCTCGAGATTCAGAATAAGAACGGGAACGGGACTGGGAACGGGAACCGTAACCAGATTCACATCCACAGCCTTCACTGTTACCGCTTCTTACAGAAATCTCAGCATAAATGTGACTAAAATGTAATGCAAACAATTGAAAACTGTCAATGTGGGTGGCTGCCTGATGAAAGAGGGATCCCAGCTGCATTTGGATGTGGCAACAATCGAAATATGAAAATCGGGTATATTCAGATATTTGTGCGGTGCCTTGGCCAATATTGTTACTGGTCTTGAAGTCCTTAGCTGCAGTTAGTAAAATAAACTAAAATTTGATTAGATTTTAAGACTTTAACATAGTGGACTTAGTTCAAAGTGAGAGATATATAAACAAAACAATGAAATTTATATTTATATTGTTAATATTTATTCCTATTTTTAATTACAAGAACGCTTATTTATTTCCAAAAATTTCCCCTAAGCGGGTTTCTTTAATTAAATAAGCCCAAATTGAGGCAATAATTGCCAGTCTATTGGATGATGGCTAGGAACGCACTTAACTTGTTGGACACCCACAGCCACGCCCAAGGCCCGGCCACGCCTTCCGGCACACCCACATCATGGCTCCCTTCGGGGCTAAGAAGTGGAGAGTAGGGAATGGGGAGCAAGGACTGGGGGACTAAGGACTGGGAAGGAAGAACCAAGGACCAGAGACCAAGGACCCAGCACCGTGTGGACTCCCGCGCAGCGTCACTCAAACACACTCCCTTCGCAGACTCTAATTTGATCAGACTCAATCCAAGAGTGCCCGGGGTAGTGACTCCCAGGCAGTGACATGACTGCTGGCGTCCTCGTGGCATACCTTTTGGCATTTGAAAGCTGTTTGCCAGTGCGACAGCTGCTGTCGCATATTCCGTCACTTTGTTATTAACTGCGTTGCCCTTTTATTTCTTTTATTCCATCCTCTTCCCCTTTTGCAGGCGAATTCTCCGTATAATTCAGCGCGAGCTGTGGGGAGGAGCTGTCAGGATCCCACGACAGATGACAGGATGGATTCCGCGTGTCTCCGTGGCTGCCGCAAATAAACTAATCTAATGGCAATTTGCATTTGATTGCGAATTGGATTTGATTTGGTTCCGACCCGGTTCGCGCTTCGGTAGAGAATTAAAAAACCATTGCCAGATCTCAACTTCTCTGCGGTGCCATCCACATGCAGTTTTTGGTCCACTTGCTGCCGCAGCAACCGAAGGACTTCAACTCGATGTAACACGCTTTTCGAACTTTTCGCCGCATTCAGTTGGTATCAGTTGGGTTTTTGCTCAGTACATTTAGAACTACACTGGGCAGGATCGAATAATAAAAAAAATATTTTGAAATATATACAAGAAATCGCTTTGGAAATATCCATCTTTCGATCTCTTTGAGCTTCGGAATATATTTACTTTTTCCTTTCAAATTCCACTTTAATATTTTGTAGACTTTTAATTTGCTTTCAGGTGTAGTTAGATTTTAGTGCTCGTTCTCACTAGATAACTAAATTCAAATGCCGTTTCCCTCCCACATCCGCCATCGCATAATGGCACACTTTCCGTTTCCGTTTTGGCCAAAAACAAAATGACGCTCGGCCGTCTTTTTGGGTCCCCCATCATCAATAGCTCAAACGGAATAATTTTAATTGCGGGAACAATCCAACAATGGCAAACAAATTGCGACTGGTGAGTGGATGTCGGAGAATGAGCCAGTTGACAGTACTCGTTCTCGTTGCCAACACTACCCACAGCTTCCGCCGGCACTTGGCCAGAAGCTCGTTGGCTTCTGGTCAGCACTTCTCTGCGCTCCAACAATTTTAATTGTAACTTTTGCTGCCAACTGCAACGAGAAACAGGCAGTAAACAGCCTTTGCTCATTGCGGCTTTGGCCAAAAGTTTTGTCTTTAAGCGATACTCTCAATATTTGTATTTAAGCTGGAGCTTGAGATGTTTTGTAATTTAGATTCTGGAAGGTGAGATGCTAAAGGTAAAACGGTAATTATATATTTAAAGGAAGCTATGTTTTAGGTATTCATTAAAGAAATAATCTCTGTAAAAATTTAAGCTAAAACTAGAAATAAAAGTGACAAGAAGCCAACATTTTGTATTTGTAGGAAGTAAATTATGTGAACTCGGGATATATGTTTTATTTACAGATAAAAAAGCTAAAAACTAATCTTTTGATACCCTTTGGCTTTCAAAATTAGTTTCAAGTCTTGGAAAAAAAACCTCAAGCAGATCAGACACTAAATGTGTCTTTTTACTCGGTCATTCAGGCATTTAACAGGATCCGCAGAGATCTGGCTGCAATGGGCACCACTTTAGTATAGGTTACTAATGTCTTATAATATTTTTGAACTTAAAATATAGTTCTATCGTTTGCCTTGTAGAATTTTCTTTTTTCTTTCTCACAGTCTTTTCCTAGAGCTTAGAGCACTTTATGAGGCTGACTATCGACACAGACATTTATCGGATGACACATTTTGTGCTTTTCTTTCTTTGCCTGCTACTGGCGATCGGCAAATTTGCGGCTTTGCTTTCTTGTGTCAATTATTTAGCTGCTTTTTCCGTTGGCCGGGCCTCTGCTGATTTTAATTGAACCTCATATACAAAGCAGGGCCCCGTGTATTGTGCTACCAAGCACAGCAGAGGCTGCCGGAGTGGAGCTCGAACCCAGATTACGATACGATGCCGATGTCGATGCTGTTTCTACTCGTCGTCGTATCAGGCACAGGCACTTTTATCGCCGGCCACATCTGCACCAAATAAAATAATTGAACGTTTTGGCGATAAGCATCGGCAGGAGCAGCAGCAGCAGCAGCAGCAGCATCAGCATCAGTAGGAGCTCCTCTGGAGAAGCTCTCCAAACAAGAGGCTAGCTGGCCGGCTTCGTGTACAGCAAATGTCATGTTTACAGACCGCACTCAGCCGATTTGTGTCAAAGTTGAGTTTAGTATCTATAAAATTATATAATACACTTCCTGATTTCATTTTTTTTTTTGTTCGTTGGTTGCCATGAAAAATCTAGTTCAGTGTCCACAGGTTAGGCCACTGTGTGCGCGCTCGGTTTCCCCTGTGTTTTTACAAGCTCTCTGCCGCATTGTTTGGCTTTGGCCCTATGGTGGGACTGGCACTGGACTTGACTTTATCCCAATCCCGGTTCCAAGTCCCCTTTCCAGGCCTTGTCCATTGTTTTGGTTTTTTTTTGTTAAACTCGCTGGGCAAGTTAATATGGTTACACGGTAGCCACAAGGTGGTGGTGAGTCGGGGCTTACAGCAGGAGGACTAGGAATTTGCTTTAACAATCGATGCCATTTAGTTAACAGATTTAGTCCTCGATTAATTAACACTAATTTGTGGCAAAGAGAGGTAGAGGGTGTAAGAGGTAATTAAGGTAATAATAAGCCAGAAGAAGTGGAGAGTTTGCTATGAAATATTGAGAGTATAAAAGATAAAAAGATGGAAAATAAGTTTTTTTTTTATTTTCCGGCTACTGATTTATGAAGAGCTCGACTAAGATTACAAAAAAATATTTTTATAAGAGTAAATATATTAATTTCTACTTTCCTCTATTCCTCTATTCAAGATAATGTTTCACTATCATTAACACTTGGCCTTAAACCAGCTTAGACAGCCTTTTTGAACTGAAATTAATGAATTTTTCGATTATTTCAATTGCGAAACTCGGCATCCACTTCTTTCCTGGCCCTTAAGTATGATCTCACTGATGTGCCGATAAATGCTACTTGGTTAATAAATAATCGCCCGAGGTGGAAAAGAAGCTGCGTCTGACTTAACCTGACCCTGTTTTGCTCTGGATTTTGATAAACTGTCGTCATGGCCGGCACGAGCTTCTCTTGGCCTCCTGATGCCTCACCTCGATTGGCCCTGCTGCAAATTACTTATGCATTATAATGGCTTTGATTTTCGGCTTAAGGAGGTCTCCAAGTATATATATCTTTAAAGCAAATACAGGCACCGCTGAGAGGCAAGGGCGCACGCTCGTTTATCTTGATCCGGACGCATCCTCTTCATCTGCTGCTGGAGGAGCGATTTTTCAACAGCGGCGCGTTATGCTGTCTTCATTGTGGCATTATCTCGACCGGACTCCTTCTCTGCCTTTGTTTCCTTTCCTCCAGTTTCTTGTTTACTTATTTTTTTGTTGGCTTTTTTTTATGTGGTCTGTTTCGGTTGCATCCGTCAGCGGAGTTGCGACTGATAAGGAAACGCTGCAAAGCTGCTACCATTTTTGCATTGTACGCTAAAATATTTCTCGTGTAAGGGACTCTGATTTGGCCAGTTGATGGGATTCCGCATCTCCTTCTCCTGCTCCTCCTGCTCCTCCTACTCCTCCCCCTCCTCCTTTCGCATTAAGGCAGCAGCACCAAAGGGTAGATCTGCCTTGGCGATAACATTACGTATACGCCGCGCTGTCTTCCTGTATTTGTATTCACCTCTCTCCTCAGCCGCCGTGTCTGTGAATTATTTTTGACAACTCTCTGGTCATCGATTAAGCAGCTTAAGGCTTATCGGTTGCTCTCAAAAAAAAAAGAAAGAAAAAAACTTAAAAAAAAGGAGAGCAATCGAAGGGTCTTGGGGTGACTGACCCCAAAAGCATAAACTTAAGCCCTGGCCAAATAAAGACGGCTGGGCAAATACAAGCTGGAATGTGGGGAAAATCAACAAGATAATATTCTGAGAAGATTTGGGTATTTATAACAATTTATATGAAAGAGTAATGCTTTATTTTTTGTGTGTATTTTTCAGAAATTTAAAAGGTTTTGGGAATACATTTTGGGAATTCACATTTTATAATTTGATTTCTAATAAAAATGTAATTTATAAAACTGTTTTTGAAATTACAATTTCATCAATTATTTTCAAACTTAAATTTAATTTAGATTTGTGATAACTTTTTCCAAAAATTAAGACTGAATTCTTGACTAATTGTTTTCTTATTAAATTTAAATATTTAAGTGTTATATCATTTTCCTATTTCAACGGAAAAATGAGATTAATATTTCTTGTGATTAAAATGTAATACTTTTCAAATTAAAATTTATCTTTTATTTGTTGTATGTGTCACTCTAATTTAATTATGTTTATGAAATTGTTCTCTCATTACCTTTTTTCCAATTAAATGTAAATGTATAAATGTCATATTATTAACCATAATTTCAATTAGTATTTCATCATTATATTTTCAACTTATTTGCCTCGTTATACCTAATAACTTTTTAAATACGTTTGATTAACGACTCTCATTAAATGCAGGCCACAAATTACAAGAGCCGTAACCTTTTGTCTGCAATAAGCCCCATTCCTGAGCTGCATGGCAGCTGCTTGGGCCCAACTTCAAAGATCGCAATCAGAATCAATTAATACAAGAGACTTTGTAAGACTTTTTGCCGTACTGCAACCACAAATGCCAAGTTCAAATGGATTGGCATGGAGCTCTCCCAGCTAAACGATTTATTAATGCAAAACTGTCAATCCGCTGCTGATGCGGTTGTGGCTTGATTCGCTGGTTTTTTGTTTGTTTAATTGAAATGAATTCATTAAGCCTTTGATTTGCCTTGCAAATGGCATGGATATATCATGGATCATGGAGCGCTCTGGGGCTCCAACTTCAACTCCAACGGCACAGACTGCTCCTTGCGACCAGCTTTACCTTTGGCTAATGTCTAATGGCTGGATGGGTGATGGGAGCACATCAAAGCGCGGCCAGCTCTGCAATAATTTAAGTTGAATTAAATATATACGAAAATTAACTGCAGCAACAGTTGCTCCAGTTCCAGTTTCAGCTCCAGTTGCAGTAACCATTTCCATTTCTATTTCTTGGCAGTCGCAACTGTTGCACGTTTTGCATGTCAGGAAAATTGCTTCATTTGTGTCCGCGCGAATGTCAACAAGGAACATGATAAAGCGAGCGGACATAATGAGAGTGAATGACTTGGAGGGCTTCACCCTTTCGGGCTTAGCCTGGTCAAAGGGTTAGCCAGCCCAAAACAGGGCTAAAACGAAGTGAGCCAAATATAAAAAAAAAAAATGGCTGAGGTTTTGCACATTTTAATTATTTCTGGAGGCTGTTGGAAAAGTTGACTGTGTTCGTCCTGTATGAGGAATGGGTGTCAGGATACCCTAAGGTCTTAAATTATTACATTTTATAGAAATAATATAATAATTTTGGTAACATATATTTTTAATCAATATAAAGAACCTAGTCGATATTATATATAACTTTTTTTATTTTTTTTCTGAGATATGGACATTTTTTTATTATTCTAGAATTTTGACAAATTTGTATAAGAATCTGTCGACTAAATATATATATCATATACATAGCTGCCATAGCTATCTTCAGATAAAAAATCGAATTGCTATATCCTACGTACAAATGTTTTATATATCTATTGTTAGTTACTATTTTTTTTTACCAAAATGACTTGATTTTTAATGATCCAGTTGGAAACTTAATACTTCGTCAGGTGGAATGTAACTTCTTTTTCTAAACATTAAATTTAAACAGTATAGAAAATAATTCTTTTTGAAAGTGTCCTTAAATTTATAAATTAAAAATTTAAAAATTCCCAGAATTAAGTAGCATTTTTTCAGAATTTAAATCTATTTTGTAGCTTCTCATATTCCCCTTAGTCTTAGGTATTTCCTAATTCGTAACGAACTCAAAGGAACCTCACGGAAAATATGCCAAGTTTGATGGGAACTATTCCCGGCACTCAAAAGTTTTCAATTTTCTTGCAACAACAACAATGGAGAGTTACCAACTCGTTATGACTACGTGACCGCCCCCAAAAACTTTTGGCCAAGAATTCTGGTCGTGCGTCAAATTAAAACTACTTCTCCCACTTATCCGGCACTCATTGGCTGATGGGCTAATGGCACGTGCTTATCGGTCATATCGGGCGGCATTATGTCACCCATCGAGTATCCATCGATGCGACGATGAGCTGAGTGTGCTATAAAAATTGAATTTGCACTCGAGATCCACCCAGAGCCGTGAGCATTGTATTCATGAGCTAAATCTGCTGAAGCCAGAGCCCACAGGCTAGGCTAACTGCTTGGCCAACAAACTCTCGAGTTATATAGAAATGCAGGGCAATTATGCAATTGTTTGTGCGGCAAATAAAATTCAGCCAAGTATTCGGGTGGAAACTTTTTTAGAAGGCACTGAAAAATAAGTTATTTAAATATAAGAATTGGAAGGAAATTGAAGAAAGTTATATTTAAAAAGGGAATTTAACAGGGAAATGCGAATGTTTGTTAGAAATACTTTTCATGAGCTTACTTGGCATTTGTTAAATCAATTATTTGTATTTAAACTTTACATTTTTTTATACATGAAATATAAAGCTTTCTTGCTTTTACTATTAAATTTTAATTTAATTTTATGGTATTTATATTTTCTACCCTAAGAAACCCCTCAAATAGTTCCTAAAAATGCTCCTAAGTATAACTTAAAAGTAAAAGTATAAATAAGCAAATTAAGGCTTATTCTCCTAAAATTTCTTAAAGATATTTCAAACTAAAATTTGTAATATTTCCCTCAGTGCTTCTGAGATAAAAAGACAGTGTATTCTGGCAAACTAAAAACTCCAAATCGATATGCAAATAAATGGATGAGGCGTACACACAAATCGCAAAAACGAGCTGAGCTGCCACGCCTCCCCTTTGGCTGCTTGGGCCCGGCCTCCTCGGTTTTAGCCACAAAAAAAAGAGAAGTAAAGAAGAAGCCGTTTTGACCAAATTCGTCGAGACTGGGACCTGCATTCGGCCAGATTCCGAGATCCGAGATCCGACTCGGAGCACTCGCTCTGGTGGTCCTCCGTGGGTATTTTGTTGGGAGCTTGCCCCGCCGCTGCAATTGCTATTGCTACCAATTGTGCATGCAATTTATTTTTAAAGAAATAATTGCTTTGCCGCATGTTGCCTGCTCCGCTGAGCTGAGCTGCCTGCGATTATGCAAATATTAGTAGACCGTCGCCCGTTTTTGCTCTTTTCATTCGGCATTTGGCATTCCTATATAATAATAAAGAACGAATGTGTACGGGCAAGTGAAAGACGACTGGCCGGTGTTTGCATATAATCTAATTTGAATTTGAATATGCCACACACAGTGGCAGTTGCAAGTCTGGGCCCTGGCCTTCTTATTTCCCCACTCCGAATAAAGTGCTTGATTTTTGCATAAATCAATTATTTGGTAAACAATTCACATTTCCACAAGGCGAGACTATTTATGACACTGCCTGAAAGTATGTTACAGCAACACAGCTTAGTTCTAAATTCATAATTCATAAGCCATTAGGGGGGAATTCCCCTGAACTATAGTAAGAGTCTAAACACTGACATGCCGCACGAAGACAGCTTGTATTATGTAAGTGAAATATTTCTCAGCAAGCAGCTTAATTTTCTTTGACTTGAATTTGTTATATACGAATTAATATCTCTTGTACAATTTATTATTAATATTTAAGCAGTAAGACACTCTCTAATTGACACCCAGAAATTTGTCAGAGCCTGATTTTTGGATCTCCAGTTGGTTTTTAAGCTGCAATTTCCTATTCAAAATCAACTATGCTTTACATTTCCCCGGGTTTATTTCCACCATAACCACGTTGAGTGTTCTCTCTTGAGGTTTCCCCCTGTAAATAACTGATTGATAGCAATCGCAGAATCTGGAATATACAAACCCATTTCATTTGAGTCGAGTCCGATTCCACGAATCGCAGTCCCACTCCCTCCACAAATGGCCAGAGAGCAAACATTTTGTGGCCAACCCGCAACTTTCAGCAAGAACTTAAAAAAAACACACGCCAATTCGTTTATTTTATTCGAGTTTGATGCTTGTTTTTTTCGGCATGATATGGGATGGGGTTTTCGGGTTGGTTAATGAAAGTGCCAGTAAATGAAATTGGCATCACGTTATCCGGAGGAAGGTTCCTGTTCCTGTGAAGAGGTGCCTCTGTCCAGTGCCTTTGCCTGTATGTGGGTCCCGCAAAAGTTTATCTTATAAAGCAACAACAAGCACTTAAGTGTTATATGCCACCGTATTACAAATGCCGGCCCTCAAAATCGGAATGGGAATGGGTGTGGGGTATGGGTATGGGGTATGTGATGTTGGGTCGCTCCCAAAAGGCAACGCAGCATAAATAAAGAAAGCTGATAAGAAGGACGGGGCTAAGGACCAGAGAAATTTGCAACACAGCGAGAATATATCTAAATTAATATTATAATATAAGAAATTTTTATAAAGAATATTTATATTTTAAGTTTAAGCCTTTTAGGCACGAACTTGCTGAGTTATTCATGACATTTTTTAACTTATAAACAGCATTAGAATAATATTAACCTATTAATTTTAATATTTTCAAATGATTTTTGAACTAAATCATTAAGAAAATGTGTTATTTTTGTAAGAAACATATTAAATACTGTAAATTTCATAAAACTTCGTACACTTGTTCTCTCTGTGCACCCGCATGTGAGAAGAGTTCGAGTTCGAGGCAGAGTTCTCGACCGAATTCCCGACCGAGTTCAAGTCTCAAGTCCAAGGTGGAATGAAATCCACAAAATTGAATGCTGGCCAGGTGACAGGCAGCGTTATTCCCCCACAGGTGCAAGTCGGAGCCCCCCATATTAGCAATTGCCTGGGGCCCAAACATTTTGACATGGGTTGTGGCCCGGCGAGTTGGTGTAGGTGAAAATGGATCCTCCGCGAACTGGGTGTTGCACCCATGTCAGGCCCCCCCCTCAAGACAACTGTTCCCGTAAAGGAGAAAGAAAGTCTCGGAGTCGCAAATCATAACGTATCATATCGTGTCATATCGCGGTATAATTTTTAATGAGTGCCGGCACCACCGCCAAATTGTATTTCCGTTCCGTTCATTATTTCTTCTTGGCAATTCCCTTATCTGTGGCACGTTTATATGCATTTCGCTTCATTCCCCATTCTGGGCTGGACTTATCAAGGAAGCGTCATTGTCTGTCCTTCTCTGTCAGGGTGTGTTTACGATGTGTTTGCCAAAAAATAAAGGAAATATATATGAAGAAAATGAAGGGAAAAAACAGATATAACAGGGAAGATTTTTGGGGGAAAGCAAGGAGTTCGAGATCGAAGAGGGAATACCCTTGTAGAATTTAAGGTATTTAAAGTAATACCTAATACAAAAATTAACTGAATCAATATAGATCTATCTTTATATTATTATTAAATAATAAGTGTATGAATATTGTATAATAACTGCTGCCAGAAATAATTATAATCATTTGAAAGCATGTAAAAGCCTTTAAAAAGATAATTCTTAGTTTTCACTATGACCTTTTTTTGGTTTTAAAAGTCTGTGAAGAAGGCAGCCAAGGACTAGCTTCAGGAAAAGGTAAGACTCTCAACTTAGCAGCTGCGACAGTCAATGTGGCATGCACATAATTTTGACCTGTTTGACCAGTTGCAAGTCGGTTGTGGCAAAGCCACTTCCGTCACATAATAAATTCATAACAAATCACACGGACGCAAACAACACACATACCAGCTCATTCGGGACAGAACATGCGACATTATAATGCCACATTATGTTGCTGGTGCGTGAAAGAACCGTACATCAGGACACCGTGGTGGCAATAAATCAAAAATCCATACTCACACATGCAATATGCGGTCTAAGCCCCGTCCCGAGCTGCATCTCCTGCTGCCTCTGCACCTCTCGGAAGTCCCCAGCTTCCCAAGGCTGTGCCTCGTGTATCTGCGTTTCGCAAAATTATTACACTTGACATGATGGAAAATGCCGCTGAGTACCAGTTCCACAGAGATGCCCCAGTCCAGTTCCAACTGCTGGTGAATACGTGTAGTTGCCAGTGGACATATACATAGTTTTTTATGCGAACCATTCCCGTTGTCTGATTATATAGTTAACATCGCTGTTGAGTTAACACTGCTCAAAGTTTTTTAATACAAAATATTTATCAGAAAAACTCTTCCTTAAATAATATAAAAAATGCTATATAGAAGCAATTGAATTTCCTGTCAAGGCCTTGCCTCTTAGTTCACTTTAATCAACATTACAGGCCACACCACACACACCAGCAGCTCCTCTCATTTCACACTCTCCACTCTCCATCCCAGATTCCACATGTCCTATAAAACATAATCAGTTCCCTGAAGCGGAGGCTCGTAGCTGCACCTTAACATAGCCATGAAGTTGACCATTGCCAAGTCCAGGGGCATGGCCCTCATCAGCCAGGGCTACCAGATTCTGGCCGAATACCATATGGTGCAGGAGCAGCTAAAGAACATCTATGCCATCCCGAGCTTCACCAGTGGACTCCGCTGGTTCGGCGTGGTCTTCGTCCACAGTGGAATGTATGCCGGCGGCGTCTTCCGGTTCTCCATCTTGTTGCCCGAAAACTTTCCGGATGACACCGCTTTGCCCACTGTGATCTTTTCCATGCCCATCCTTCATCCGCACATCTGTCTGCAGTCCAAGGTCCTTGATTTGACGCCCGCCTTCAATAAGTGGCTCAAGGATCAGCATCACATCTGGCATCTACTTCGCTACATTCAGGCCGTCTTTGCCGATCCCGAGGACATCTTAATTGAGGGTCCCCAGCTGGAGGTGGTCCTCAATATGGAGGCCCTGGAAATGCTAACCAATAACCGGCTGGAGTACTTACAACAGGCCCAGGAACAGGCCATTTACTCGCGCCGCCACATGTACGATCGTCCGGAGACGGATGATCCGCACTATATTGTCATGGAACCGTACCAGGCGGACAAGCATCGCAAATTCATGGAGGATCTGAAGAGTGCCAGCTGGTGGGAGGCCACCTGCATAGACGGTTCCATGCCGGCCGAGTATCTGGGCCAAATGGACTCACCCGGGCAGCTGGACGATGAGATCAGTCATCGGGAGAAGCTACTCTACGAGTAGAGCCAGGAGCTAGGAGCTGAACAGGAAATATACACTACACTTATGCAGCTTTAATAAATTAAAAATAAAAACTTGTACCACTGGAAAAGCGATAAACTTTTAATTAAATAATAAGTATAAGTTTGTGAAATAAGATAACATTTACAAATACTTTACATTTTCAACAGCTTAGAATACGTAATTTAAATTATTAAGATTTAAACATACAAATTATTAATAATCCTAATATTAAATGCTCAGTTTATATATTATTTAAGTTGCATTTTCAACTACATTTCACATTAATTTCACTGCAGTCTCCCCTTTCCAAGTTTTTATGCTTACTAAACAATACAAAATACCAAACAATAAACACATGTTAACGTTGTTTTTTTTATTTGTGTCAGGCTTAAAGCATTGTTCCACATTTCAATTAGTTTCATTTAATTATTTGCATTTAAAATCGCTTTCGGGAACAATATAAAATCACTTAATTAAGTGGCCAATTACTGTATGTATATATTTTCTAAAATGCAGTTAACCACAAAAAAGAAACATTACCTGTTTTTTCTCTCGGTGATGTGCAATATTTTAAGAGTGTAAATATATGTTCGCATCCTCATCCTCGGCTTCGCCACATTAGTGTTGTTAATAATGTCATCTTTCAGGTGCAATAATCAAAATAATAATAATTATGGAACGTGGTCCGTTGGCAAAGTGAAATGCATTCCTGTTCTCGCGTTGCCTGTTGCCTTCCTTTTTGGCGAAGGCATTTTAAGGCAGCCGCGATGCATGCGATGCAGGCCATTACGTACAGTGTAGGTCATAAAAATAACACAGAATTTATAAGGAGAATTTATATATAATAATTAAAATATATAAAAACTTTAGTTAGCTATAATGTTAATACCATATTTATACATTTTATGTGTAGGAAGATCAATGAAATATATTTCACATTTAATTTACTTTTAAAAATATTTCAGCTTACAAATTAAGTTATATATATGGACATGTCCTTATATTAACTTCCTCTACTGTTAATAAACGCATTCAAAAAGCCTGCCCGGGCTGTTTGGGAGCCGGGGAAGTCGTCGTCAGTTGGCGCAAATATACAAAAGTGACAATCTGATTTATCACTGCACTTTGCACAGAGACCGTAGTCCATGCCGCCGCCATGCGAGCAGGTTTCTCTCTCTCCTCCGAATCCTCTGGCTTTTCTCCGCCGCATCCCTCCCCTTGTTGGCACCCTGAAATTGCTCATGAAATTATGGCCGATAGTTGGCTGCCATATTTTAGGCCATTTTCGCTAGCAGACCTGCAGCTAAGTGGGCGAACTCTATCGCAGTCAAACACCGCATATGAACTAATTGCCTGGGAAACAGATCTTGGCCATATATCCATATAGCCGTCTAGGGATGCTTTTTGACCACCAGCGATGGTTTTTCAGCCAGCCGGAAAATGCGTGGGAGAAGGGAGTCTAAAATTATAACGCCGGTATTTTACTTGAATTTTCTAATCGAAAATGTTTTTGGAAATTTTAGTATAGTAGTTTTAACTTATAAGTATAATTTAAACCCCTTTTGTGGGGCTTAGGAAGACTAACACTTATGTTTTTGAGAACAAGGAAGTGTTTAAACCTTTTCTTTACTAGTATTTAATTCAATCTTTTAACCACTGGTTTACCAAGTTCTTAACCCTTTAAATCTACCCCAGCATTGTTCTTTTAAATCCCAAATTAAACTTGAATATTGGTTCCATTTAATTTTTCCATTTCATATTATTCTAAATACAAATTAAGTCACGTCCGGCTAAGTAGCTGAGGACTTGTTCAATACGCACATGGTGTGCGTTTATTGAGTGGGCGTTACGCCAAAAAAGAAAAAAAAAATTAAGACATATTCGTAAGCTCAACACAGCAGAGACAACGACAATGTTAACGTTTACAATTAAGTTGTAATAAATTTAAGCAGCAGCGCGTGGGCCGGAGCAGCCGGGGCCAAAGTTAATGGTTTCAGCTTCAATTAAAGAGCCATAAAGAACCCTGGCCAGACGGGTGACAAAATATAAGTCTCCATTGTATTGAACTTCGTTTTGTTGGGCTTTGTTTTCGGGATGTCGCCAGTATTGGAATTGGGATTGGGATCCCCCCCGAGCGGCTGCAGTTATCAGCGGTCATCAAAACAATTGCCACCATCGTGGTGGTTGGCGGTTGGCGGATGCGACAATGATCGGGAATGGAATGAGGATGAGGAGGGAGAAATGGAGTTGGAATCCAAGGGGTGACCAGGGTGGGAAATCGACGATGGCGGTGATGGTGGCTTCGTTAGCTTCGCATTCGTTTGTCTGACAAGTTGGCGGCGGGCTAACTAAACTAAAACGCCAAAGTCGAAGCCAAAACGTATTCAATTCAAGTTCAATTGCGCCAACAGGTAAACAAGGACTGGAAAGACAGACAGACGTCATCAAACAGTGGGATAAGAAATTTCAACGAAGGGTTTAAGGTACTACAAAATATAATACAAAATATGTACTATAAATTTTTCTACAAGGGAAATTTGTAAAGAATAGTTTATAAAATATTTATAATACTTGCGAGCTAAAAGTCTTCCCTGCTATGAGTCTTAACCTTACCTTAGCTATAAGTTAAAAAGTAATTATTAGCTGTATAATTCTCAAATGTTACTCCATTTTGCTGCCATAAAATATATCATTTAAATTTTTAAATGGCTGTAATTCATACTTTTTTATGTCCCTTATATTTAAAAGTATCTAAACCATTTGTTTTAAAATAGTTCACTTACTTATTTCAGTTCACATAGTCAAAATCTTATCCCTTGTATATTTCCTATTAAATTCCTTAATTTATATTTGCTTTAAATACAATTCCATCCACTGTGCAGCGTCTGCGGCTTGGACCTGTGGGCAGAACTGGCTTGAACTCCGGATCTGGGATCCGCGGCAGCTTTTCGATTTCCTTGGAAAACCGCTAGAGACCGCCGACCCGATCTGCTCTGCTTAGCATTCCCAGCTCCCCGGCACCCGGCACCCAGCTTTTCAGCTTCCTGCTCCCCTCTTGTAGCTCCTTGAACCTCCCTCCAACTGTCTGAGGCTGAGGAGGCAAAGACACAGATTGGTATTTATATGCAAGTTCATGGCTCGGCCGAAGCGCGCACACACATCATCATCGATTATAATCGAAATGGGATTGTAAATCAAATCGCATTGAATGGTAGTGACTTTAAAATGGGCTTCATTATCGCCAGTGCCCGATGCCGCTGTGCTTTTGCTCGGATGCAGCCACATCCTGGCTACGGAATCGAACTCGGACTCGGACTCTGATTCGGGTCGGGAGCTGGGGGTAGCCGGGGGTTTGTCGCTGTTGCTATTGTCGGCGTTTCGCGCTCGGTGGCTGAAGTGACATTCAATGCCATAATTTATGAGTTTATCTTTTTCGCGCCGCCAAATCGTACGCTAAATGCTGTCTGCTCCGGCGCGGTCTCGGCTCTGGGGTCTCGGGTCTGGGGTCTGGGGTCTGGGTCTCTTGGTCTCAGTTTCGATACGAGAAGCATATTGCCGGGCTTGCGCTGGGCTTTCTGGGATGGGGCATATGCAAACCAACGGCAAACAAACGAAAACGTGCGCATATTTTATGGCACTGCGGATTGTTGAGCTCCAGCCTAAAGTTCCAGCTCCTCGTAGCCGACGCTGTCGTTGTCGTTGTCGATCGTTTAATGTCGAGCAATTAAAATTGGAGTTTTTCGAGTGGCGGCACATATACATTTGTGTGTAGTAGACCCTTGGTATTTTTCGTTACGAGTATGTGCAGCAGCAGCTTATGAGTTATGGCCCTCGTTGTCGGCGCTGTTTCGGCCCTGCATAGCTTTTTGTGCTGTCAATTTGGCCAATGCCATTAGATACGAGCTTGCAGACTGTCGAAGACTTTAGGCAGAGAGCTGTGGCACTGGTGGCATTGAAGGGGTATAGAAGATACACAAATTCTTGTATGGGAATTATAGGGAATTTTTCCTAAATAAAAAGGAATGTTTATTAACTAATTAGTTTTAAGCCTTAACTCCTTAAACATATTTGGAAATCCTTAATTCACATTCCACACTTTCTCAAAACATTCCTAAAGCTGCTAAAACTGCACTCCAAATGTGAATTTCCTCTAACCAACCAGCTTTTAGCCAGCCATGGCAACAGCAAACGGCAAACTGGCCAACATAATGCCCACTTCTTTTCAATTTCAACGCATCCCGACCAAGAGGAGAGGAGGTTGCATGTAATCATGGCTTCTAATTCTAAACCGTTTTTCATGGCCGAAATGCGAACTGGTTGGCCAAGTTTAACTAATACATCATTATGCTGGCATTTTCCTGTTACTGCCTCATGTTGCTGGTGTTGCCTGTTCGCTTCGTAATAATCAATTACGCGTCAGGCACGATCTTGGCTAAAAAGAGCGCGCGATCTTCGCATGCCACAAGCCGCTCAATCATTATCATCATCATCATCATCATCATCATAATCATTATTGCGAGCGGGGACTGATGACGATCGTGAAGCCATAAGCTTCCAAACAACTTGAGCTATTTTCCCCGCTTTTCGGCTTGCAACTCATGCGCCAATAATAAATTACAAAACAAAACTCTAAGAACAGGTTCAATTACATTTAACAAGAGCGACGGCCAAACAGCTGATTTGTGGTTTACGAGAGAGATCGCCAGGGAGTGAAGGGCACTGAGAGAAAATGTATATAAAAAGGGGATATTTTTGATAATATTTATTAAAGGTAATATTTGTCCAGAACCTCTTAGCAGACTTTGGAATTTATGTGCTTTGACCTCTCTTCAGTACCATATGCTTATTATACATACTTTATAGATGTATAATTAAAAATTATTTATAAAATCCTATATATTCACTTCAATATTTCTCTCTGCGCATGCGATTGCATCGGCCAATGGCAAATTAAATAGATTTACGCTGGTAAAGTGTTGCTGATTGGGATAATCAACGCGCTTGCAGAGATGCTGATGCTGATGCTGCTGCTATTGCAGTTGTTGTTGTTGCTGTTGCTGCAGCTTGATGCTGATGCTGTCAAGGCATTATTACCGTCCACTTGTTATTGCGCCTTGTGTTTATGTTGGCTGTTGCCTGTTGCTGTTGCGGCAACTAGCTCAGAACAACTTCGCCTGGGACCCCCGATTGTTGGCAACGTTGTTAATCCCAATTTTGTATTAAAATTTGCATGGTCGTTGACGTCCAGCCGCAGCAGAAGCAGCATCAAGACACACACACACACATTGACACACTTTCCGCTGCTGTTGTTGCATTTCCGGTGGTGTTGAAGTACGCGTCCGGTTTTAATAAAATTGCTGACTCCGCTCAAGTGTTGCCTGCCGGCTGATGGCAGTGGCAACAGCAAAACAGCAACAGCAACAGCAACAGCAACAGCTACATGTTGATACGTTACCATGTTGATATCACCCGCAGCGTAAATCTTCTGGATTAATCCAATTTAACACTTTATGCTGCACTGCGCTTTGGCCTTGTTGCTGCTGCTGCTGCTGTGCTGCTGCTTCTGCTGCTGCAACAGCGGCAGGCGGCCAAGTTGCGGTAAGTAACATCAGCGGCAACAGCAGCGTTTGTGTACAAGCGATAGGGTTTGCCGGGTTTTTACACGGAGAGAAAGCTATTTAAAAAGGTGTACAAAATATATAGAACAAAATTAAGGAATACAAGTCTTAGCTTATAGAATTATTTATTTAAAAAATGAATGGTAAATGTATGCTTGCTAGTATATTGAACAATACTCTCCATAAGTTTTTGGAAATATTATTTTAATTTGTAAATTCACTGTATTATGTTTAATATACAAAGTCCCTTTATTCTCCATAAGATGTTTAAATTATTCTGGAAATTCCTTTTGTAGAAATATTATATTTTAATTTCGCCAAAAATCAAATTTGCTGTGTAAAACTTTTATAATATATTTATAATTTTTTTCTATGAATGTTAGTCTCTCTCTCCGCAGACTTTACAATATTGTTTTATTTCTCTGCTTTAAATTTTTTGTTAAGGATTAATTTTTAGTAGCTTTTTTTCTTGCAGTGCCCTGCACTGACCTTTCCCACTGGCAGTCACTTTGTGACTCTGTTAGTTGGCTACCTTTGGCCACACACATGGCTGCTGCTGCCGCCTCTGGCCCCGGGAACCCCCTCGCTGGCCGCTTTTATTTTAAGCCATTCCAGCCAAGTTTCGCCCATGTCTTTTATTTGTGCCTTTTTTTTTATTTGTGTGTGTGTGTGTGTTTTCGCTTTGCTTTTTTCGGGGGGAGAGCACCGAATTTAATACGCTTGTGGTCACATGTGTTGCGCGTTTGCTCGCGCTTTTTTCTACATATTTTTTAAAATAGCAAAGACAGCAGCAGCGGCGGCAAAGCACCCCCTCATGGCATCGCTCTTTTTGGCGACCGTGTTGCGCTTTCCTCTTTTTTAATTTCGTTTTTTTATTCCGGGGAGCAAAGCGCGAATTTAATTAAAATATGCAAATCGCTATGTGGCATTTTGATCAAGTGTTGAGCTCACTGCTGCTGCTGCAAGTCCCGCTTAAGCTGCGAGAACTTCCTTCACTGACAATTTTTCCCTTTTTATTCGGCAAACTCTGAAGTTTGTCGATAAAACCTGGCGATAACAGCGGACCAAGTCGGGCTCTTCCCAGTCCCAGTCCCAGTCCCCAGTTGAAGTCCCAGTTCTTTCAGTTCAAGTTCCCTGCTCTACTTACGAGTCTTTCAGCAGACACTCCTCTGTCTCTCGGTGGAAGGAAGGAAATCGCACTCGCTGCTCATCCAGGGGAGTGTGATTTTTATTTCGCTGCCAGTGGAAATTAAATTTATTGCACATTTTATTTTCTTTGATGTTCGTTTGTTAACAAAATTGTTTCGAAGAGGGGATTAAGGTAACGGACGCGGATTAGCCGTGGCATTAACCAAACACAGACAACATCGTGATATGGCGTAACTCTTGCACTTCATCACTTTCCCCCTGCTCTGCTCTGTGGCGGTACTTCCCCCCCTCTAGCTTTTCCCCGGCGCTTTTCATTTGCATTTTTATGGCAAACGTTGGCCAGAGCTGTGGGTGAGAAGAGATAGGTAGGAGATAGGTGGGGGAAGGCGAGACGAGCAACAAAGTCGCGCAAATGCGATTAAGTCATTTGGCTGGCTTGCTCCGGAGGTTACCTTTACCTGTGTGTGCTTTCCCCCAATAGGTCCAACTTTTTGTGTCTCTGTGTTCCCCGACGCTCATTGTGCGCTTTGTGCACTTTTAATTTGGTCTAATTAAACCGAGAATGTGTAGGAACAAATGAACAATTCAGTTGAATTCGCAAAGTTCTTGAGCATTTAGATTAAGCGACAATTGCCAAAAAGAGTGTTGGATGTTTTTGGCATGGAAAAGTGTTTGTTTTTCCAATTTAATAAGAAGAGTATATATTTACATATTAATTATTAGTAAATAGAATGGATTTATGTACTTTAAACTTAAACTTGGAGCTTTATCAATTCAATTTGCAAATAACTATAAAAACCAAATATTTATCAGACACAAAAACAAGGCTCTAATTTTACTAAATACTCCTTGAAACTTATAAATTTATATTTAAAATTATTTAAGTTCAGACAAACTCTATAATATAAATAAATATCTATTTCTGTTACTCATATTCTTAAGTCAGAAAAAACTTACATTGTCGCGACTTGTATTATTTCTGCAGTCACCACAAAACTGGGTAATATTCCAGTTACCAATTCAATTTGCCATCATCCACAGCGAGGGACGGAAAACAAACACATTGTCTTTCAATATCCCGCTGAATGCTTGCGTTATATCCTCGCCACATATAGTTTCACTTCTTCATACTCAAAAGCCGCTAGCACCTGTGCAAAAGACCATTCGATTCCAGGCCAAAAGCCCGACTATGTATGTGTTTGTGCTGTGACAATGTGAGCCAAATACACGAGTCAAGGAAATTTCCTTTTCTGCCAAAACCCTGCAAGGTGGCAACCAGCAGCTGCCAGTCAGCCACGGAGAAAGGGGCAAGTCGAAGGGAATATATGTACGTAGTAGAGCCACATCGAAACGAGAACCTAATTCCGGCAAATTTAGCCGGGGTAACAGGTAATGTCGAAGGGAAACGGGGGTAATGTTTGAATTTTCATTTTCTTTCCTTACTATGTTTCTTTTTTTCTGTATTCTGTGTTTTTGGAATATTTGCACTGGGTAAATGGTACCAGGATACTTTGCATTGGTAATTTGGCGTCATTTTCAGATAGTTGGCACTACGTGTCCTGTGCCGCTTCCTGCGTTTGCCTCTCGGGCGAAAGGAATTGACCCAGTTCTTGTGTCAGTCCTGCCAACAGCCTGCTCCTGCTTCTGCTTCTGCTTGGGCCTCTTATCCCTTCGCAACAAAGCTGTGGCAGAGACAAACAGAAAACCTGCCGCCTGGCCATCGACAAACAGGAATATCCTTGCAACTTGAGCCAGAGCTGTCCGCAACACGTTCGCTGGCACACTGATAGCTGGATAGCTGGAAACCGGCAACTGGCAACATGCAATGCCAGGACCTGGATGTGACTAAAGGTTTTTCACTATTACCGGGACCAGGCTCCTCTGTTCCCGCATATCCCTGAGGTCTAAATGGACATTGTTGTTTTGCTGTCTCGAAAGGCACAGGAAAAAAAGAAAGTATACTAAACGTAGCTTAATAAAGATAAACAAAGTGAAACCTGCAAATATGGACTTAAGGAGAGTCTTGAAAACTAAATAATATTCAATTATTTTTCAGAATAACAAAGATATTTCTTAGAGTGCATTAGGTAGCAAACTTCACCTCCCAGCATCTCCTGATTTTCGCATGAGATGCAGCTCAGTAGAATGTTGCTAAAGCTTCTAATCAATTTTTGAAATGACAGGAATTCTCCGATTCAAGATTTCTATTTTGCTGACCCCAATGCTGTTGTGTTTCAGTCTCGTTTTTTTTTTCGGTTTCTTATTCCTTGTTTGATTTTTCTGTGGTTTCGCTTGACTGTTTTAGAATTCGAGCACTTATACAGTCGGAGACGGGCATTGTCAAGTCCTGGAGTCCAGAGCAGAGGCCTACACACTCGGAACGAACGGCTGTCTTTGTAACTTTGGTTGGTTGTCATGTACAGAATGTTTAACATGTCCACTTTTATTTACCTTTTGCCTCCAGGAGCGAGGAGTGTGTGTGTGTGTGTAGGGGGGAATCAACGCCCCCAATTCGACCAGGACCCTGGACACTGTGGCCACTGGCTGGACCGCCTGCATTTGGCTGACAAAACGCACTTTGTATAATCGAAAATTCTTTTAATTGAATGCAACTCGGTTTCCATTCCAACTTTACTTTCGTCCGTGAGAGTGTGCTCTGCCCCTCATCCTGCTGCTCCTCATCCTCTGGCTGTCCAAATATTTGAGCTTCAATTTAAATTCCGTGTATTCGTAACTGATTTTTATTTCGCCAGGACTGAGATGGCCAAGTGATTGTGTGCGGTCAGTTTTGGAAATTAAGTGGAGCAGTTGCGTGTGTGTGTGGAGAGTGTGTGCCTCTGGCCAGAAAAGTTTTGTTGGCTTGCTTTTGGTTTCGGGGCTTTGTCCTGAAATCGGTTGACCAGCCCACACACAACAGGCCAATTAATTTGAAAAAAAGTACAACGACGGGCAAAAGTCTAAGAGTTGAGTTGAATATTAAATGCGGCAAGTGATCCGCGTGGTTAGAAAAATTGGCCATAATAAAAATATGCTTTTATAGGTTTTGATATATCGGCTGAAAGTGGCTTTCCTTTGGCATAATTTAATTTATAGTTGTTAGCTTTACTTTGCTTTTTGACCTTAAATGGTTAAATACCTCAAGAAAGTCTTTCTTTTTCTTAACAGAAATATTTTCTTGTTGACTGTCTAAGACTATATAGACTATATAGATTTATTTTAAAAAAGGCATTTGGTTGCACAAGAACAAAATAAGAATAAAGTGATAACCAAAAGAAGAGTAAGTTTTATCTTGATCAACTTTAATGTCAAATAGGACACATACTTCTGGTTTTCATTTCAATAAAAAGCAAGCAGATAAAAAATGTTTATTTAATTTTCTTAATTATAAATATTTATTATTCTTTACCTTACATTTTTCTTTCCCTGTACAATTGCCAATAAAAAGTCAGAAAACATAGAGAAAACAACTAATTTGTTTGGTGAAATTCCTGTTCAACGTTTGCATTGTTTTCATCTAAAAGCCTAAACCAAAAAATACTCACACGAATTCTATAAATTACTCAAATCAACCATTTATAATGAATTATTCACAATGCGGCTGTGAGATGTGTGAGCCGAGGACTGCCAGCCACAATAACAAATATTCACATGGAATTTATACGAAACGGCTAATTCAAATCCTCCCACACACACACACAAGGTTGGCTTTAAAAATCAATTAAAGTTTCAGATCGGTTCGGAAACCGCAATCCAATAAACTACAATGGCAATTGCAATGCAATTGTTGAAAGTTACGACAAAAATGTGATTTAATGCGAACGATAACCACCGACCTCGATAGGCGGAGAGACAGAGAACACGGCCTCGGCGGGCGGCCAGAAATCAATTAACCGGAAGAACAAAGGTGAGCTTTGATTTGAAGATAAGCCGCAGCACAGTAATTAATTAAAGCAAAACTGTACTACATAGTATTGTCTAATCAAAATGCCAACAATTGTATTTATGAGCAGCAGCGGGGAAGCAGGTCCAAGATTGCAGTTGTGAAATCTATTTCGTTATAAGTTCGATAGTGTTGGCAAGGCAATCGATATTAAAGATTGTTGTACTCATAATTTATTGTTTTAATGGGTTGGTTTTGGGATTGTGAAGATATTTGAAGGAAGGAATTTGATAGAATGTTTTTAAAAATATGTGTGAAATCTATTATGACCTTAACTTATATGTGTTGCCAGGGTAATCGATATTATCGATTGTTGCAATCATATTTTATATGTTTATTTGGATTTAAGATTGAGCAGATATTTTTTTTATTTATTTTTATATGTTGGTCTTGTTGGGATTGTGTAGGAAGGAAGGAGCTTAGTGAAATTTTTTTAAAATATGTTCCAAATCTTTTTTGATCTAAATTCAAGAGTGTTGACAGGACAATCGATACCATCAATTTTTCTAAGCACAATTTCGAATATTTAGATGCGACACTTACTTAATAAGCTTTATATTTATGAATTTCCATTGCTTTGTGGCTAAACATTAAGATAAAATTTCATAGAATATGAATACCAACCAATAGCTTAGATTTTTAGCGATAACAAATCCACTTAAGCCTTGGACCAGACCATTCCCAACACTAGTTTTCGGTTAATTGTGGCTGGAAGCTGTCAAGCTGGGAGTTGGCAGTCGGGACTTTTAGAGCTGGGAGCTGCAAGTTGGATAATCAATTTGCGGTCACATAAACATGCATCAATGTCGCCGTTCTGTTTGTTGTTCTGTGTTCTGGCAATCCTGGCAGACTGACAGCCGTGGAATGCCCCGACTGCTGCTTATTTCTGGTAAGATAAGAGCGCGCTGTAGATTTCAGATTTCAGCCTGGCGATCGCTCGGACAAGCCCGGCTACAAGCGCCAATTAGAAAGAGTTGGAAAAATATTTCACTCATTTTCGTTTGTCAACGGGGCAGCGCAGCGTCGACTGGTTCCCGATACCCCGACTCCTGTCCCGGCTCCTACCCCAACTCCTGGCCAACCGTGCTCGGAGCCCATGTTCCAATGTTCTCTGATTACAGGCCAGGAGATGTCTGTGTGTTGCACCACCAGATCATAGATAATAATATTAAATTGGTTAAATGCCGTCTTGGATTACCCGAACCAGACATGGGCATACCATTCTGTTCCGACTGCGACTCCGATTCCTGGACAGGCGACGACCACCCCGGGCGAGGGGTATTCCCCCAGTTAACTGCATTTCGGAGCTATCCCTCTCTCTGCATATTGATATTATATTTTTTTTATGGGGAAAATGAGGAAATCAAGATGGTTTCGGGGTCGGTAATTAATACCCAAAGTTCAAAATGTTTCGACGACTGACTAAACCGGGCGATAAGTAATCGATTTCGTTGGCCTGCCCTGACATTATTGAATTACCTGACGACATTTGATTAATTTGCATACGACAACAAACTCGTGATCTAAATTATTTCTAGCTTTGCCAACAGACACAGAGCACCAGAGACACAGAGACGGAGAGAGAGAGATCCGTTCTATCCTTTAGCCAGTTCTACCTTTTATGGCCATTGGTAGTAGGATGTTAAATGTTTCGGTTTTTCCCGGATTTCGGGATCTGTGTGGCGTGATTGAAGTAAAAGGGCATGTTTTCCCCGCCGATGACAAGGCGCCCGCCTAATGAGCTACCATAATTCAATGCCTCAGAACGACCCAAATTTGAATGCCGCCGTTTGTTGGGAAAATTTGTGAAGTTAAAGCCTCCACCACCACCGGCTCCAGCACCATTCCACCTCCTTTCAGCCTGCCAATAATATAGAGGATAAATTTCACTAGGAAATCTGTGAACAATGGCAGCGCGATTTTATTGTTTTATTTGATTGTCCAAGATCATGAACTTGCTCGCCAGTCGGTGGTCCTCCGAGCCGGAGCCTTTGTCTTCCGATCAACCTTTGGTAGCACAAATCAATACAAAGAAATGAGATTTTAAATGGTCATAATAATGTGCAACAATATTTGGTGACACAAATTCGGGTTTCTGCCTAATTTTTTTCTTTAGTTGGTAGCGAACTTTGGGTTAACTTTTGTGGTTCATATTATAACGGTTTGTCGCGAGGTAGGTGGTGCAGTCTGAGAAATCAATTATTAATAAAGTTTCTAGTTAGATTTTGAAATATTTTAAGACATTTTACCATATTTTTTTCGCGGATTAAGTAAATATTTATTGCTTAAGCCTTGCCTTTGATATTTTACTTTAGAAGTTTGACAATGATCAGTAAATATGACCTTTTATTCATGGCAAAGGTATTCAAAGGCTACACTCTTTATAAGATTTAATATAATTAAATGATTAACTAAGCTAACAGTCTATACTTTTAAATAACCTTCTTAGTTGTTACGTTTTCTAGAGCAAAAAAGCTAATTATCAAGAACCCACTACTTGCTAGTTCTTTGTTTTCCTTAAAGTGTATTTCTTAGCCTTCAACTTTAAATTCAAAAGGTAACAACAAAGCGGTTAATTTTGCTATTTTGCTGCTTTTGTTTCCCGATTTCCCCTGCTTTGTTTTTGCAACTGGCACAGTCAGCAAAGTCACCGAAGACAGAGTCACACAGCCAAAGTGGGATTTGGACTTGGAAACGGATTCGGAGTGGAAGTGGGAGGAAGCTGTGGAGCTGGAGCTGTGGAGTCGCAGTCAGGCAATACCTAATTTCATGTCATTAGTTTGTGTGATAACTGTTACCATTGAAAACGGGCCAAAACGGAGAAGCTAGCCATTGCCGGTCTGCTGGCTAACAGTCGTCCTCGTTGGCGTCTGTGTTTCTGATTTTCTCTCTGTCTCTGAATCGCAGGAGGAGTAGTAAGAGGAGGAGGAGCCACCGCCAGCACCACCGTTGGCAATCCGAGTCGGAGGCAGAGAGCTATTGAAATCATTTAAACCATTTAGACCATTTAAGCTATTTACAATTTGCCATCATCACGACATTTTCGGCTGCCGCTGCAGCCGTTGGCGTTGGCTCTAACGGTCGTTGAGCCAAGAGGGGGAGTCTTGGCCAAAATCAGAGCAATTCAATTGAAAACATTTGTAAAATGTCTCGCTTTTGTATGCTGCAGAGAGAGAAAATGGCTGTTGAACTATAAAATATATAAATTTAAGGTTAGTTAGCTAAAGAAGTGAGCTAAATAAATAGAAAATACTATTAAATGTCAAGATAACGCTCATCTTTGAGCGGGAAAAACCCTTGAATATGTTATAATTGAATATATTTTTTACACTGTAACCCAGCCAGCTCTCGGCTGTCCCTATATGAGTGCCTGGCACGACGACGACGACGACGACGACGACGACGACGACAGCAGCAACAGCCAACAGAGGAACATGCAACTGCAACGGCAACTGTAGCAGCATTGTGGACCAAGTTAAGAAGTCACACAGAGAGCGACTCCGGCTCTTCGCGGAGCAAGAGCCATATGTCAAGGGGTCAATGCTGATTTTTGTGATTTCCTCCAGCATTTGCTGCTGCCGTAAAATTTGTTAGCAAAGCGTTTGGAATTGCTTAAATGTCAGCTCCGTTGAGCGGCCTAATGGTGACATTTCTTTCAGGAACGGAATCGGGATCGGCTGCACACCAAATTAGCAATGCAGCCGGCTCTTAATAGAGTCAAAGTTGATCGCTTTTCAGCTCTTTTTTTCGGTTCCGATTTGCATTTGGCGTGATGCATGATCCGACTGTCATATTAATTAAAGTCGAATGACACGGGACCCCCACACACGAAAGGCAGGCACACAGGACCCCCATGATTCATCCGAGGTTTCAGTTGGTTTTCCTTAATTTTGATTGCATTTTGATGCTAAGACTAAGACAGAGACTGCGATTTGCATGGCTCTGAGTCAGCATCTGCACGCTCTCGGTCATTGATTGAAAGATCGATCGCTTAGACAAAAGCCCCCCAAATGAATTTTTCAGCCCCAGCTCCAGAGCCAGCTCCAGCTCGAGCTCCATTTGGAGTCTCCTGTCCCGATCCCAGACCCGGCCGCATCATTGTCTTGCCAAATGGAGCAGGAGCCTTGTCAAGATTCTCAAAATGCAAATGCAGAATGCATTGCCAGAGAGCCAACTGACTTGGCTGGTTGTTTCTTTTGATTTCTTTTGATTGTTTTTCTTTTTTAGTTCATTTCTGCCTTTCTTTCATTGCGACTCATTGGGTCGTCTGTCATTGGCTTTGATTAAATTGGCTCAAAAGTTGTTAGCCAGTTTGCGCAGCCAGGGCTGGAGTGGGCACAAAATCAAAGCGATGATTCAACCTAAAGATGGTTAAGAACTTGGCTTAGGATTGAGTCATCTTTTGCAGTAGAATTAAATTATAAATAAATATTTCATTCTTGTCATTTTTCATTTTAAACTAAATGTTTCCATTGAAAAATTGCAAGTTTGAATGGAAAAATGTATTTAAAAATTAAATAAGGATTCTAGTTAACTTTTCATATATAAAAGTTGTATATAACATCAAAATTTATGATTCAAAATTGATTATTCATCTGTTTATCAAATATTTTGTGATTTTTTCAACATGTTTCCCTAGGTAAAAACTTTTTAATTAGTTTATGAAACTAGCAATTTGGCAAATTAATTTGAAAACTAAAACCACTTTCAAGTTTTGGCCAGCCCTGGTTAAATTGTTATCGCCTCACTTTACCGTTTGGCCAAATCGAAATGCAAATTATGATGATCTCTGCTAAATTGCTGGAATTGAACTCCTGCTGCGAGGCCTCTTGCGAGAGTGTGTGTACTTGTGTGCTGGAATAATTAGTTTGGATGCATGTTTTTGTTGGCAGCAATAAAAAGCCAGGAGTTTACAGAATTTGTAACCAACTATTTAGCAAACAAAACTTTCGCCGGACTTTTATTGCAGAACCCGGATTCGAGTTTCCAGCCAAGTCAGCGAGTGTGCCTGCAAAGGAAAAAAATGTGAAAGGACATGCGGGTTGCCCAAAAAATTATATGCAAATCTAATTAGTAAATTATTTGAAGCGTGAAATTGAAAAATGATTTTGTTTTGTCTGTTCTCTGGTAGAAGGTCCAGCCAAAGCCCAGTCCCAGGTCCCAGGTCCCAATCCCGTTTACGAAAAAGAACTCAAACCCCATCCAGGATCCCGCTCCGTTTTATGCAGATTTTTTAAATGCGCTCAGCTGTGAGTGCTCAGATACGCAGAATGCAGATGCCGATGGTAAAAAGGTTGCTGCAGCGGAAAAAAGGCGCCTCTGGACATTCAGTTTCAACAGTTTTCATTCATTTAAACTCAACTAAAGTATTAAATTTGAATAAATTAATGTGAGTACGAGACAAATTTGATGAAATACATGAAGATTTTATGAGGCTTATTAAATACAGTTTACATAAATAAACATATGCATGACAAGGTTTGGAAATAAAAATATATGAACGAAAACAGTTTGTATATAATAATAATAATAGTATTCCCCAGAAAACAATAAGGAATCTATGTGCTGAACATCAAAGCTTATAAATATTATGTATTTATTTTTCTTAAAATATCTAAGGCTATAACAAATTATTTTTAAAAACAAAAGTGACACCAAAAAATGTCATTAAACATTATTTTACTTCCTTGATTTTATGGAGAGCGAAAGACTTGTGGAAAATGTTAATTTTTTTACTCGAGGAGACGACAAACTGCTGCTATTGCGAGGTGACGACAGCCTAGTAAAATTAAGGCAATTTTCAAATTGAATTCGCATTTATGAATAACAATTGCCGGCAACTGATGATCAACAATTGCAACAGCAAACTGCGAACTGCAAACTGCAAACTGCTGACTACAAACTGCAGATTTCAGACTGCAACTTCAACTGGCAGCTTGCAACTTGCAACAAGCGCCCACGTGAAGAGTGGAGCTGCTGATCCGTTGGAGAGGAGGCGGTAGGTAGCGCTGCACAGTAGGCAGCTCCGGCTTCAGCGGCAGCAAATTGGTCTATTTTCCAAATGTATTCGCTTCCTTGTATTGCGATATGGCAGCGGCCCCTTTACGTGGGCCGGCGGGTAACAGCGGCAGCCTAAACGGCGTTGTTGTGCGCGCAATTCATGTCGCCAAAGCGGCAGCAGCATCGTAATCACCAACCAGCAGCAGCAGCACAGACCCCTTCAGAATCGTCATCATCATCATCGTGATTATACGCAGACGGAGTTTCATCTGCAGCCTCCCAATCCCCAATTCCCGGCATCTGCATCCTCTCACACTCCATTTCGGCGTCATCATTGCTGTTGTCGCCATCGTATATCATGCACAATTGTCGGTCGCCTGCTCGCCGGGGCCGGGCAACAATTGCGGAGGAGATGACAACATAAACAATCCTAAATGTAATCCAACAGTATCATCAAGTCGAGCGCAGGGCGGAGCGGAGCGCGCATGGAGCTACGGGATCGACCCCCAGACAACTGTTCCACGGTGCCCGAAAATATGATTGCATACAAATCAGCCAAAGTTGGTCGCCCGAATGACATTGCACCGTGGAATTGAATTGGGTTTAATTAAATATTTGTTTAGGAAGGGGAAATTTCCTTTAAAATGGTTAAATTTATCCTAATTTTTAAAGGCTTTAACATGTTATACAAAATATTTACCAAGATATACAGAATTATAGAAGAAATGCTATAGAAATTGTGTGCATGTTAAAGGAATTAATTTAATTATAAATATCTGGCACCTTGTGGGTTTTTTAAGTAGGAATTTTATAGCGTATAGTTTTATCTGAAAGAAAATATATATTTAGCTAAGGATTATATTTTTTCATCATTTAAATAATTCCATTTTTCTATAAGATGAAAGATATTAAAACTATTAATAACACCTATGATTTCCTGGTTTTGAAGTCAGTTTAAAGACAATTTTCTTACAACGAGAACTAATCTCATATTAAAGAAATATTTTCTAGGAATAACCTTGATTTCCCTTAACTTTGCCCCACTGTACAGTGGCCACTTGGCAGGCAGGCGTGCATTATGCGAAATTCAAATGCCTGACGGCATATTTCACAGCTGTCGCCCGGCTAGCAAAACTTTTCGCAGCCGCCAGTGGCGTCGTCGTCATCATCATCATCATCACCATGGTCCCTGGTTCTCAACTGGTTGGCTCTGGGCTTCTAGAGGTTCTCGCTTCGCGATTCTCGACTCGGAGTTCTCCATTCTGCACTGAAATCTGCTGGCTGCAGGCGGCTGCTGGCGCGTTGACACTCTCGCGGCACTTCTCCGGGTGCAACGGGGCGTATGGATGGGGCACTAGTGCTGTAAAAAGCACTAGAATTTGTGGGCTAGGGTGTAGATATTCCCCTCAAATCGTATGAATGCCCATAGGGGTGTTTATTGGATGGTTTGGTTAAAGGAATTGCTCAAGGCTATATAGGCATATATGGAAAAATTCTGTTTGATATTGAAGCCTACTCCAGGTGTCTCTTTTTAAATCATATTCCTAAATATCTCTTTTATCATTTGATATTTTCAATTCATAAAAAGATGCAAGTAATATATTTTATAGACCCTTGGCATTGAGTTCCCCTACTTGACTCTGCATAAATACCACGCACGGACAGAAATTGCACGCAAATTTCATGAGCATTGCCTGCTTCAGATGCATTTTGCCAGTTGCAGTTGCAGTGGCAGTTGCCGTTTCCATGTTGCTGTTGTTGTCGCTGAATTTTGATTTAGTTACGCAGCATAATGCATGAATTTGGAAGTCGGGAATGCGATACATTGGCGAGGGGCTAGGAGGGATCTCTGTAGGGATCTGTGGGATGCATTAATTGAAAATTGCTCGCTGTGCGTCGCGGCTGTGAGGCGTTTATGCCGCACTGCATCTGCTTGGTTGGCTGCTCCGCCCGCTCATTACACGTGGCCTGACATGATATGCATATGATATTCGTCGCCTGGCTGCACCCGGATGATGGCTGGATGCCTTCTGCCTGCCTGCCTTCGCTCGGCAGCAGATACACAGAGCATCAACACTTAATTTCAATTGTCAAGCGACAGCCCACACTCTGCCGGATATACGCTTGCCAATGTCATATTTAATTATACTAACTCAATTTGCTGTAACCGTGCGGTGGTGGCACTGCGATGGCTTTAAGTGCAAGTGGTGGGCTGATGGGCTGTTAGCCGGTTCCTGGGTGTGATCTGGGTGGCCCTTGGAGGGCATTTTGAAAAGCCAAACGGCGAATCGCCGGCCTGGCACTGCTTAAAAATAAGCACTAAAGGAGTATTATTAATACCAGAAGATTATTGTATACTCTTTCTATATAATTAAATTAAAAAGGCATTAAAAGAGAGTATATTCATACGGAAATACTTATTTCCTACAGGAGAAAGTATATGCTAGACAATTTTCTTTTCGTTTACTATCCAATTTATTTTTGAAATTCTTAGAAAATATTTCCCTTTCTTTAACTTGGAATTCTTTAACAAAACACTCTTAACTATAGTAAAAAATAAATAAAACAGTACTTCCATCTTAATGGTATAGTCTAAGCTCCCCGCTTGCGGCACTCTTCGTGTGAAATGTGTCCGCGTGTAAAATAAATGAGGAAAAGACATTAAAGAAAGTCATTAATATGCAACAGCAGACTGTCAGGCGGTAACGGACTGGAGACGGAAAAGTCACTGGGACAATCCGACGGCAGCTGTCCGGACAGCTAGGGCAGCATCTACTTGGATATGGATACAGAGGAGGAGCTGCGATGCTGCGACGCGGCAGAGTATCAATTACTTGAGAAAAATTACTTGTCCATCTTCCGGCGTGTGTGTTCTGGCGGCTATGATCAAAGTAAGTAAGTATATTGGAAAAACCCGCTCGAAAACGTATGAATTTTCGGTGTATGCGAAGGTGTGTGTGCTACGTAAGGCACTGGCGGCCCCTAAGGAAGTCTTAATTTCCTTTGGGTAAACGTGGCCATTTGTCGTCGTCGTTCGGCTAAATGCTCCTCCATTCATTCATGGCCCTCAATCCATCCCCCGACCCGAACGCTATGTGGGGCGGTTCATTTTTTAAGCCTCGTGTTTTGTGTTATATATTTTGCACTTCTAAGACATAAATTTTATGGCGACTGCGGCCCATAAATATGCACTAGTACCAGGAGAGGGAAAGAGGCAGTCACCCCGTTCGAGTCTGAAATTGGGGAGTTCTGGTTGCGCTTTTTGGGGAACAGGATTAGCGTGTGTCTCTATAAAACAGCTCTTAAAAGTCGTAATCTTTTATTAAAGGAAATTGTAATTTACTGTAATGGATTTTCATTTTTCTCTATTTACTTTTAACATGAAGAATTTTATTTATTTTTTCCTATGCTTAAATGCTTAAATTTCCTATGGAAATCAGGTAGTAACATAAATAGATTTCCGTGGTTTAAGGGAAGTTTCTAAGTTCCATTTTCTGGTTAAAAATATTCACTAAATGTTGGCTTTATTAATTTCTATATTATCTAATTTTGTCGATATTTTCCAATAGGTATCCCTTAGTCCTTAGTCTCTATCTTCAGCCTCAGCCCCATCCCAACTAGTCTTATCTGCTGACTTTGACTCAATGTCGAAGCCAAAGTCAAGACAACGAAGCTCGGACTCTCAATCCAAATCCAAGTCAGACACCGACTCCAACTCCAACTCCGACTCCGACTCTGAGTCTGTGTGTCCCTCAGTGCTCTGGGCTCAATGAAAATGTCATCCTGCTGTGTTCCAGTTACTTGGCCCCATGCATTCGCGATTGCCTCGATTGTGTGACTGGGCGATGTATCTTTTGGCGGCCCGCTGCTCCTCGACTCGATATTGGAACGGTTTATGGTTTTTAGCAACGCACAGGAGGAGGAGAAGGAGTCCACGGGGATACTTATATACGAGAGCAGTGTGTCTAGGCTGGGGCTAAACTTGATTTGATTTTTCTTATCGTTTTGCGTTTTGGTTTTTTGCATTTTTGGAAGGCAGTTCCCTCCTCCCTCCAAGTGCACTTGTGCAGTGCGTGGCTTTGGAACGTTCGACTTTGAGTGCGAGTGCGAGTGCTGGTATCTATAACTGCAAATCTTGAACGTGCCTCGGTACACACACACACACATATATATATAGTATAGAGCCCAGAGATATGTACATCCCCGAGAAGGCGGCCGAGACGCACATGCTCCACAAAGATTAAGCCAAAATCGTATATCAGGCGCGGTCTTATTGCGCATATGGCCATGTTCTGATTTGTATGGGCAAAGCGTGTGCATTCAGAGAAAAATGTAATTCTAAATTCAGTATTACATAATAACCTTATGAAAAATAACATAAAAAGCTTTAGAAATTTAATTTGGCATCTTTTTTGCATAGTTATAATATTTTAATTTATTTTAAGCTTTAATTAGCTCCAAAAAGTTAGTATATAAAAATATCAATTCAATCGTGACTTCAGGATGGCTAATTAATGGTACAAATTATAAGTATGCAAATGTATATAACACATAGCTTTATTCCATAGCAAAATTAAAAAAAAATTAAGACAACATATATCACCATAAACCTCCTATCTTTCAGTTCACAGTCTATGTAATTCTTTCAGTGCATCAAACCGGCTCAATTCCCCCTGTAAGGCCCTCCCATATCCCATATCCCATATTCTATATGCCACTCCGCCGCCACTCGCATATTGGGTGGCATGGCAAACATTAATAATGTCAAAATTGAGACACTCGAAATGAATTCTGTGTCGCTTGTAATTAAAGAGCAGCGCTTGCGGTTATAAATTTCTAACATACTTTTTCCCCAACTCCCTCCTTTCCCCACGAGGCACACACTCAGAGCCAGACATACAAGCAAATCGAAGAATGGCTCAAAGGCTCTGCAGGTTGACTTTCTTTTTTCATTTTTCTATTTTCTTGGTCGGTTTTTTTCTTACGCATCGCCGATTGAATTGTCCGTTGAGCAAACAGAAGACTTACACAACTTTGTTTGTTTGTGCATTATGAAGGCATTTGTGAGCGGGTGTATGTGTATTTTCTTTCTTTTCGAGTGGCATTTTTTTCCCCTTGTCTCCGAAAACCACATTTGTCAAAAGGCGAATTTTCTCCACTTGACGGCACACGTCGCCGGAGCTTGTGGGTCACACGTGTCAAAGGTGGGCAGTTGCCGGGGATTCCCATTTGTCCGGGGCCTCACTCGCCCCGGTCCACTCCGTCCCGCTCGATTCACAATTTCCAGCTCGTACACACTCACTCAATCGGGCCTGACTAATCGAGCATTCAGTTTTTTAATGAAAGCGTATTAATATGACGCTAAGTAAACTCCACTGCCTGGGCATTTGTTACTCGCATTTTTTATATTTCTATTTGGCCAAGACTCTAGCAGTCCGTTTAATATTTGTTGTCTATTTTTATAGGCCCCGGTTGACAAGTGAAACATGGTGCGTGGAAATTGGGCAGTAAATACATATGTTGCTCCAATGCCTCATCGACTTTCGCTTTGTTCGGTCAATAGAAAATGAAATGGAAACAAGAGAGATATTTAATCTGATAAAGAGGGTTAGCAGGGGAGCTGTTCTTTGTCCTAGGGAAAGTCAATAGATTGATTCGCATTCCAGAGATTGGCTTAAGAAGAGATTATCTTCAGAGAACAAGAAGGAATTTATGTAAAAAGATTTGATTAATATTTTTTTAAGGGTTATTTTGTGGAAATAAAATTAATATCGTTATATAAGATTGATATTTTATAGTTGAAGAACATGAAGCAAAATGAGAGCAACAATAAAGAATAAGGGAACAATTTTTAAGGCCTTATTGAGATGCATAGTCTGTTTCTAGCTCCACTTTTATTTTCACCATGAACTTGGGAAACTATTTCTTATAAATGTCAAAATTACTCTTAATTTCTCCAAAAATTAAGCTCCACTTCTATTTGAAAATAATGAACACATCCACGATTTCAGAGTGATTAATTTAACCCTTGCACTTGGGGGATTTAGTCACCGAATCGCTTAGCACTATTTGCCAGCAGAAGCTCGCTTATCTGAGGGAGAAGCATCTAAGAACCAGAGGCACCCATCGAATTCTCCCTGGCAAATATAGAAACCAATGCAAACATGCTAGTAAATATCACAAAATTGCCAGGAGTGGGGACCAGACCAGCAGAACCCAGCAGAACTTAGAGCCTGGACCGAAAACCTTGAATCTCTCTGGGGGCCCCCGTTGCAAGTGCATAACATAAACATAACTTTAGACTTCGGGCTTAATGCCAACGATTTGCGGTCCGATTAGACCAAAATGATGCATCACATGGCCTCGGATCAGAGGGGAGAAGGACCACTTCCATACTTCCAAACTGGACCCATAGACACACGCAGCGCGAGTTAAGTATGCGCACCGTGGGCACGGCAGATGGCTGATAAGGAAACCCCAAGGAAGCGAAAGCAAAGCAAACCAAGCCGTTTCATAGTTAGTTTTTGCCTATTTTCAAGGAAACTCGCTCACATAAGGGCCTGGGTTCGGGCCCGGTCCAGGCCGAGGCAATCTGCGTAAGAAATGCAGCAGCAGCCACACTCTCTGCACTCTACTTATGCTGAGCAAATAGCAATTGCTGTTGTTGTTCTTCATCAAGTTGCTGCTGCTGCTGCTGCTGCTGTTGCTCTTGCTGTTGCAGTAAAGCCAAACACAACTATGAATAATCCAAAATTTGCAAATACACCGAGCACGTTGCGGATTGCAGGCATCTTCAGAGGCAACAGAGGCAACAGCAACAGCAGCAGCATCAGCTTTTGAATGCTGCGAATCTCTGCCACTTTATCTCGGTGGTTTCTCATTTTTCTGGTATCCGCACCCAGCCATTCCATCTCATGCCCAGAATATTTTCACCATTGCTCAGCACTTGAGTGAGTAGTTTTGGTTGGCAGACTCAAATAGTACACGGAAAGGAAAATGTTGCAGAAATTTACTGTATCCTAGAGATACTCTAAGAAGTTCCGGCAGGTCAAAGAATATGCTTAGAACTTTTTAGGTTGTGTTTTATATTTTTTTAATTAAACATTTTTGTAGCTGCATTTTATTTGCTGCTGTGTACAACCAGTAGCAACATCCGCCGCTTTTGTTCATCCAGATTTCACTGATAAGCATTTAAATGAGGCTCTGTTCTCGGTCTGGCCGCTGTTGTTGTTTTGGTCTTTGGTCTATGGTCTTGGTGCTGGCATCAGCTCGGCATCATCTCCAGCTCCCAGCTCCCAGCTTCATCCAATCTTGTACACACAGATAGATGTGCGTATTATACAAATATTGCACTACTTTAGTTATGGATTTGTGTAACTAGGATGCAACCTTGGCAACATATAAAACAGTTGCTTCTGTGTGCGAGTGGCTGGAAAGAGTGGCCACAGTGGTATAAAAACAAAAAGTATTTGAAATTAAGAGGTATCCAAAAAAAAATTGGAATAAAATTAAGGTTTACAATTAATTTAAAATCTTAATAGATTTAAAAAAGCTAAAACTCACTCGGTGAAGGCAGAAATATCTACTGCTATTTAATGGTTTCTTTGAATGTATTTACTTATCAACAAAAGCAAATATAAATCTTTTATTAAATGTTCGAAAAACCAAAATATTAACCCCTTTTCAAGGTTCTCTTACTCTCATTTAAAAATTAAACACACTCAAATATGTAGGCTGCTACAATTAACAATAATAAACAACAAGTGGCTTTTAAGAAAAAATTCCTTTATGGTAAGGTAAAGTAAAGTTCTTGGCAATAAAAATAAGTCCAGGCCGAATTCCCGTATATTAAATAACCGAAATTGCCCTGTAAGCTCTTCATTCCTATGAAAGATGTCCATGGCGGTGAAGGAGCGATTCTTGCGAGTCCCCAACCCACGGCATTGTCCACGTTCCATGGAAAGCGGTGGCGGCCAGCAGAAGGCACCGGCACAGACATTCATTGCCCACTTCTAAGTAAAGAAATCGAAACCGGCCAACAATAAAATACGAGGCTTGGGGAAAATCAGTGCGCCTCCGTGCCTTCAAGCGATGGATGCGATGCTGTGCAGACTGCCAACAAATGGGAAATTCTTTGGTATTTAGTGCAGCGGCAGCAACAAATGCACTTACGACTGATATTATGATTATTATTACGGGCACAAGACCACAAGTCCAGGACCAGGACCAGGCCGGGACAGGACTGGCCGGTCCACAACAAAAACAAAGACAATAAATCTGCAGCAGCTTCTTTTCAGCGGCAAATGAAAATGTTTGAAAGCGAATGCTGCAGCAGCAGCATCAGCAACAGCAGCAGCAGGAGGAGATTCTTTCAGGAGGAGAATCGCTCGAGGTGCTCAGATGCATACCAGCTGATAAGGAGGAATATCTCATATTTTCTTGGGTTTCTTTTTTTTATTTTATTTTGTTTCACTCCTGCCTACTGCCAGATTCTTGGCCCTCTTCGCTTAAGTGCAGTAAGTAAGCCCTTAAAAGTAGTGCAGGTTAATGCACTTGAAGAAAAATTAAGGGTACGATTAAATTAAATTAAAATACGAATTTTAGAAGCAATATTTGATAGGGTTTTTTTTATAAAATTGTGTGAAATTATTTGTAGGCTTTAATTGGTACTTTAGGTTAAAGTTTAAGACATAAATATTTGTAGGTAAAATCTCTCCTGAAACTGTGTGTTTAAAAACACAATTATTGAATACAACAACTGGTATTTAAAAATAATTAGATACTCTAAGGACATACCTACTTTTATTTTTAAAAACAAACCAATCAAACATTAAACTGAATCTAACCTTATAAGTAACCTGTTTAGAGGTTTTCCTAGAACTATAAAATCACCAATAACTTTTCTTTATTTTTATTCATATTTCTTTTGGTGTTGTTGGCAATGTTGCTGCTGCTGTGCTGTTGCAAGTTGCCAGTTGCCCGTTGCCAGTTCCAAGTTGCAACTCGGAGTCGTGGCGTTTTTGCAAGCGCGTTATCGCTGAACAGCCGCATAAATAATGCGGCTTAAAGAGCAGGTTGACGCCTACAAAAACAAAAGGCGACTGTTGGCCAAGAGAACAAGTTGCTCTCATTCCCAATCCGAGTGGGGCGATCCCTTGGACATACCGCTTTCGGTTACCTCGGGTAACCCTAAGTAGTTGTTACTTTTTGGCATTTGTTGAAGTTCCCAGTTCCGGGCGGTGATTAAGTTGGCCATCGTATGGCACTCGGTTCAATAACTTTTTTCGCTGAAAAATAATTGCAGCTCACCTGCTTGTTATTTATAACACTGGCAGTGGCTTTGGCACTTTGTGATTTCAATTAAAATGTCCGACTGGCGCGCATATAAAAAAAGAGCTTGCACAGAGTGCTCCGGCAGATTGGGATGCACTTTTACCTGTACGGAAATGGCATAAAAAGAGTGGCCGAGCAAAATGGAAGTGTGGCTGCATCTTGGCTAAGTAAGCAGCGCAGGCAGCGTACATTTTTTTATGACAATTTCTCTCTTGGCCAGGTTGGCGCTTCCGTTGCCCACAGCAGCCTAGGCCCGTTTCTACTCTTGGCCAGAGAGCAATTATACCTGGACAAAAAAAAAAAGATAAAAAGAACGAACAGGACCAGCAACAACAGATATTTTACGAGGCAGCATTTCGAACTCCATTAGCCGCAGAGTTATGAAAGTTTTATTGCCAGTCAACCAGGCTCTGGTTGCTCTGTCCAGTTCCAGCTCCAGCCCCAGCTCCGACTCCAACTCCTACTCCTACTCGATTCTGTAAAAGAAGTCATTGGCATTGCGATGAGCCGGGATGGAATTGGTTTGCGATGGATGTGGCATGGGGCTATCTCCTGGCATGCATCTAACTGCACATACTACACATGTTCGGAGTCCTCTTAAAGCCGGCATCTACCTGTGTATATTTTCTATATTTTATGTTATTTACGGTTGGCCAAGGAAAAATTGTTTTCCCTGGCAGGCTTCTTGTCCGGAATGAATTTTAATATTTTAGCACGGAATTAGAGCTTTTGTCAACATCATAAAATATGTATGCGAAAATAAATAATTCCTCCTCAGGAATTTCTTTTACACTTTCAAGGTGTTTTTTTTCTTTTTTTCTGTGAAAATATCTGTCATGAAAGCCTAAATTTATTGTCTTTAAAGCTAGTCTTAGTTTAGATTTAAGCCAGTGTTTTCCTATCTCTGCAAATATTTAATTGGCATTTAATTGCCAAGACAGAAACTGGTAAAACTAAATCAGCAAGTGAACTCTTTTCGTTTCATGGAAACAATGAAAACAGAGTAAATTACCAGCTATTTATTTTAGCAAAGTTCATTTAACTTCTGTCCGCCAGCCAAAAATGCAACAGGTCATTGTGAGCGAGGGGAAAAGGCATTGCCAAAAAAAAAAAACCAAAACTAACAAGAGAGCCAGACAAATAATTTTTACTGCAAAGTTAAACAACAGACAAAAAAAAAGTATGCGATTCTCAAACATTGTCTGGGCTTGGGCCAAAAGGGAATCGTTTTTGTTTTTCATTTCAAATGGCGATTTCTTGCCCGCCGGTTTTTATGGCGAACTGCAAAGTTTAGTTTAACGTGCGGTTTTGTTCAGCAATTAAAAGTCACAAGGCAGACATAAACATTCCACCCACACAAGAAATGGGAGTATAAAAGAAAATTCAACTAGCGGCTAAAAAAAGAAAATATTGTTACGAGCTGTTGATGATAAAAGACCAAAGGGCTGGGGGGAAAACTAAGAAGAATTTTTGCACAGAGAAAGAATTAGTACAGAAAACACCAGAGTTTAGAAATTCCTTCTACCAAAACTGGGAGACAAAAATGTACATTATCGAACAGTATGTACATATAAATACTATTTGGAATTTTAAATATTTTATTTCATAAATTAAGGCATATTTTTAAAGCGATTTCTAAACCGATTCATTCTTTAGAGACAACAATAAATATATTTTAATTTGATGACATTAAATTAAGTTGGAATTTAAGCTCAAAAGAAGCACTATTTATTTTTTAAATATAAAAAAATAAATTACTACAAAATTTCCATATTTTATATTTCATTGCTTTTTCCCTGTGCACCTTGCGGCGGCGTTTGTTTTATGACTTAATTAGAAACTACAGCGCCCAGATCCGCTTAGATTGTTTGTCAAATCAGCGTGAACCATAACGGCGTTCTTGTGGTCCTCGAACACCTTGCTCAGGTGCTCAGTTTGCCGCGGTAATTCGTAATTATGCACGCGACATATGTTCCCGCGCAACACTATGCAAAAAAAAAAAAATAAAAATAAAACAGAAGAAAACAAAAAAAATGCCGACAGTCTAACCAACCAGCAAGTATGTAGCTCCTTCCTGGAGGTGACCATGGGTTAGTCGTCTTGTCTCATTATCATTACAATAATCACTCGGCGACGGTGTCGGCGGCGTCGACGGGGCTGCTGACGTTGATACCGATCAGCGAACAGCCCAGAGCCCAGCCAAGGCAGCATTATCAGCGTTAACTATCCTCATCATCGTCATGGCAGAAATACTGAAAAATTTCCGCAGTCTAAACAGCGAAGGGAGAAAGAGTGGTATCTGAAAATATAGGTATTTTCACGGCTTAACTTCAAGGAATTAATATATTTACGTTCCTTGAAAAATGTAATATCTGCGAGAACTAATTTAAAATTAATATTGAATCATTAATAATAATAAGCATAAGTAATTGTAGTGCTATTAATTTGACTGCAGCTGTAGCTATGATTGTTAAGAGGGAAACATGGGCACGCCCTCTGACTTAGTGGCGTCACCTTGGAGGAGGAAGAGCCAAGAGTTTTGGTTCTTAAAATTATAATAATAATAATAAATTTAATGAGAAGGGGAATTTAAAATACAAAAACAATGCTTGCATAGCCTTTCTAGAACTCAAAAGTATAGCTTATAATAATACCTTAACTTTATAATTATATCCATTTTATTAAAAGATACTTTACCTTTAAAAGATATTATGCAAACTTTCAAAATAATCAAAAGAGAACCCCATACCTTCTTACATCAAAAATCCATTTCTGGGAGCTAAAAACAATATCGTTCCACAACATTTTCCATAAATTCTCTTATAAAATATATAAGCAGCTTTCTTTAAACTTTCTAATGACCAGTCCTTGTCTCTGGCTTTCTTTGGCTGCTCGAAATGAAAGGTTAACAGATTTAAGGGTCTTTCTTTTCCTTTTCGGCCACGAAACTAAAAACTAAACACTTGTCGCCGTCATCTTGCACAGTCGTCGTGGTTGAGGAGGTTGCCTTGGAAATCAGAAAAGTTTAGCAAGTTTTTCATTTCGTTTTTCAGTGAGTTGCTTTTCACAATTTTCCTTTCTCGTGTTGTTTGTCTCTTCCGCTCCGAGCGGCAGGAGCTTAAAGGGAAATTTTAATTAAACTATTCATGCGGCTGTTCGGTTAAGAATGGGGCGGGAATGGGAGCAGCAGTAGCAGCAGCATTAGCCTGGTGTCGAGGTTGTGTGTGCAACAGCTGCCAGACACAAGTACAGACACTTTTCAAGTGCGTACTTTCTAATTTTCACTGCAACACGCAGCTCGGCAAACAGCAAACAAGCAAACGAGCAGCAAGACAATGCAAAAAAACAGTGGCAGGCTTATTTGCCCAAGGAGAGCTACGAAGGAAGGCGGCTTTGACTTTGGTGCACTGAGAGGACTTTAGGTGCATAAGAAATTTAATTTAATGTATATAAATCTATAAATATATAATAATAGAAAGGTAATAAACTTTAAAGCACATATTAAGCCATTGGCCTTTTTTTGGCGGCTGCTTAGATCAGTTCATTATTTTATTTGAGATTGTTTTAAATATTTAAACGATTTCTAGTAAGTAAAGCGGCTTGAAGTTCCAAACATTATTGAAATTGCTTTATAAATTTTGAAATTCTGCAAAAAAAGATCAGCAGAATATAATTTTTTAGATAATTTATGTTATATAGACGTCCACGAGTTAGAATATCTAAGAGAAGTTTGTGATATAATTCCTATAGAGATCATAGCTTAGTATCTTAGTATTAATATGTACAAGTTTCTTTTAATTTTAATTATATATTTCAATATTTTTTTTATAATATCAGTAGCATATATTTTTTTAGATTTTTTAGACTATTTTAAAATATGTTATAACAGTTACAATATCATAAAAGTTGAGTATAATAACATTCTTATAAATTTCATAGAAATAGCAAAGTATCTTGTTATTCATTTGTACAAGTTTCTATTATTTTGAATTAACAATTAAAAAATAAAACAAATTACTTATACGCTTTTATGTTATATTTATAGTTATACCCTAAGTATTTCCAGTGTCTTGTTGTGACTTTTGCCCATGACTGGTGGGCGTCTCGGCATTGGTTATTCTGTCTCGTCTCTGAGCTGCTTAGTGGCGGCTCCTCCACCCTCTTCTACTCCTCGCCAGGCGGCAGTGGTGGTGGCGGTGTTGTCTTCTCGGCGAGATTTCAATGTCGAGACACTGTCTTCTCTCTGTCTTCTGGCCCGTTGTCGTGGGCAACAAGTGCAGACGCCTCCGTCAGGGAGCTGCAAAAGTTGGGTTTATCTCAACAGGCAGGCATTACATGTGTATGTGGCAAACGGTCTGTGATGCATATTACTGGCATTTGTGTACGCTCCTGGCTTGTTATCCTTCATAATAATTAGTTCAAGTACAGTTTGGATAGAACAAATTACATACGATTGCTGCATAATACCCTCTTTAGTTGAAGGGGGCAAAGTAGTGCCTTTTGTGTACTGAAAGTATTGTGATTCACAGTAATAAAAGAGAGGGCAATGAAGGGAATGGTATTTATTTAAGAAAAAATTAAGAATACCCTTAAGATAAATAACAGAAATATATATTCTTTACAAAAAACCAATTTCTTTAATAAAGAAATTAATTTAAATCTGTGCCCCAGGTCTAGAGCTGTCTTTGCGTAACCGCAAATGTGAATAAAACATTTTCAGTTTTTATTCAGCAACAGAAAAAAACCTTGTAAAACCGCAGCCATCATTATGAGAGGCGTTAAAAACATTTAACACAATCAGATTCCAGAGAATTCCAACTATAAATCAATAAAGCTGAAAACGCTTTCCCTTTTTTTGGATAGTGCCCACTGTTTATGACACTAACAAATGGCAAATTGTAATAAAAGGCAGCAAGAATAGGAACAAGTAGATGGGTTGGCCTACAAATTACATTTGGAAAATGTGAAAATGTAGAACAAGTCCCGAAAGAGTTCTCCTCGGGAAACTTTACGATGGAATGGGACGGTGCAATGTGTTTTTGGACCACTACAAAATTATGTTTTTTCGGTTTTACGAGAGATAACAAATTTTTATTGATGCCGGGAGGCGGGGTGAAGGAGGAGACACATGCTAGGAGAGCCTTCAGTGGGCCGAAGGCCGCCGGGTTCAAAATGTCACGCTGTGTACAGTGGAAAGTGGGGCCCCGACAACGAAATCGAATGGCTATATGTACTCTTTAATGTGTATAAATACACTAAGGGAAAAATGATTAGAGTTTGATATTTTAGAAACTTCAAATTCTGTAGTTTTTAGAGTACAATGTCAGAGCTTTTTTTTTTTAAATTTTTAAGACTTTAGAAAATAATTGTAGGCAGGAAAAATAGGAAAAAAGTATACCAAGTTAAGAGCATTATAAATAATTGCATCTTGGTTGGTTAAAATAATATTTTGAAATATCTAAGCTTGTTTTTTGAATATATTTTATTTATATATTTTGTATTTTAGGCAGGAAAAATGTAAAAATTAAACCTAGATAGCTGAGAACATTAAGGAATCAAAATTAAATATGTCTACATTTTTAAAGTACGTTACACACTAGGTATTATGCTCTTTTTTTACTTGCAAAATAAATTAAAACTTCTTTTTCATCCCTCAGAAATATCTGATTTTATACATATACAAATCAAGCAGCAAATGAAATATTATTATTAACTAAATTTACTTTCTGTGCATCCAGGGGACCTCTTACAACATTTCCAATATTTCAATATGCAAGTCGAAATCGAGGCAAAGTGCTGATAACGATTTCCGTTTTGTTGGGGTCCCCTTAATGACTTCATCTGGAAAGCGTTTTGTTCAGCTCTTAACTTTTTTCGTTTTTCTTTATATATTTCTTTTTTTTTGCCGTTTTGTTGGCGATAAGCATTGACACCATTAAAAATTAAAAAATATATATATACGCGTCTTTTTTGTTGGCTTCGGCTGCTGCTCCAATTATAATTTCCATCGGCATCATTCATTTACATTTTTCCCAAACTCGGACTTGGACGGGGCTTTGTCCCGCGGTGCCTGCTATCAACGCACAAGTGACAAACTGGAAATTTATGATTTAAAAGTGTGTCGCCGGAGCCTCCACTCTGGCAGTGGAGTGTCAATGCAATAAACACTTTGGCGGGGACACGTTGCATGTGTCACCAACAGCAGCAGCATCCCCATTGTCGTCGTCTTGGTCGTGCCTTGGGCACTTAGATAAGACCTGCTCTGAACTCCGGACCTTAATCTCACTCCGCCCATCTCAGGCCACAATCCTCCATTCAGCCTACAAATTGTCCACCGAATATGCATTCCCAATGCCTGTAAGCGTCTTACTTGCCTGGCAATCAAATAAATTTGCTTGTATCTGCAAATGGGTATGACTCTCTACTACGAGTGACCTAGGGCTGCAAAGTCAGGGATTAAATCTTAGACTAAATCTTAGTTAGAACCCTCCAATTTGGTGTGATTTTGATACCAAAATTTACAAAAATAGAGTGCCAAAATGATTATAATCCCTGATTTATATGGGTTCGATGCATCCCTAAGCCGCACATCCTCTAAATTGGCCTCACACAAAGTGCGGTTTAAGTAGCACCGGCTCACAGCAGTTGACAACTGCAAAATGTTGATGATGACTTAATCTTGGCAGGCTGCACAGCACACAGCTCGTTCCCAGCTGCAGCTGCAGCATCTCGACTCTCTCTTCAACTCCCCATCTCTCGGAGCTACCAACTTCACAGAATCCGTGGCCAGTAGCAGTTGGCACAAGAGAGTGGCATTCTTGGAGCCATGGCAATACTGCCAGCCAGGGCCATTACCAGACGCCATTTGGCTGCCGCATCTCCTGGCTTAACGAGTGTGTCCCTCCTGCCCTGCCTCCCTTGCTCCCTCCCCGACAGTCAACAGTTAATCTGCAATTTTATTATAATTTGATTTTTTAATGCTCAGCGAGCAATGCGCGCGCTTCTTGGCTCGTTATATCCCGATGTCTGTCTGCCTCTAGCCGGGAGAGTTATGCTTTCTTTTAGCCAGAGTCGACGGTTTACGATGCGTTCTACATTGTAGCTACTAGCAGCCATCAACTATCGAGGCGGCCGCTAAATAATGCACATTTTAATATTCGGCGGCGAGACAAACTAATTTTTTTATTCCGTTTATTGTTCGCAGTACCGTAGAGGAGCTCAAATGGCATATGAAATGTTTCCGCCTCGACGACGTTCGTGTTTTAATAAAAACATAAACAATGTTAACGCACACACACAGCCCAGTTGCCAGTTGTTCAGTTCAGTTCAACTCACATCGGCATAAATATGGATACGGCAATATGGGTATATGGGGCTGCCGTTTTCTGGCTGCCACGGGCAATGTCTGAATTTATGCAAAAATATGTTTTTTTTTTTTGGTTTCCTGACCATTTTTCCCACAACAATCAATCAAAAATCAAGTGACATTCTAAACGGCGGCAGTACGGCACCAGGCAGACACAACTAAAAAAAAATTGTGATTTTAAATGGCTGCAGGGACGGAGGACTCGAGTTTGGTCAGTTCGTCATTTCGGTCAGTCATGTGTAAGCTGCTGTGGGACCTATGGGATCCTGGTCAAAAGGAGAATTGGCCATTAGCATATGAGGAGCACTCGAAAAGTTTTGGGAATATTCGAAGGCACAAATAAGCAAGTTGTTATATTTTTATACAAGTTTATTATGGATTGCAAATCCTTTTTTTCAGAATTAAAATAATGGAATCATTTAAAAATTATATTTTGCAAAATTATTTTACTTTGAAAACTACGAAAATCTCGCAAGACTTTATAAAGTTAACTTTAAAAAAGTTCACTAGTTTTTAAATATAAAAAAGGAAATGGTATGCTAATACATATAATTTATGCTCTTTATAATTTGTTTCTGTTTGCATCTTTAAGCTATCTGAACTATTTAATGAAATATATTTCTGTAAAGAATATTCTTTGATTAATTAATTTAAACTAAGTGTAGGTAGGTCTTACATATTTATTAAAATTCGAAGTTAAAGAAAAGTTATTTGCCTAATAATGGCTTTTTGAATATTTTCAAGTTGCTTCTCAAAATAATATTCCTCATGAACCATTCAATCTCACCTCATCCCTAGAAAGTCTCATAGGAGAAAACATTCTGCCCCCAAAAAACACTTATGATGTTTCACAAAACAATTCGTATATTATAACTTGTAATATTTCAATCAAAATCTTGCAGCTTTTGAGCCGTCACAACCCCTTCTCTGCCAGGGTTATTCCCCAATCAATTTTCACTATTCCTGCCAAGATGTTGAAGTGCAAAACCCATCGACTTTGACTCGCGGCCAATCTTGGAGTCTCGTCAAAACGGCATTCTGACGTGAATATACAAAAAACTCCTTTTCTTTTCTTCTGCTCCGCCAGGCTCTGAGTCTCCAAATTGGATTCTGAGCCGGGGTTCTGCCCCTGCCTCTGCCGGGTATGATGCATCCTTATTGCCAACTTTTTCGAAGGCATAACGACGACAGGCAAGGCGGGTGTAGGTACAACTCACTCCCTCTGCCTCCAAACACAAAAAACTGCAAATTCTGAAATGCAATTTTTTGTTATTTTGCCTGCTCGCTGATTTGTTGGCTGGCTTCTGTTTCGCCGTTTTGCTGCAATGTCGCCTCTTTTGTTTTTAACAAATTCAATTGTGTTATGCAATACAGCTGCCGCGTATCTAAAACTTAAATTTATACAAATATGCAGTACATGAAGCCGGGAGCCGGGAGCTGAGCCGAGCTGAGCTCCTCGATTCCCTCCGCCGGCGGCATTTATTGCGGGGCATCAATAAAGTTATGTAAACACAGGCACTCACACACGACCGACCGGAGCGCTTTTCGATCCGTTTTACATATGCAACATTTTAGGTTTTTTTTTCATCATTTCACCGACCCCTGAGCGACCACACCGCCGGCAAGATAGGCACTCAGTTCGTCAGTTAGTCAGTCGGTCTGTCATTCAGTCAGTCATTCAGTCAGTCAGTCTGTCCTTCTGCCAGTTTGCAGGGAAGCAGTCAGGCGGCGAGTGAAATTTACATGAAGTACATCATTGTTCAGCGTTGTCAAGCGCGCAAAATTTGTATGAATGAATGCAGCACAAGCAGTGGCAAAAATACACAAAAACAAACTTTTTACAATGGGTTTTTGGAAGGACTTACATGACTCTCAGACACTCTTAGATCGGAAGGGTTTACTTTTTAAAATATTTCTTATAAGGTGTGGGTAAAAGCAGAAATTGAGAGGTTAAGTTAAAAGAAACCATGAAATGTTTTTGAAATGGGTAAATAAGGTTGGAAATAAATACATTTTCATTGAAGGAAGGATTAATTAAGGGTTAGAAATATGGAAGAAAGAAAATATCGATTAATGTTTATAATTAAGTATCAATATTTGTTAGGGAGTGATTTACATATAAGTCAGAATACTGTTTATATTAAAAAAATTTAAAAATTTATAAGGATGGGAGAATATGATATAAATATGATTTAAATGATTAAGATAAATAAATCAGCATTTACACGATATATTTCGATTATTTAGATATTTTTTCGATACAAGGAATTTTGATATATCACACCTTACTCTATTTTCTATATGATATTGATATATTTTAAATGTTTATATGGTTTTAAAAGTAAAATAACTATGCTTTCCCCTAAATATTTTATGTACATTCCTAAAAATATATAAGATTTAGTAAAAGTGTTATAGAGACGGGAAATTGTAAGACTTATTATTTATTTTAATCGTTTTCTCACCTGCGACCCCTCTAAAGTAGGCAATGCTTTTTAACCAGTAACTCATGAGTATTCTATAGTAAGTAAAAGCACTTCCGAGTGCCGAACGACATTTGATAGTTGGCATTCCCCTGCGGGCAAGTGCATTCATAAATCGTTACTTTTGCTACCTTTTTGGCCATATACATGGTGGTGTGGCTGGCTATTGTTGCATGCCGAGAACAAAACGAGCACACACACAACAAAAGGCGACTCTGGACAGGGCCAGATTGGGTCTTGGGTCTTGGGTCTGGGGGGCTTGACTGGGTTTCCACCGGAGGAGAGCCAGGCAGGCAGGCAACAGTCAGTCAGTCTCTCGCTCGGCCGGCATTTGCATATGTTTCCTGTGACTTTTGACGATTATATGATTTTTCTGCTCTTTACACGAAGCTGGGCTTCAGTTTTTATTTCGTTTTCGGCTGCCACTTGCGCAACTGGGCTGCTGAGCTCTAAAGTTGCTGCTGCTGCGGCAGCTCCGTTCCTGCAACTGCAACTGCAACTGTGGCAGACGCGTTGCATAAAAATAAATCTCTGCACAGAATAGAAACGCTCGGACCTCAGCTCCTCCATGGAGTGGCTGTGGAAATGGAAATGGGAATGGAAATGGTGTCTCTCCCCCGGTGGAGTGCAAAGCCCTGGAGATTTACGTGCAATTCAACAGTTTTATGACTTTACCATCTTTATACTGCACTCGTATATATATGTATATAATTCCTCTCGTCTTTTTGGTTTTTATTTCATGTATTTCAATCCCGGCTTTTGGCCGGTCGAGCATGCTTTTTGGCTTTGTTACCACGGTGCTGGCCAAGTTTTGCTTTTGGTAAAATAATAACAAGAGATGAGTGCAGGTATATTTCGCAATTTGTGGTGATTTTTTGGGGATAATTGATCAAACTAATTTGCATAGTTGTTAGGAGATTTTACTCAAATTGGAAACGTTTTATTATTAAAGCAAAATAAGTGAGCTTGGATACATCCTATAATAATGAGGAAAATAATTTTAAAGACTTATGATTGCTTATATTATTGTAAGAAATAAATACATACAAATTCCTACTCTTAGCCATTTTTAATTATATTTAAATAAACTTAAAACCCTACAGCTTACCTATTAATTTGATGGAAAATCATTTGTCAAGAAATTATCATCTCAAAAGCGAATACTTCCAAATCCACTGACCATACAAGTATTCAGGAAATTAATGGTAATTTTTCGTTCATTCAGGCAAGAGTCTATTCAATGCTTTTCAGTGAATAAGTAAGATGCCAAAGTGGGAGAAACCGAAATAAAACTGCGACTTGCGACTGTTTAAGGCCACGCCGGGGTGACAACCAATTAAATAACCATATTTTTCATTGCCCAAAGAGGCCATTAATATTTCTTAAACAGGCCCAGCCAAAGCCAAAGCCGATGAACTCGGTAGGTGCTGGGTATAACTCACTAGTAAATGAAGCCATTTAGTTGCCTGTTCTCAGGTTGGTCAGCAATGGATCATGGGATCATCGGATTTTTTAGAGCATTGTCATGTAAATGCGCTTCGGCTGCCGTGTGTTGTGTGACCCGATGATATATGCCCGAAATCAGAAAAATACGCTCTTTGGAGACAAAAAACCCGCCGAAAAAAACTTAATTATAAGCCCTGGTTGGAAAACCAGTTACAAAACGTTTTCGGGCCCCGACTCGTAACCGCGGGACTTATTTGCATAAGAATCGGCAAGACCAACTACAATGTATTAACTTGTTTTATGTTTGCCATTATTGGCGATTTAACAGACAACTCTCCCGGCTACCGTGCATGGGTGCCGAGATAATTATAGGAGGCCCTCCAGCTCCATCTCAGGTCTCCGGGTTGGGGCTCTGGCTCCAGCAGTGGCACTGGCACTGGCACTGGCCACAGCAGGTTCAAGATCAACTCCTCCCGCTGCCGTCACCGTCATTAACACGCGGATAGATAGACACTTTGTACTGTGAGGGGGATACCATTTTCCATCTTCCATCTCCCATCACCCATAAAACTATGTACACAATTTTTAGTGGGCCTGGGTGCTGCTGGGCCGCTGTGCTAATGAATATTTATGGCATCTTAAACATAAATTATTTTGCATAATATCAAGAAATGCAAAAGCCAGAGAAATTTATAGTTAATTTGATTGATTTTATGTGCAACCTGAAGGAGGGACTAGGGGCACATAGGAACCTCTCTACACAATAAGCCTTTTTCGTGAACAATTTGTTGGCTTCAAACTGATTAATGGATCGCGTCTTGAGTACGTGTGATTTCTAGCGAGTCTGTCAAAGATGCGCAATCATTAGGCAGCTGCGATCCTTTCAGCATGACACCGCAGGATCAAAAGGGCTAACACGCTCGGAGTGCTATTCTCACACTCACTGCCCCGGACAAAAGGCCGCTTAACGATTACAAAACAAATTCGATATTGATTATGGGTCGGCATAAACAAAACCGAAATGCCCGAAACACAATCAAAACGCCTCAAAGTCGAGGGTGAAGAGAGTGTTGGGAGAAAGATCATTAGATTGATTGATGTTCAAGGATATGGGCTATGTGGGAACTGAGAGGGTTGAGCAGTTTGGCTGGAAAATGTAGAGGAATAAGAAGATATTTATTTCTATAAGATCGATATAACATAGGAATAGATTTGTTTTGGGAAAACCTAGAATAAGTTTAACAAAAAACTATTTATAAGTTAGTTTAGATTTAAATCTTTTTTTTAGAAGAAATATTTACTCTTAAAATATCAACGAATTGCTATACATATTAAGATTATTTGTGTTATTTCTTTAACCATTTGAATATAAAAGTTATATATTTATTAAAAACCCATGAATAGTTTATTAAATATCACAATACATCGTTATCAGAAATCAAAGAATCCACTTCTTTAAATCAAATTTGACCCCTTAAACTGGAAACTCCTTTAAAATTGATTTAAATCCAAATGGGAATCCCTGGCATCTTTAGCTTGGCATTTCCCTCGTTCACCCCCATCTCCGGTAAATACGATTTTCATTCGACAGGGAAAATGAGAAAATTCCAACAGCTCCTCCCTTTCCCATCCCTCTCGCTCTCTCTCGAGGGCTATGTAAATCGAAGACTTTTGCATTGACTGCCAGGCGCCCTGCAGCTTTCTAACTAATTAACACTTAATTCTACATCATCCTTTCGATTTGGGGAGGGAGGGGAAAAACAAGCAGATGGCTCTGCCTGGATTTTCCGGGCGGCAGGAAAATGCAATGCACTTCATGTTATAAATTTTGTGGCAATGTCTTCGAATTTCGAATCGTTGTTAATCGCATGTTTGCCGAGCGTGTAATGCGCTCCATGCAGCGGTGGCAATTACTTTCGGCCATGGCCATTACAAAGCCCAGACAACTGGCAACTGGCAACTGGCTTGTGTATGTGTGAGTGCGGTTCTACACGTGTATGCATAATGAAACAAGCGGCAAAATGTTTGGCCTAATGATTCACAAAATTGTTGAAAATTTATGGCAAACCGTATGGCGATCTGGCTGTGTGTGAGAGCCGCATTAATTAGATGGCCAAGTTAATGCATCGACCGGACTGCCACACCAGCTACCTATACAAACTTACTAATAACTAATTGTTATTTTCATCACAAATTGGATTTTCATTGGTTATACATTTTGCACGTCCCCACAAGGATTTATTCCCTCTGATATTGATATTATGAGTGAGCTTGCATATATAGACACAGGCTTTGTTGGCTGCCGGCAATTGCAAATATTAGGGCTGGTTTACCTTCCTCATATCCTTAATGGGCTTGAAGCCAAGTATATTAAATTAATAATAATGACGCACCCGGTTATGAGATCTTGGTCCTATCTCCTCCAGCAAATTACCAAACTTTCCAGACAGACCTCGGCCGAGACGCGTTGTCCATGCGTAGAATGTTTCTGCTCGAGGGGCCAGTAAGTTGCAGTCAAGGGAAATGCATTTTCCAAGCCAGCCAGCAGCGAATCCCAAGTCGTCATCAGCCATATCAACTAGTTGGGGAAACTGCAGCCAAAAGATAAGCTGTGGACAGTCCTTGTGATGAACTTAAATAAAATGTTAATAATTTTCAGGATAAAGTAATATTTATTGTAAAAGAAATAGCTACTCACGCAGTTAGCCCGAGGCTGCTCTGTGTGATCAGCACTTTTGCAGAATTTTCCTAATTAACTTGTTCTTACTCGCGAAGCTCTACTGTTCCTGGCAGACGTGGCGAGGCGCCTCAAACAGAACGGTGGGCGGTGGGGCGTGTAGTGGCGCCTGACTCGCTATCGCCATCGTCGTCTGTATGTGTGTGCCGTCGCCTCACGCACAGCCATCCGTGGGCGGTGGGGTGGCCAGGGGGCGGGATCGGACGCCAATTAGCGTTCAACATTTTATGACAATTCGAGCGTGGCATGAAGAACACTGCAGCGAGTGTGCATTGCTTAGGGGTGCAAGAAGGGGAAAATTGCAGAAGGCGGAGGACTGGCACTGGCACTGGCCTGGCAGCGGAGGAAGTCTACTCCTGCCAACGAGGAGACCGTGCAGCCTGCAGGTGCCGCAGGGCGCTGGCAGGAACGGGCGGGCAGCAAAGTAATCGCGCTGCAGCTCTTAATTATAATTATGGCAGCGACTCCAGCACAGAGAGCTCGCACATCCGCCATATGTAGATATATACTGGCCCTATATACACGCATGCAAAAATGGCATGTCCTGGGGGGACAAGGCGACAACTGGGACTCTGTGACATTGGCGCGACATTGACACAAAATGTCGGTTAATAAATCTCCCCCTGGCTGATAGAGAAAAGCGAATTTTCTTGGCATTTTCAGTGTCAAGTGGCAATGACACTTGAGTTTTTTAAGGGGAAAATGTTGAGAAAAATGGGAAAAAGAGGACAGCTGCATGAAAAGACAAGGTTCTTTGTAAGGTTTCTTGGTTTTTATACTCTATTTTTAGACATTGATACATAATAAGATTAAAAATAATATCAAGCTGAATTGAAATAAATATTAAGAGGTTTTTAAGAGGATCTTGACCTGATGATGACAGGTACTAATTCGGCAAAATACTTAAGGCTTTCATCTCTAAACATCATGCTTAAACCCTCTTCTCTTTTTATTTTAAAATACTATTATTATAATTAAAGCTTGTATCAAGATGAGTTAAGAGTAACCCCACAAATTCGCTTCGGTTTCAATACACGAACAAAGTTCCTGTGCAAATTGAAGTCACACTTAATTAGGCATTCCATTCCTGTTGCTTTCTTCTCACATTTCTTAATTAAAAATAGCTTTGACGTTACGCGTAGTCAGTGAAAAAATAAAAAACCAACCATGAAAGCAAATAAAAGAAGGCCGAAATTAAATATGAACATGCAGAGCTCCGAAGCCTTTGTGACGGCTGCTGTTGCGCTGCACTTTTGATATATGGCCACACCTTTAATCACTCCGCCACCGCAAAATCCAGCAGCGGATCGCCGAGTCTCTGGATATTTTTGACTTTGATGTGGCCGAAATGGAAACGAACTCATTTCGAGCGAGCTTAAGCCTTAAGCAGTTGATTTGTGCCGAGATATTCGACGAATTCGCGGTCGCAAATGATAATTTATTTAGAACAGCAGCCAGGCAGCCTGGCTGGAAAGTGTTGCCAAAAAGAGCTTCTGCTTCTGATTTTGGTTTTTAGTTTTGTTTTTTTTTTACCTTTGCCCCGCACAACAAATGGTAGAAATTCATTCGAATTTTGGGTTTAACTCCGTGAGTAAGTTGCCAGTTTTTTGGGGCTTTGGCATTCCTTTTCCGGCCTCCGATCTCGACTCCGACGCGGCCAGGCAATTAAAACAAATCGTTTCGGGGCTGAGAGCGTGGAACTAAATCATTGAGAAGTGAGTGGCACCGTTCGGTTTGACGTGGGGCATTCCCCCGATTTGACTTTTGGCCAAAACATTGCTCCATTCTAAGCCTTTAAGCATGGCGAAGGGGTTTAGCAGAACGCGAAGCAGATGGAGATTATAATTATATGAATATGCATTTGATGAGCACCGAAAAGGGGTATACATACATTTATATATTTAAATTATGAGTTTAACAGCAAATTGAATAAATAGAATAATTATATATTACAAATTTACAATTTATTTGAGTACCTAAAGTTTGTATTTAGTTTATTTACTTGCTAGTTTTTATCTTCACAATTTTATTCGCTTAAATATGCTCAACTATGCCTTCAACTCGTGCCAAACAATGGCTTAAACTTGAGCAATTAATTCGATTATTACCACTCGAAAAAGCTGTCCACATCAAGTTGACCATTAAATTGTTCTTATTTAACTTTTGGCTAACGTCAATTATTGCAGCGAACATTGAAGCGCGATTAATGCATTTGACTTGACCATTTAAGCGGTAATTAAATATTGCTTAAAGCCTCTCCGATTGACACTTTGACTGGCCACACACAACAAAGGCCAAGTCAAAGCCAAATGAATCACGTAAATTGACTGACACTTAAGCCAAATTGGAATAAAACGAGCAGCAGGAAGGCAGCAGGCAGCAGGCAGCGACAACAAAAGCCTCGAACAACATGACAAAGTTTGATGGAGTGCACTTAAAGTTATGCGAAAACGATTTTCGGGCTTACCATTCATTATCTTGTGGGTAAAATGTTGCATATGGTGTGTGGATTCACGAATGGCTTGTTGGCACAGCTGTTGGTGTTATTTTTATCAAAGTCTCTCCTCTGTTGATTTAAAGCGTTCAGGGTCCTGCGTCCCGTGTCCTGTGTGTCCTGCGGCGGCCAGGAGCCAACCGCATAAACGTTGCACAAGCTCACCTTGTGAAAAAGGTTTATAATGCATAAAATATATAATTTGCAAAATTAATTAATTTTTACAACACATTAATTTCACCCGGGCCAACACACAACACACAGTATCATACACTCGGCCGCACACACACACCGACAACGACGACGACGACGACGGCACTCAGTCAGCCGTGCCACATGCACCGTTGCCCCACTGCCATCAGTCCTGGGCATACCTCACTCTCACTCCAGGCCATATATACATACATACATATATCCCGTATATGGTATCCCTGATCCCCGATTCCCTGGCCACCGACCAGAGTTGCGGTCGTCTGGCCATTGAGGCAGGAGTAACTGGAAAAGCGCTTCCAGCGCTCATTATGCTGCGCCACTTGTATAATTTTTATTTAATTTATTTAAAGGTAGCTGAGAGAATCGTACAATATGACCACAAATGGACCAGGGCTGCGTAAGAGCCACCAAAAGGACCCAAAAATATGGCAGAAGGCCATCGAAAGGCATTATTCTCAATGAATTAAGGGAAATTGATTGAATTGGGTTTGCGATATGGAGAGAGATAATAATTTAAATATTTATATTTAATAATAATAAAAACTTCTCCGTCTTAGTCCTTTCTAGTCCAAAAATTCTCTATAAATTTTCAAGCATCCCTGGAAAACCCACTTTGCTTCCCCCGAAATTGTGCGTCCCGCCTTTGTGTGAGGTGTGCAACACACAAGTTCATGTAGCACTTTGGTGTATGTAGATTCTGCGGAGGAAGCATAACTTTTTGAGGCTCCGATCATTAAGCCGGGACAGGACCCCCGACCGGATCGGCCTCCTCTGCCTCCTGTTCCTCTCCTCCTCCCTTGTCCAGCTGGTCATGTAGGAAATTATGTCTTTTGACACGCAGGGTCTCTGGGTACATAAGAATGGGAATTCTTCCATTCCCGGGGTGGTCCCTCCTCCGGCCGAGAGGCACACTTTATAGAGTTGTGGGCATTCGTCATACATGAGCTCGCACTCGCATTCGTATAGAGCTGTTGTGCGAAACTAAAATGTGCTGCATTCGCATGTTTAATTAATGAAATGTTTGACAATGCCCGCTCCCCGGATCGGACCCTTCTTCTTCTGCTTGGCGTCTGCGGTGTAAGCGCTTTGATGGAATGCTTGCGCAAAATGCCAGCCCAGGCACGCACATGGCTATAGGTGTAATGGGTCTCCTGCATTATTGAAATCGACACAATTTTACTTTTAAGCAGCATGTGCAGGCTGAGTGACAGAGAGCGGAGTCAACAGAAAGTCCCAGCAGCCACGGCAGCTACACAGGGCCAAAACAAAGGATTTAAAGGGGTAAAATAAAATTAGTTCTATTTATTTTTAATAAATAAAGATTTTGGAAATACTTCCTGATATCACATTTCTTTAAGTATCGATTATTATCGAAGCACACAATTTACACACACAGCATCCATTGAAGAATTAAACTTTGGCATTGCAGAATTTGGATAATTCCTAAAATATATTATTAATATTGTTATAAAGCAAATAAAAGTAGGCCTTAGAAGCGAAAGACCTGTTTTAATTTACTGTAGAAGATATATTATTACTTTATATTTGTAGACCATAATGAACGTCCCATAGATCTTTTCTCATAGTCTTGTGTGGTAAATATAAACAATTTGAAAATATTTAATAACTGACAGACTTTAGCTGCTGTTACTCATATATTGCTGGTGAAGTATTGATTTTCTGATTTATTAATATTTTATTCCTATTTCAATATATATTAATATTATATTATTTATGACCTTAAGACCTTTACTGAGTGTGTTACAATATTTATCGATTTTTAAAAAACGATACAAATAATAAAAGAAAGTGTCATAGATTGCTTAAAATATGATATACAACATTTTAAGCTTTTCTGTAATATCACTTGTCTCAATTTAATTGTAGTAAATATTTCTTTAAGTGCATTCCAAGTGCAACAACATATCAACCGCATTGGCAACATGTTGCGTGCATTCTGCCCTGGTGTTGGTAATGTGTGTTCCCCGGCAGACAGACCCGCCATCAAGTTCAAAGTCGAAATGCTTGTAATATGCAAAAATGTTTTAATTAATCACTTTGATGCGCACCGGCATCCCTCCCGGCTCCCTCGCCCATCTCCATCTCCATCGCCATCTCCAGAGCCAATCCGCGGAACAGGCGCAGTGCAGCGAGGCGCAGGCTCGTGACATATTGAGCAAAGATGATGATTTTGCAGGTTCTTCACCGTACAAATGACATGCATGGTAATTTATGTCTTAATAACATCCATTAATCGATACAAGAATTTATCCAGCCGATATGTTTGGCTGAAACATTTCCAAATGAATATCTCCTGCAATTTGTCACAGTTTGGGTAAAATTAATTAATTTCATTACCCTTGTAGTAGAGCTTTAAACAAATTAACCAATTTTCAAATTTCCATTGAATATTAACTATTGAAAAAAGCCAAAGGAGGTCGCGATTGTTCTGTGTAAATATCGGTTGGCATTTATTACTTATTAATTGTACCATTCTGTGGCTTTTTCAATCAGAGAATACAAAAAACTACTAAATTCATTGCCATTTTTAACCGGTACAATTCGATTTTTCGCCATCAATTTTATGCCAATTTTCCTCATAAAAAATATATTGCTTGAAACCTTAATGAAAAACAATATTGAACCATTAGCAACTGACGCGCTACCGCTCCACCACCCACTCCCGCTCCCACTTCCTCACCCCCTTACCCCTGACATTTCGCATAAAGTTAAATATGCAGCTGGGCGCGCCCACAAGTCGGGCTCTGAAAAGGCTACAACGGGTTTAATTTCATTTAAATCTCGCCCCATAAAAATTGCAGACCATATTGCCACCAACTGTATAATGCAGCCAGCCGTTGGCTCGGTCACAGCAGTTCAAACTGGGTTAATGACAAGCTTAACGGGCACAGGCGGAAAATTAACAAAAAAAAAAAATAAAGCAAGAAAAAAATAAAAATAAAAATCTGGGAAGGCGAAAAATTCCAGTGAAAGTGTGAAAAATGTCAGGCCGTCGCACCCGGTCTCAATATGGCCAAAACACCGCTGCGTTGTCCTAGCCGGAAAAGTATGAAAAATATTGAATCTCGCCCGGGGCATTTTCCCTTTTTGGCCATTGTGATTTCGGGCGGATTCGACGGGGATTCGGCGTCACCCGAAAATGTAATTTAAGTAGCGCATTTCCGCGAACAACAAAGCGCTGAAGCCAAAGCAAAGGGACATTTTTAATCAAAATTCATCGCAACGGATGTGGGCGTCCTTTGTCCTGGCGAACGTTAGAAAATGATGCCATGGATTTGCAATATTAAAACACGGCAGCCATATTTTTGACATCTCAAAGCGTAGTGATAGAAAAATATTTGTGTTTATTTTTTGTCAGCTCACAATATTTGAATATTGCTATTGCAGGGAATTACATTTTTGGTCAAGGGGAAATATTAATCCATGGAATAAAAAAACAATTGAAAATAAAGGAAAACATTTTGAAAATATTTTAAAGATTTACATTTTTAAAGGAAAGTAGTGTAAAATTGAACTTAGCAAGAGGTATTAAGCTTTAAGTATAAATAAATATATTTTAAGGCTAAGTAAAGTACGGAATAATTTTTATAAATATATATTTTCAGCTAAGTTCCTACTCTTAACGTTTTTTAAAGATATTATGTGAGTAATTTAACCACTAAATCAAACTTAAAACTTGTAACATTCTATAGGAACCACAAAGTTCTCAGAAAGACCTTGTCTGCAGAACAACCAATTCCTACTATATGCCAAATCGCAACAATAAGAACATAAAATTCCATAAAAAATATGCTTGTCTTGAATGGCTTTTGTGTGCGATATTTCTTAATTTTTTCCCCGTCTTCATAATGCGTCTGCCCAAATGCCACACAGAGAGGCCGCGGACAAAGGTCTGTTTTGATCGTAAAATCGTCTCAAAAGCCGAATGCCAATAAATGGAACAAGTCAAACCCTCGGAGGGGACAACCACAACCAAAACACAAAAAAAAACCTCAAACTTCAGCAAGAAAAACATAAATGGAGCGGCATATTTTACCTCTATATAGAATTCTTAGTTGCCTTCTCAGCCTGCAGCCATAAAGCGTAGAAATAAAAGCACTTAAAGTTTGTCATCGCCGCGATCCAAGAGACATGTTAAAATCGAACTGAAATTGCGGCACTTAAGCGGGCCTAGAGGAGCCCGGAGAAATTTACGACCCCAAGTGATAATGGCAGGCGCCGCAAGGTGCGCGCCATAACTGGATTTGGATCTTACAGATCCCGCCCCCCCTCTCATATGCATTATAATGCCGATAAGGTGACGTGCTGGCAAACTTCCGATTTATCTCAATTGCTGGAAATTGAAACGCCAGCGCATTTAGCATCAATTTGGAACACGAAAATCGAAGGGTTAACCTGAATCCGAGCGATTCAATGCGAAGAGAATGTCTTCATTTCCAAAGAGCCAGCGGTAAATGACGTTACCTTTCGGCATCATTATGATTATTATAATATATTTTATGTGTTTTCTGGTTCTGAGGCAGTTAACTCTTTGAAATCGGAGTAGGCTGAATATGCGTGTGTAATCAGAGAAGTGGGCAGGTCATTATAATTTCTGGGTGTTTAAACGAAACAAAGGCACAAATCGATGTGTGATTCTTGCTTAGTCGATGTGAATGTCTAATGTTACAAATGCATTGATCAGAAATTATTGAATAAGTCCCCCAAATTGAAGTTCTTCCTCTCCTAAGGCAGCTGTTGCCGCGGAAGTATACGCCCCGCAATAAAATTGTATTCCCCCCGCAGTAACATATCAAATTATTTGCAAAAAAAAAGGAATATAATCTGTCCAAACACTTCAAAATAATTTGACATCAACTCGCTTGATTCCCACAAAAATCTCTAAGCAAGCGCAGATTTCACAGATATCCCCGCAGCCGAGGCGATCCGAAAGATTGTCAAACTAATTTGGCGCAGGTAGTCTGGCTTGTGTGTGTCTGCCCCTGCCCGAGATCATTATGAAGATGTTGAATGTGGAATGAAAGTATCGCATGACAACAGACCCTGAAAAAAGGTTGACAATCGTCTAGGGTTTCAGCAGGGATCCCTCTCGCTCGGTCTCTCTCCAGACTCCTCTCGGGGTCGTGGCTAAGTTTCAATCTGTGGCTAGAGGGTTTATGAAGCGTATAATTTTCATATGCAACACCTGCTGCTGCTCCGACTCCGATTCCGATTCCTTAATGGCCGCCTCGCCGAGATTCCTGCATAAATAAAAACTTTATAATTGCCGACGGACTGTGTGTACTCTGCATTATTATGCCCATACTGGGTCCTAGAGGGTGCAGCGGGTGCAGCGGGTGTCCTTATAAATTAAGTCGAGCTCCCACGGCCACGGCTTGTACTGTGCATTAAGGACACTTGATAGCTTAATTTATTGCGAGGCGAGAAGAGGCGAGAAGAGGCAAGACAAGGCAAAGAGGGGAGAGGCAGGACTCGGCAGGACTCGGCAGGACTCTTGCAGGCTGCAGAAAAGGGCAGTGCAAAGATAATTGCATGCAGGCGCAACTGAAGCCGGGAGGACCACCGCCAGACCACCGCCAGGACAGCATGTCCTTGTTGTGCTCAGCACCCACTCCACCCGCCATTTTCCCCACATGTGTGTGTGTGGGTGGGAGTCCTGCGCTGCAGCCACTGCCACTGCTGCTGCATAAAACATTTTAAATTGAGCGTTAAAATTAAACGATGCATCGCAAAACTAACAAACGTGGCAAGCAAAAGGGCACCGCCAGGAGGAGCAATCGGAGCGATCCTTGTTGCACTTGTTTATAAGGCCGTTAATCGTATATGTATATGGGACCATAAGCAGCGCATAAAAGTTCACAATATAAATTCAAAGGTCGTCCTCCCTTATTTTTCCCATGGAAATTATATGCTCCAGATTTGTTTAGCGTAAGGAATGGCTATCATTTGGGTTAATGTACTTGGGGATATGTTGCAATTGTTTCGAGTTGGTTGCACGCTTTGGTGAAGGGAATTGGGTAGTTCTGGAACCACTTTTACCATCTCTTTAAAAATAGAAGCCTTGAAAATTAAACTAATAAATATATTAATAATATAAATAAAATCCAGTGGTAAATAAATTTATAACTAAGATAAGTATAGGGAGAACATTATTATGACTATAAAATTTCAAATAGAATATAGAGTTGTCTTCTATATATTTTTAAACTACTTGTTACACCTCTAGTTCTTTAAAAATAATTTGTAAAATGTATACACACATGTAGTTTTACCTTTTATATATATTTAAAAATATAACCTAAAATGTTGACTAAGCTTTTGAATATTTTTTTAATTCTATAAAAATCCCCTAGTTCTCAACAAATAAATTGAAAATTATATGCAAATATGTTGGGCTACCTTGTATATATTTTTAAATTTTGTTAAAAACATTCAACAGATTTTAATCCTATTCCTTTCACAGAGTACATCCCTGCTCCTGCTTCTGATGCTCCCAAATATTTCCCATCAGATACTCTAATTTAATTATTATTTTCCACTAGAAAGTAACTTCCCCTCTCTATAATTTTAGCTGACAAACACTTTCACTTTTAGATTTAATTAAAAACTGGGTCGAGCAAATTTCGTGCCGAGTATTTTTTGTGTATTTTTTCCTTCCTTCATAAATGCTCAATGGCTGGCCGAGCCTGAATAAAAAATCAACAAATCGAGGTCGGAACCAGAGCCAGAGCCAGGGCCTACAGTTAGTTAGTTGGCCAGTCAGTCAGTCAGCAAGTCAGTCACTCATCCAGCTCCGTCAGCAGAGCAAACAGACTGATAGATATGTCTAAACAAAAGGGTGGCCGGGTTGACTCGGTTTAAGTCCCGAAAATAACAACATAGTGAAATGGAAATGCTGCCGCTGTTATTGTTGTTTTATTTTTATTTTTTTGCGTTTTCTGCTCTTTTCTGGCCCAATCAAAAACAAGTCAACGAGCAGCGAGCAGCGCAAACGACGGCGACCCACTTGGCCCCGGCCAGGCAGGTATGGTTTGCATTTTGGCCAGGCTTGCGTTCAGTTTTGGGGTTTTGGGTTTTGGCCCGCTTGCAAATTGACAATTTAGCCTTTCACCTGTCTAAACGAATCTATCGCACATCAAAATAAATATTAAAAACCAGCTATCAATGGCCCCAGCCAGGCAGCAGGTAACAAATACAGAGAGAGAAATGTTTCGTAAACAATTCAATTGAAGAGTTATCTTTTACTGAAACTTTAAGGAAGTAAGCAGAGAATTTCTTCGGGAAAACTATGCTGGCACTTTGATTTTGACCAAAATACATTTCTTTCTCTGCAGCGGCATTCAGGCAAGGCTAGACAAGGTTGTTGTTGCCAGTCAGTCGGACAGACAGGCAGCCAAGTAGCGCAACGTCACTCAAATGCTCGCTCCGGCCGGGTCTCCTCGGTTTCGTTGATCAAATTTTGAAATTTGAGGCCGCCGCATTGCACTCGAGAGTCAAGGCAATGCCGTGGCCATACTTTTATTGACATTTCGGCGCGTTATCGCCGCGCCGCTCAACAAAAGGAGTCAAGTCAGTTTGAGAGGCTGCCATATAGCCATGGTTGTAGCCACAGCCACATCTATCCCATCCAGTCAGTCAGGCAGTCAGGCACTCGGACAGCCCCTAATCAACTCAACGGAGTGGTGGTGGTTAAGGGGGCCACATAAAAACTATGCAGTTAGGTGAGCACAGAAAGGAAAACAGGCGAACCGAAAGAGATTCATATTGCGGGACGACTGGGCAATACCCTAGGGAGTATCAGGAGTATGAGATTGTGAGCGATTATAACTTATGAAGTGGGTTAATTAAATATTATTAAATGATTTTATTATAAGCTACTTTCTAGGGACAAGAAAATGACGTAAAAGAGTTTTTGATATTACCAGAAACCTTAAGGAGAGTAAGAGGTAAAGAGCTCTTACCATTTTCAAATAATGAAATTAAAAGCATTTATATATTTATATTTAACTAAGAAGGTATGATGTATAGAAGCATATATTCCATTTTTTTTATATATTTGAAAAACTCTAAATATTCCTTTGTATCTATTGACTTCCCTCTCCAAACTTGTTAGAACATTTTTGGTTTTTTTTAGAGGGAAATCATCCGGCTGAGTGAGAGCAAAAAGCGGCAAACGGTTTTAGCAACTGAAACTGCAACTGCACCGCACATTATAATTTCCATTAGGAGGCAGCGGCAGCTACGTTGGCGATTGCAACAAGTCGCCAGTCTCCAAGTTGCAAGTTGCAAGTACCAAGTAGCAAGTCCAAGTCCAAAGTGGTGATGCCATGACGACTTGCTGACTGCGGCGATGGCGTAAACAGAGAACTGTCATTATGACAGTTGATTCTTTGTTGCTGTTCCAAGTACTGTTGGTGTGGCAGCGGCTGTTGCAAGTGCTGCTGCTGCTGCTGTTGCTGCTGCTGTTGCTGCTGCTGCTGCTGGTGGTTCTGCCCATTTAAAATTATGGCCACCGACTTGAGTTTGCCGCTACAGTTGCAGTTGCAGTTGCAAGAAGTGCCAGGCAGGCCGGCAGAGATATATAATTTTATACTTTCGCATAATGTTTTGCATTAAAATTATAATAAGTTTCAACTTTTGCCTTGCCGTTGCCATTCCCGTTGCACCATTGAAGGCATACAGCTTTCAGTTTTCCATTTTCAGTCGTGGCGTTCTTTGGGTCAATATCATGGCGTTATCTCGACTGCTCGCAGCGGAAAGTGGAGCAAGTCCAGACCGCAGTGTGACTCTGGACGGAGACGGAGACGGAGACGGACAGGCTGTCATTTATTTAATGCCGGAATGTGTTTGTGAGATGGGGGGAAAATACAGCCATTGCAGGGCATTCATAATAGGTTCTTTAATGGCACTTCCAATAGCTAAGAGGGTCGTTTCAGGGGGGGTAGAATGATTCTCCCAGGGAGTCGCTGTCTATTAACGATATGGACGAAAGTTTTAAATGTGAGCAGTCCTAATGAGTCTGCAGCTGCTAGAGTCGTAGCAGGGTGAAAGGAAAATATATAAAGCTTTAAAGAACTATACAAAAGAATAGCAAAAACTATATATAGTACTATATATAGTTTTCTATAAGCCGTAACTACTTTTCCTTTCAACTTTCTTTTTTCCTTAAAACCAAGATTAAATTAAAATCACAATTTCCCGCTTGTTGTGCACATTTTTCAATTATTTTCCTCACACCTCTGGCCCCAGCCTATCAATAACAAATTGTCTAATAATCTCCACTGGCCCGCCCCAAGCGCCTTAAGAATGATTAACACCAAACTTCGGCTGGCTGGCTGGCTGTCTCTCTCTACAAGCCAGAGGAAGGCAGTTACAAAATACCCAAAACATCAATTTATTCTCATTAAAAGATATGAAGGTGTTTTTGCCTCCTGTCGCCTTGACAGCAGCCCCAACAAGGCCCCGCACCAAAGAAAAACTTTCTGTGGAAAATCGCAACAAAGGCTTGCAATTTACAAACTGTTGCTGCTGGGATGCAATGTTCCTGCCGTGGCAGGAACTTGAGAAAACAGCTGCTATAGAATTAATGCAACAAATAGACCACAAGTCCCAGGGCGGTTAAACTTGTGAAAGCCAAGGGGGGGTTAAGCCAGTGGAGCCAAAGGTAATAAACTTTAATTGAATTTTCATTCTACGCAATTTTTCTAGGCCCGTTTTGTACTGGCCCTTTTCAAGGAACATCTCGCTCTCCTTCCTCTCCTGGCAAGGCTTTGCTGTGCTAATGAAAAATGCATTTCAATATTCAATTACGGTTCCACAAACAAACCTGAAGTTGGCGAGGTGGGATTGAGAAGTATTTTATTTATCAGAATTTTGTTTAAAAGTATCTTCTCTGAGTGAGTCTGAATATTTATTTTTTTGTTGTGTAAAGTACTTTTTTAAGACTTATTTAAACCTTTAAGTAAGCAGTTTTATTCCTAAATAAGCAGCTAAAATCCACAATTTAGCCTCATTATTAAGCATAAAGTATACATTTTTACCTGCCACCAACTCAGGGAGTACACCTCTCCTGGCTAGACCTTGCAAGGCTCTGCCTGACATCCTCCAGCCTCGGCAGAATCCTCCTCCACCTCCGACGGTACAAAGAGCAGCGCGCAATTTGTGTTGCCTTTGTAATGCAAATTCAAGTGGGAGTCAAGTCGCGCTGCTGAGTGCTGCCTGCCACGCCCACCGAGGCAGCAGGCATTTGCCACTTGCGCCCCCCAACAGCAGTGGCAAGAACAACAACAACAACAACAGCAAATCGCATTGGCATTCATCAACAGCTTGGAAAACACACGTTGCAGGGCCGCATGTTGCATATAAATGTTGCCTTGCCACATATGGCTACACACACACAAACATAGGCAAATCGAATCACAGGCTGCTCATCATCAACGTCATCTGCATCGGCAACATCATGAGCAGCCAGCCAGCCACTCACTCACAAGGGGCTCTGCATCCGACTCCGGGTCTCCCCTGGTGGTGTCAAGTGCAGCATCTAATAAATCATCTTTGTCGGCGGTTTGTTTGCATTTATTTATATGTATATAAGTAAGCACCGTCGAAGCTTAGTCGTGGGCCGAGACCAAATTGGTCTCATTAATGGCCCGGCGATGGTTTCACCAAAACTATTCCATCCTCAACACGCTTTCTGTCCGCTAAACGCATTATCCGCCACAGACACAGTCGCCCGGTGCCGCTCATTAATCAATTTTCAAAACGATATCTATCAAATTTATAAGCAGTTCTTCGATTAATGTTAAACATCATCGAAAGTCACACTAGCCAAGCGTATTTTGGCATGCGCCGTCGCCAGAGATTTACATAAAATTGTATTTTAAATATCTGGTAGATTGATGGCGACGGGACCCAGGCCCAGGAACGCCTCAAGTAAAACTCGGCGCCTATTGCATAAAAAGTTGGTTTCTATTTATAGAGATTTTCTTCTGGGGAGGTAAACATAATATTTTTTTGAAAGTCAAAATCAATTTGAGGCTTTCATAATTTAATAAATATTTATTTAGCTTAAGTTAAGATTAAGTTGAGAACTTGAAAAATCCAATAAACAAAAATACCATCAAGTAAGGAGTGTCAAATCACAGATATATATTCTTTAAAGTATATTTTTCCTTAAAATATTATTTCCATAATTTAAGGAGCGCATTAAAACCCTTTGAAAGGTAATATCCAGCTGCTTAGTAAAGTAAACTATACTCAGAAGTCAGAGCAGAAAACTAGCTTACCTTTTCCCATTTTTTTTTCATCAACACTTTTCCAACTATTTTCATGGCTTTGGAACATTTGATCCCATAGTTTCCAGTAATTTCCCCCATCTCCCCCATCTACATCCTCGTAATGTTAATTTGGCGTCGCCTGGTCTAAGCGCTTCCTGCACCTTTGACATTTTCAATTTTCCGACCTCGGCACTTTAAAGTGAATGCACCGCGCCGACTTTAGCGATTTGGAAAGGAAGGGGGGGTTTGAGCTAATGCCGAGGTGTTACGGTTGGTATAAAGCTAAAAGCCGCAACACTATTTCCCCCTCACATTGACAATAAAAAATCTTTATTTAAAACATCTCACGGCTGCGGCAATAAAACACCGAAAAAGTGTTGGGTTCAACCCGAAAACCGCAACATGTTTGGAGCATTTACACGTGCGGCAAACAGAGCGGGCCAAAGGCGATGGCCGGACAGGAAGCCCAAGTATGTGAGCAGTGTAACATGGCAGGAGGCACTGGGGGAAAATTAAGGAACTTACTAGATATTAGAGATCTTTTTTTGATTAAAATAGTTTTATAAAAAATAAATAAATATATTTTAAAATAAATATTTCTAAGCTCACGTTTTGTCTTACTTTTATCTGCTTTTAATAAGATGTACACATCGATGCTTAAAATGGGATATGTATTGTTTATTTTAAATATGGAAATGTATAATATAAAGTATTAAAGAAACATTTTAAATAAATATATACTACTACTACTTCTACTACTATATAATATATACAGTTTATAAAAAGGTAATGAAAAGGAACCTCACCATTTTATAAGAAAATATATTTTAAGCCTTCCCCCTTTTTTTTCTAGTAAACTTCAGTTTCTGTAACCAATTCTGTAGGTTTGTTTTATATATTCTAAAGATTTTCTTTTTGGGTTTTAGGGTGTTACATTTTAAATCATGTAATCACAAAGTATCTGAAAAAAAAAACTTAAAAAAGATCTATTCATTTTGAGTTTTAAAGACACATTTTTCTTCCCAGTGCAAGGGACAAGGGCTCTGTGGCACTGACGTTGGCAACGTTGTTGCCGCTGCAGCCATTTGAGTTCGAAACTGTCTCAACTATAAAGGAAATCAATTACTTTCGCTCCGCACACTGGCTGAACGAACCTCGGACTCCGGGGTGGACAGTCGGGGGGCACGGCCAAAATGCACTCACACTTCCGCCCGGCAATGGCGTTTAGATGGGGATATATAGTGCTCCGTTCGATGCCAAGGCCCTGGGTTTCCTTTTTTCTATCTTTTATTTTGTTTTTTGTAGGTTTTATTGGGTGGGGTTTCGGTTTTTGGGGTTCCTTCGCTGCTGCTAGTCTTTCAGCTCGGCTGCAGAGTCACGTGCTTTCGAGAACGCGCTACAAATTTGTTACAACAAATGCGTGGGTGCAATTCGAAATGCGCTTCTTGCATGAATCCGAGGGTGGGTAGAAGAGTTTAGGAAGCAATGTTTTGTATAAAAAAATTTAGGAAATTTACGAAACATAAGTTTGAAAGGAAACTTCGTTCTAAGAACACTAAGAGATTATATCAAAGGCATGGAAATAAAGCTGGTTCTTTCATAGTTATTGTAGACATTTGTATCCCTTCATAAGGCCAACAGTTGGGAATTGTAGAGAGCCGGTAAATTTATGCCTTTTTAATGACATATCAAGAGTATGGTCTTGCAGAAAATATAAAATAAATCGAAGAAATAATTCATAAATCCGAAAAATATATTTAATGTAAGCTCTATAGCTGCTAGTTCTTCAACTTGTTAAAAAATATATAATCAAACAAAATTTTACTTATTTTAATATTTAATAGTATTAAAAATTCTTCACCACCTCTAAAGTCGCCCTCGCTTTGAACTTTGCACGAAATGGACCCGAAGCGGGCCATGTGAGTTTTTAGTGTGCGGCTTCTCGAATGGCACTTTGAATATAGTTACGCTCCATTTGGGTTCGTTGACTTGCCCCCGGGCGTGTCTGCTGTCCGAGATCCGAGCACCCAGATCCCCCCAGAGAGATCCCAGATCCCAGATCCCAAGCGGCTAGTGCCAAGTGCCAAGTACCGAAGCCGTCGAACCTTCGACGGACACTTTGAAGTGCAGCTCACTTTATCGGAGTTATTTTCGTTCGCGCTTTTGAGTCGCCCAAAGGCCGCGGCCGATAAGATGCGTTAAGTAATTATAAATGTTTAGCGGCCAAATGCGAGAACGCAACATTTGCTGCTATCTGGCATCTTAATGCAAATATTTGACGCGCATACGTGCCGGGCTCTCCATCACCTCCAGATGCCGTTTTGGCCCGACTGTGACTCCTCCCCGTGACTTGGCTGGGGTTATCTAATCACGTCAGGAAGATGCCAACTTTCTGTGCTGCCAACTTGCCAGCTAACCGGGGCTGAAAACGCAATCCACTTGCCACACTATGGCAACAGCTAACTGGTGCACAGGGAAATATATTTTTAATATATAAGTAGGGCTTCTAAATACATCTTCTTAGGCAAAATAATTAAGAAACTAGATAAAATATTATATATATATATAATATTAACAATCAGAAGTCATTAAGAAAGACATATTCTTACAATCTTTCTTACTAGAACCTTAATTTATTATGTTAGCAAATTTTAAATTGTTGTACCTTTTCTTACCGTGTCCTGTCGGTGGCACATTAAGCCGGAAAAGGTGTCGGTGGCAAGAACCCAATGCCGTCAACGCCACTTACACCACACACACACTCCAACAAACCCAAAGGAAGCCCCAAGGGATTCTCCAAGCCAACAGAAACAACAACAAGACGAACAGCCAGCGACGTCAACGACGACCATTATCAACGAGGCGCAACTAAAATATTTTAATTAACGCAATATTTGCACAAAATAACCAACATTACAAGTTCAAGGCGCTAGATAAGCGAACGTATCGCACAAAGTACTGGGCGGATCGGGTATAGGGAGAGGGTACGATGGGGTATGCGCCAGTCTAGGGGCAGAGAGGAGACCTCTTATGCAACCCAATGAACTTAGAGAAGGAATAAGTAATATGGGAAATATAGAGGATTAAATATATGAGATTAAATACAGTATATAACAATTAAATAATAGTAAATAAAGGGTTTTAGATCTAAGATTAAATACAGTGAATAAGTACTGAGTAATATGAAAATATTATGGAAGCATATATAAGCTTAAGTACAGTGAATAAGAAGTAGTAATGGATTACAAAATATAGTAAATAAAAGATTAAATACAGTGCATAAGGATTCATTTTAATTAGTCTTTCAGGTAACTTTAAATATTTGTATTTATAAATAATGAATTCTAAACTAAAGGAAACTTTTAAATAAATGGAATAGATTTCTTCTTCATATTAAAAATAAAAATTACATCCTTTTAAGCCCTACAAAGTTACTTAATCTAAACCAAAAAAGCTCACTGGGTTACCCCCCTCACTTCTTTGTCGCTAAAGAGTGTGTGTTTCTGCCTGACACATGCGGACTGTTGCTGCACTTGACTTGCCACAACACGCAATGGCCCAGAGCTGTGCGGACCGGGCCAAGACCCCGGCCAAGAGCGGACGCAGAGTGGCCTCCAGAAAGCGGTAGCCACGCAGGCGTACACCACTCAACGCCTCTTGCGGCTGTGCGTGTGTGCCGCCCCAGAGTATCCACTGTGTGTGTGTGTGAGTGTGCGCCCATCTAAGATAGACATGCAGATATCATTGTGGCAAGTACTTGCTGGACACTAGCGGAGTACATACATAAGTACGAGTTCGTCGCAGTGCCAGGTCCCAGGCCGGGGCCAGTCCGCGGCGACTATCGCACTGCAATCAGCGCATGCGTTTACAACGTCCGATCAACTGGCCATCGTCCCTTTCACAGTAGCCATCGCCATCGCCATCGCTCCATGGACTGGTCTCTGCCAGAGTGATGTTGATATAGCCTTTTTTTCGGGGGTAGAAATGAGACTTTTAAGCCTTTTAAAGCCTTTATATAGCAGGCAAAATATTTAAAGAGCTTGAATTATAATAATATTTGTTATGAAGTTGAAAAAAGGTGCTTCTCTAGCTATAAATGATTTATAATATTTATTATAAAAATAATTCTCATCTCTTTATAGCTTACAAATATCAGTGATAAGCTTCTTGGCATCTCTGACACGCCGGACTAGGAGCTGTGAGGTAGGAGCTGGTGCGCTCTGGTTCGGCAGTTCGGGGACCTGGACTCCTCATCAGCGCGCTGCGACGGTCGCGCTCGCACGCTTATCGCATTTTAGTAGTGCAGCGATTTATCAAAGTTAACATAGACTTTTAGCTTGCGCACCGCTCTGTGTCCCAGAACGAGAACGGGAACTGGGATCCCTCCAGAACCAGATGCCAGAGGGAACCGGAGCCAACCTTCTCGATGTCCATTCGCCTCGAGGGCCGCTGTTGGCTGGCTGGCTGGATGGCTGGCACTTGGCGCTTTTGGCGGCGGCGCTGCAACCTCAACAACGCATTGCGTTATAAATCATTTTTATTTGTTTGCTTTTTTAAGCAGCGCACAAAGGGTTTGCCGGAGCAGAGTGGAGTGTAGCGGGAGCTCTAATGTTTTTTGGGCTGGCACTCTGCTGTTCCAGCGATTCCCATGCGTGGTTATCTGGGCGCAAAATCTAAGCCAGCAAATGCACATTAATGATGCATCTAAAGCCGGCTAGTTAGGCTAATGCACACGGCATCTGCTGCGGCTCCTGCTGCTGCTGGTGCTCCTCCGTAGATTATACAGTCAGATGGCCAGATATGCGGAATGCTGAATTAAATACCCAGTCGAGGAATGTGCCACACCTTTGTGGCGGCTAGTATTCCTCCTCCTTTACAGATCTTTTAAGCCCACTCACTCACTCTCACTAAGACTTTAGTATCTTACAATTTACTTTCGAAACTTCCTAGACAAGTTCAGCCAGCGACCTTGAGTGAAAAGTTTTTGCCAAAAGACAAAGAAAAACCCCCCTGGAAAAGTTACCTTACTCACAGTGCACACGCACAAAAGCGTAGTTCGTAGGACAACTTAATTACAGGTGGCCCGAGTCCCGAGTTCCGAGACCCCAGATTCGAGACCTGAGACCCGAGACTGAAACCCAATTGGCACGCCGGATAGCTGGCGGGATAGCTGGGATGTCTGCGCGCCGGCCGTGGTGCCGAAAATATCACTTAATTAACATTTTCGCCTGCACCTCGCATCGAGCCGAGTCGCGACGCGTCGCACGGTGGCGTAATTAACGCGTCCACTTAATGCAAACGCCATTGAATAAACGAGTAATTGGACGACATGTTCCTGTTCCTCCGATGTGGCCCAAAAAGCGAAAGACCAGCACAAAGCGGGCGGCGGAACAGGCCGAGCTTCGGAGGCAAAAGCGGCCCAGTGGCAAGCGCCAAGCGCCAAGCGACAAGCGACTGCTCCTGTTGCACTCAAAGAAATGTATCACATACTTTATAATTTAGTTATAAAATCAGAATGGATAATACATACTTTATCCTATGTATAAATAGAGCTTAGTTACTAATGGTTTTTGTTTATAAAATAAAACAAAACTAAGCATACTTAAGCCTACGAGCTAATTAAGCCTTTGACTTGGCTTAGAAAGTGAATGAATGATTTTCACTTATTGAATATAAAAAGTACATATTTTCTATACTCTCTCTTTTGTTATTATTTTTTCAAAAGTATTTAAAATTCTTTTTGTACATTATTTTCCTTAGTGCCTTTGCTGCTGCTTTTTTTTTGCCCGCGGGGCAAGAGAGGCCTTGGCTATGCAAATCATTTGGCGCTGGCCCCGTCTCCCTTGCTGGCCACTTGCTGGGTGGCCGTGCGACAAAAAATTAAAACCAAACAACGATTTCCAATCAAAGCAACAACCTGGCCGGCCCGAACCTGGTTCAGGCTCTGGTCCGAGGCTGGACTTTGTTGCCAGTCGCGCCAGTTCGCGCCCCGTAATTATGCGACAAATGCGTGAGGCAGAATCGGCGGAACGCCAGAGTTCCAAGTTTATAACGTAATTTAATTAATTTATGCACTCGCATCATTCAATGAAGCGCGCCACCTGCATGCGTAATTATCGCCCAGGCCCAGGTTGTCCAGGATCGCCAGCCTCGGTGGCTTTCGATTCGATCCTCTCGGCGTCGCGGTGACTGCCACGGAGGCGCCTCTTTGCATGCCAAAAGGTTGACAGTTGGCGTTGCCCCAGGTGGTGCGGGGTTTACAGGGGCCGCCATAATACGTTTTACTGCCTTAAAGATATTCAAAAGCTTTTATGATAAAGGTGCCTTAATGGTTCATAAATATCTGAATAAGCGCGCTTGGGGATACAAGTTGAATTGAAGTTGTTACTTTAGCTAATTCCTTGATGTGTAGTTTGGGTAATGGGAAATTTATTGGGAAATCTATAACTGGGTTGTAAAAATAATAATAACATAGAGAAAGGTATAATATAAGTAATCTATAGATAACTATGAGGAATACTTCAAAGTGCATTTATATGTTTGCGCATTTAATTTATAAGAGGTCTTTATGGTTTATATATCTCATATTAATCCCTCATTTATTAAATAACACTTTCTCATAACCAGTCTGCTAAAATATTTTGCTAATTTGTTTAAAACTTCAAGATCTTCTTCACTTTTTCACTTCTCCTCTTCGATTATCCACTCATCTCAATCAAGCTAAGCCCGGCGTGGCAAAGTATCCTACTATATATTTATCGCTAAATCAAAACAATGCCCACAGATCGCACAATTCACTCATTGTGCTTGTTTGCTGTATCTTTTCCACAGACGGAACAGATGGATGCAGAGACACCCAAGGGGCGTGTCGGCTGGCCGGACATGTGCGCGCAATTAGACATGCCTGGCACTGTGTGTAAGCCTAAGTATCTGAGAGATACGCACTGGGAGTGAGCTTCAGGTCGGGCGGGGGATCTGGACGGAGGCTGAGACACAGACTCGGGCACCAAATCACAAAATCATAATCCGCCACAAGCCGTTTGTACAATTGAACGCACTGTCGTTGCTGTATTTCTATAAATATATACCCAGAAGTTAAGGGGACAAAGGGTATATGGGAAACTTAAACTTACAAATATGTAGTATAAGAAGATATATCAATGATTAAGTTATATAAATATAGTAATAAGTGAAAGGAATTTACGAAATGTATAATAATTGGAATGCTGTTAATAAGATTCTGCAGAAAGAAGTATAGAAAAAAGATCGTTCTAGTCTTATGTTTAACTCTTTTATGATATAATATTTTTTATTATATATCTTTTTAAATTATTGCAGTTTTGCTTAGTTTCAGATTAAAGACTTTCTGTAACGGGTGTCTCATAGTCGTCACTTTACCCCTAGGTTTTTCTTTCTAGTTTGTTTTCTGAAATCGCTGCCCCAAGTTGGGCATCGGCCTCTCAAGTTGATTGAATGACTTGTGCGTAGCGGCGAGTGTCTGTGTGTGTCTCTGACAGCTGGACAGTCGGATAGTTGTAGTTGGCGTCCGGGCCTTTGCTTTTGTTTATGTGAAGTATCTGCAGTTGACGTGGTTGTTGCCGTTGCTGCCGTTGTCGCGTGTGACATGACACAAAGTGGACAGTTTTGATTACTGCTGAAATCGAAAGGGAAATTGTCGAGTTGCAGTCAAAAGCTGCAGCAGCTGGGAGTGTGTGTGCTGTGTCTTTGGGTCAGATGGATGGATTTGAGGCCGCTCCTGGCTCGAATTGGATTTCGGTTACGGGTGCAGTCGGTTGCCTTACAGAGGGCCTGTCTCCGGCCTTAATCCCCCCATCAACTGCGGGACAGGTTCTTCGCGTTCAAAGCCAGTTAGGGGATTTTCATGTCCGAGATAGGGTGGGAATGTTGAGTGAATTTAAGGTTTACTGAAATGTGGAATGCCAGAAAAGCTCCACCCATTAACCTGGAAAAACTTCAACATTTACAGCTGGCGATAACAAAAGTTAAAGCATGAAAAACTTACGAAAAGTGTGCCAAGATTAAAGGGGATTTATTAAAACTCAAATTATACAAGCAATACTCAAACTTATTTCCGTCCAAAAACTAGTCTCAAAGCCAAATCTCTCTTAATTAAAAGACGCACTTATTATTCTAAGCCAACATGTCAGAGATATGACACTACAGTCCTGGCTTATTAAGCCTCTCTTTAACCATAATGAATGGCATAACCGTTCCAGTTAATCACGATATCTTCCTGGCGACGCTTTTCAGGAATACAGCAAGAAGGAGAATCATTAGATTTCTAATGTTTCCTGCTTCCCGCTTATCTGGAACAAGTCGGGCCCACTCCCAATCGCTTTGTCTTTAATTCAGACCTTGATTTATGATCATTACCATGGCCATGGTCGTCCTCGTTGCCACGAATCAGAGTCAGAGTCGGAGCCATAACCAGAGCCAGAGCCAGCTCCGGGGCATCTATTTAGATGTGCAGTTCGGCATCCATTACTCATAAGCCGGCACTGCCAACGAAAATCAATTAGTGCAACCCACCCAGGCCAATGCCTTCGAAGGAGTCACCATCGCCGTCGTCGTCATCGTCTTGGGAATCCAGGCTGGGGATTGCGAGGCAGAACAGAGTCATCGCTGCAGTCAGCGGGTTGATGAATTGGTTTTAAATCAAAGATAATGCAATAGCGAACGTCACAGTCATAGATACTCGCTTAAAGTCGCGTCGCGGACCTGTGTCGCGGCCAAGTTATAAATTCAAATCTCACAACCACGCAAAAATGGAATTCATTCAGCCGGTAGAGATGCTGCTGTGGAGCATGTGGGCTGGGTTTCGGTTTGGTTTGGTTTGGTTTGGGGTTTTTGGTCCCGGACTCTGAGCCAGAGCCTGAGTCTGAGCCTCAGCCTCAGCTCCATTCCACTCCCGACACGAGCTGCCCGTTGTTATCGACATGAGCAACATGTTGCTAGTTGCCGGTTCCGAGCTGCAAGTTGCACAGCAAAAAATTATTATAGATAAAAGCGTAAAGTATATAGAATTCATTTCAGTCTTTCGTATTTTTTATAATTTTATTTCTATAATTTTTTCCCTGTGCACTAGTTGATAGTTGTTTTCTTGCGCTTCAGTTGCACATGTTCCTTCTCCAAAAACACGAAACAAAAATATCAATTATGAAGCGAAAGTCGCCAGACGACGACTACAACGACGACGATGAGGACCATTATGATGATGATGATGATTATGATGGGGATGCGGATGAGGCTATATGGCTATGGCATTGCCAGAGACTGGCCTCGTATCATATTAGTCGGACAAGCAATGCAATGCGGTAGTTGCGGGGAGCTGGAGGCAACACATGTTGCTACCGTGTTGCAAGTATGACATTTGTTTTAGCCGCTTATCGCGATGCCAGAGCCAAGTCAAGCCAAGCCAAGGCCTCGCCCATGGCCAGGAGATTGCTATTCTGGCTCCAACTTTGGGTTCCCTCATTGATTATGCGCTAAATTCCAATTGCAACTCATTTATTATGTTGCCAGCAAAGTAGGAATACCACAGAGCGAAAAAAGTAACCTAAACTTGAGCAGTATCCAAAATAAAGAGAACATTAAATGTTTCTTAAATTCTTTCTTGTAATTTCCCATAGTTCCTGCCACAGTGCATCTCTCCATCTGTCTGCCCTGATGAAGGCATCTCTAATTTGTTGGCTTTGCCATGTAATTGATGCATTGAGGTTATGACATAGTTTGTGATAATGCGCTGCTGCGGCTTCCAGACCATAATAACCCTGGCTGCGAGCAATGTGCAGCAAGCGATTTGCACTGTGCAGTGTACATGGTCATGAGGCGTTTGATTTGGGGCTGCCACGCCCCCCTCTGAAGGCCCTCAGTAGTCCGCCGCCGCCCGAATGAAGCTCATCCGTCAGCCGCACGCAATTGTTGGATTGTTTGGGTTTCGGTCCTTGGACCGGCGAACACAAACAACATATGCCAATAATAGCAGTTGCTTTAGGCCCGCTTGACAACTTGATAACTGTGTTAGAGGGCCAACATCATGGAATGTGTTAGGGCCTGGTTGCCGGCAGCCTGAATGGCAATTTCCCATGCGGTTTTGCGTAGCCGGACGACACGCAACAACGCTGTGGAAACTAAAAATAATCCCAATGTGTTAGTTCCGGCCCGGACCCGATGAAAGGGCTGTCAATGGGTGGAAATATTAATCCGAACACCGACATCGAAGCCACCGCAAATAAGTGAGACTCTTCCCTGCAGCCATTGTTGGCCAAAGATAATGGGTTAACTGGTACTGGACCAGCGGATAGGTTATTAACATAATGTCTTTGTTGTCTATGGGTTTTTCCTTTTATTCAATAGTTTTGTAAATTATGATATATATAGACAGATATATGTTCTATAATAATCCCTCTCTTTAAGAGCTTTCTTAACCATTTCTCGCATGCAATCTTGGTCATATCTATTACCCATAAAATTGTATGATTTAAACCAGCTTATGGGTTTAATGGCTTCTCAGTTTAAACACTTTGGCGGATTTTAAATATATTCCAAAGTGAATTTCCAGCATTTTCCCTGCACATTCATCCATGCAATAATTGTAATGGTATTTTGCATGGAAACCAAATTGATGATCATATTTTTTTAATGGCATTCTCGATAAATTAAATGTGATTTTTATGTGAGCTCTGGGAGTGCTGCACAAATAGCCGCTGTCCTTCGTCCGGGGCACATTCAATTTGTGAAGCAGCCAAAGCCAACCTTTGTGGCATCATAAAAAATCAAAACAGACAAATCTTTATCAGTAAATGCATCTCTGGAGAAGCAGAAGAAGGAGGGGGAGGATGACCCAAGCGCGCTCCTTCTTTGACTCTCTTTTTATTAAAAAATAAAAAACATGCATTCTAAAGGCATTCTAAAGGTATACACCAAAGTGTGGGCCAAGAAAGGGAGTGCATGCCAGCTACTGTTATCTAGTTTTGATTTGATTTTCCCCTTCTTTCCCTCCGCAAAGCTTAGGGAATTTTTTAATATGCATAAATAGCTCGTAAATATGCAACATTTGCCCGAACCGAGATGAGCTCAGAGCGAGTTCCCAACTATGTGGAATGGCCGGGAATCTTCTCAAACGATTCGAGAAGATGAAGAGGGCCATGGAGAGAAACAAATTTTCATTCAAATTCGTCCGGGGCACACATATTTCAGGCCATTTTCAATTTATTTAATTCGTTTGGATGTCAATGGAGATGCGACGATGGAGATAAGGCGACATCTCTGCCCAATCGGAGTCCAGCCGTCTATCGGTCTCTCGTAATATATTCTAATTTTTTAATTAATTGCTAATGGTTAGGCACATCGACAACGTAGCCCCAATCGCTGCTAATGGCCCAGACTGTCTGTTGGCCGGTAGACTCTTAACGGTTGGCTTATCGCCGAAGATTTCTGAGTAGTAAGGGGGAGCGTCCTCAAGACGTGTCTTAGTTACACGTTAAACAAATTAGAGGGATATTATTATATATTATTATGCTTTAAGATTTTTTCTAAGAGCTTATATTAAAATAAATAAAGTGTTAAAAAATAGTTTAAAATAGAGAAGTGCTTTGGCTTTGATGTAATAGTAATTCTAGTTGCAATTAAGCCAAAGCCTTCTTTTAGTCATAAGGATACAGCAGATTAATTTGTGAAAGTTAAAGGACATCTTTCTGGTTTATATTTAATTTTGAATCCATCTTTGCGATTAAGATTCTCAAATTTATATATTTTCCTTCAGTGCAGCTGACTCTCTTTGCCAGATTCTCTCTTTAATTAGGGCTGCCTTCAACTTTATGGCCCACAAATCGCGGCGAGTGAATCAGCTGCCGGTTTCCATAAGCCATAAAGCATAACCATTCAATTTGTTCGGCCCGTGATTTTGGCAATACTCTGAGCCTTACAATACAGGCCCCCATCCGATGGGTTTATCTCGCTCTTCAAATCGCAAATGTTCCGTTCCGTTCGGAGGCACTGCCCCTTCCTTTGCACTTTCTTTTCAAGAGCCAAGGAGCTGAAGAGCCAAAGAGCCCCCAAGAATTGAACCGGAGAACCAGAGAACATCATGTAAATCGCCCAGATATCGAACTTGTTAACAAGTACTTAAGGGCTCTTTATAATTATGGACGGCCCGTTGCCGTTGCCAAAAGGTGTATGCCATAATGAGATTGTGATTTCTTTTTCGTGTGGCACAAAAGCCGGCTACCAACAAATTACGCGGCATGCAAAGAATTTCGCGGCCATTTCAGCTGTAATTTCGCAGAACTCTTCCCGGTATACCTTTGCCGGCTTTTGTTGTTCTTGTTACTCTGCCTTATGGCTCTGTAATTTGGACATTTGGCAGAGGGAAGATGGCGGGGCCAAGCCCGGACCAGGGAATCTGTTGCATATCGGTAGCTGTCATCATTTGGGTTTCGTTACCCACTCGCATTGAGGTCAATGCGGGGCTAAAATTAAGCCCAGCGCTTATGCTCTGGATCAGTGTGCAGATTGATGTGAATATCGGTTGGAATTTTGGGCCCCCAAACGATGGATTTACGATGGCCTCAATAATCGCTACAAATATTTAAATTTTTAATATATTAAAATGCACTTATCTAACTCTCTCTCTGTGCTGGATATCTCCTTTGGGGGGACATAGCGTCATCATCCTGGGATAAGCATCCATCACAAGTCTCAACTCTTTAGTTACTCTCTCCATTGAAATGTGTCCTCTGTACGGAAAAGTCTACCCACATCCGCGTACTTATTTATGTAAGAGCCTTTTGCCTTGAGCTTGGGTTTCAGCGCTTGTTCCGAGTATACATGTGTCCCCAAAGATAAATCTGTGTAGATACCAGTAAATGCGTAGATATTTGCTTAGATTTTCGTTACTTTCTGGGTTAAAGGTCGCCCGTTTCGCAGGCTTACACACACATGAGATTGACGCATTTAGAAAGCCGAAACCCTCCCAGGCTGCGGTGCAAGTACAGCCGGATTGCCAGTGCCTCACCAAGCCCACCTTTTCATAATTCGCCTGGCGGTAAGGTAAGGTAAACCAATACTACACAGGGAGTTAAAGTGGTAGCTTTACTTTCTAATATTATAATTTTAAAGATTTTATTTGAAAGGAAGTAGCAGCCAAAAGAAATCCTTTAATTTAATGCCAGATGCAATCTTCTTTGTAGTAAAGTTTTGTGTTTTGTGTTTCTATATAGAAATATATATATTTTTTTGTCTCAAACTCCAACTTCTTTTCTCTCTGTTTAGCTGTAAGCTCTGCCAAACTATCGGGTCTCCGCCTGTGCCTCTCAATTAATGACGATCATTGTCAAGGCTTCGGCGCAGCTAAATAGAGGCAGGCAGCAATGTCGCCGTTGCGTAGGAGTCGACATTGCTGCGGCTGCTCGCCGTAGTTGTTGGCAATGTTGCCGATGATGTTGCTGCTGGCCCGTTAGTGCCGCCTTGTGCTTGTGTGTGGCGCATATTTAGGCTTGTTGCAACATGCCATTTACAAGTGCGCCTGGGATCGCCTTTGTCGTCGTCTTGTCGCTGGATCGTTTGCCTCGAGACCGAGGTATCGGGGTATATAGTTGGAGTTACGGCGAGTATCGGGGAGTATCGCCTTCGGCGTGGCCGATTATGTTGTCGCTTTTGGAGGGTGCGTCAATTTATGAGTTCATTGTGCGTTGCAACGGCACAGGAAATGTTCTGGCGGCGCGAGGGATTTCTCATCGATGGTTTAATAATAGGTGGTAATCATACGCGATTTGGAGTTCCAAATGAGATTTCGTTGAAAAATGATGGAGGTGGTGAAGGTGTGAGCTGAGATGTACAAGCATTTAACTGAATCTCAAAAGAATAGTTTAAGCTATAAAAATGAAGTTGAGTTTTGGGTACTCAAAGTAATTAGGTTTATTGGCTTAAATTCGCTGGGAATTCTCCTAAAAAAAAAACAGATAAAAAACTTGGCTTGACAAAAGAGTTTAACAAATTCCAGAATATGAACTAAAACTTTAGTCCATTTATGATATATGTTTGGCAAACTGCAAGTGCCAAAAGTTCGACTGCAACTCGTCCTTAGTTTTGGCTTTATTACGTCGCCTCCGACTCAAATGTCTGCCACTTGTTGCTCGCTTTTCCGGCACATGAAAAAGGTGCGTAACTCCTGTTTGAAACTTTTCGCAGAAAATGTACAAGCGGAGTTCGCCGGAAGTTCCTATAACTAAGAGGTCCTCCTTAGCTTCGGCAGCTTCATCCATCATCCTTTCAGCTCGTTGAGTCTATTAAACATTTGATAATTTCATTCGGTCCCCTTTGTTTTTGCTGCAGCCTGCAGCCTGCAACCCGAACTTCTCAGTTTGGCCAAAGTTGTTCTATTTGAGTTTATGTGTGCGCCGGGGGGAGGAACAGCTGTGGAACAAGCAAATAGTGGGTGCTGGGTGTTTGCTGTGCTTTACGGGTTAGATGTATATATCTATACCGATATATATATTCCGGGTTATGAGTCGTTCAGCGGTGCTTGACTTACGACTTTTGCGGTTGCGAAAGGCGCTCGCCGCTGTTATGATTTTCAAGTTCTCAAGTTTATTACGGACGAGAGGCAACTTTCCATTGTGGTTGAGGAGCAAATAGGTTTCTCGATTTTTTAAGATTTTTCTTTTCCGTTGTTTTCTTGTTACAGTCGAGAGTCAGTCAGTCAATCGATATAATCCATTTATATATAAAGAAAGCCTTGTACAAAACTTACGTTAGGACCAAAATCTATCTATAAATAAATATAAGAACCTAGTAATATATTAAATAAAAAGGCTATCTTAGGTATGTATTTATATATTTTTTTCTGGGGAATATAAACTCTTAAATAAATAACTTGAGCATTCACATAGAATTTACTTCGAGTTGCCTAAATTTTTAATCCGATATCTTTCCGACTCTAGTTACTGTCTAGTATAGGTTCGATTTATGCAAGTTCGACTGTATTAGCCGTTTTTTTTTTGCCAGATTTTTTTTCTGCTATAGCCATAGCCCACAGAGGGCAAATGCCACATTGTTGTTGAGCGGCGAGAACTTGACAAAACATTTCGACAACGTTGTAACGACGGCCCGCATGCCGATGCAGCTTGATGGAGACTTGGATGGGGACTTGGATGTGGATGTGGATGTGGATGTGGTCGCTGATGTTGGTGAGTTTTAGGCGCAGACAACGCCTCAAACTAAACAACAGGAACGGGAATGGCGGATCGGAGAGGAGCAGGGCAGCCACAATGAACGATGCCGCTATGCCGGAGAGTTTGCAACGATTAATGATGCAAATATTTTTTGAAAGCGCGAAAAATTGTGCATAAATTTACCATGACCATGGACAACATCAGCAACACTGAAGACAACAATAACAATAACAACAGCGACCACTACCAGCGGCAGCAACAACATTTCGCTTGTTTACGAGCTGCACTTTGTAGGAAATACCCTTATGGTGGGGTCGTATAGGTAGAGTCAGCGAGTGGGAATAGAGGGAGAATTTATATGGTTTAATATAAAGAATTATAAGCTAAGTATCTCCTAGAGAGATAAGTAGCCTAATTAAACATACTCCTATCTCTAGGGAAATATATACATAAGTAGTAGAGCTTAAATAGGAGTTCCTTTCCATTTTGTAGAATTTATATATGCTAAATATTTTTCTAGGAAATATTTGCTAATGGATTTCATATAATTTTACGGAATATAAGGCCGGAATATATAAGCCTAAGAATTTATATTAAATTTTAAACATCCTAAAGCAATGTCACAATAAAAACCTTCTACTTTTTGGCCAACGAAGTACTGTCTCCGAATTATAACAACTCTTATAGTTATTCCTCTTTATTCGATATAAATAACTTAATAAAAAACTATATATTTATATAGAACATCTCCTATATATTTATATACCACAAAATAGGTATTTAAATGTTCCCTGATCATTGCTAAAATAAACTCTTAGACCTGCATCCGTTGAGCTGCTGAAATGATATACCCCCGAGCTGTGAGCTGGCTTTCAGAGTAAACCAAGGGCATCGCAGGCTCTCTGCCTGTGGAAAACGGGGGACAGATCTCCCCCTCAGCCCAGTTTGTTTGTTGGTACCGAGAGCTCGAGTTGTTTTCCTGCCCATATGCCGGCGCGATGACACTTAACAAATGATCGCATAAGTGCACACAAAACGCACAACACTGGGGCCATTGATTGGGTTGTTCCAGGTCCAGGTCCAGGCCCGGGATCGGGACTAGGGATGTGCTGGCTTTGTGTGGGCAAAAATTCTCAAGTGGTATCACTGCTCAACCGGCATATTTTGTATCACAACAAGTCGTGCGGATGGCTATTCTATGGTCGAGTGCGATGTGAAATGTTTACAAAATAAATGCGGCACTTGAATTAGGCAGCATTTGTTGCCCGTCCAGTCAGCCAAGTGCATTTCTCTTCGTTTTTCTTTTCCCCGCCACGAACCTTATTAAACTCAATCTGTTTAATCAAATTAGTGGAAATCAGCGGTGGAGAGGATATGGAGACTGTACTGGGTGGATCCGAGGGATCGGGGGAGGACTCACGAGATGCGTTGGCGTTGGCGTTGCCTTTGGACCGAAAGTTGGCAATGGCATTTGGTGCCGCTACACCCACTTTTTATTTTGGCACTGCCACTCCGCGGAGTGGAACCTTTGTCCGCCTGAGCTTGACTCTGAGCTGGAGTCTGAGTTGGAGTCTTAGTCTTGGCCCCAGCCAGTCAGCAAGTCAGCCAGTCAGCCAGTGAGCCTCTGTAGCACATTAAGCCGTGCATTTAGTCGCCGTTTCTCTGGGCTGGCATTTGAACTTATTGCCACAGTTGGGCGCGCTGTCATAAAACCAAAATAAAAACCGATGAGGGGGAAAACAAAACTCCGTAGGTTGGCATATGGTTAGGCAACATGAGCGGGGTTTTGGGGAAAGGAAAGGGGGTTTTACTATGGACTAGTTTATATTATAAGAATCGCCTAAAGACTTCATATTATCCCTATGAATTAATGACTGATTCTAACTAATTCCAAGAACTTTAACTTCAGCTGGTAATATATAAATATTTAACGAAACCTTTACTTAAAATTTAAAATTACCTTCGATATATATTTAAAACCTTTCTAGAGCCTGTAACCCTTTTAAAAGACCCTTAAAAAATCCACCCAAAATCTCCACCAGTGCAAAGTTAACTCAAACCAACACCAACTTTATGGGCTAAAAACAAAAGCCACAAAAGCCAAGATACTCTGTGCCATGTGTGCCCTTTGGCACTTTATTTTTCTCCAGCTGCATTCGCTGGAGTCTGTGCGACTCGGTTTCTGCCGATGATCCAGGCTGTAGTCTTTGGCTTCGATTTCCTTCGGGAGTGGGTGAAACCTTGACTTGGCTGTGGAAAATCCTTTAGAGCGTAACTAATTAAAATATCAACATTTTAAGAGGCGTAGTGAATGTGTTAAATTGACTTTTCCATCTCTCAAGGGTCGGGGGTTTTGTCAACGCGACAATGGCTTTTCCGTGAGTGGCATTTTCCATGTGGAACTGTGCGAAAACCCGACACTCGACCCCGCACTCGACTTGACTCCGGATGGGGTCAGCGCTGGCATTTTTCGCGTAGAAGTTGCACTCGTGAGAAGTGCTCCATCGGGTCCTCAACTAATTAAGTTGCAATTAAATGTTTTAATAGCCGAGAGTTGGCCCTGCCAGCCACATCCGTCGTTTTGGTAAACGGCCACAAAACTACTCTTACGAAATGCGTGGCGTCCGAATGAGGAGCGCGCCTCATTAAAGCGGGCACGGTCGGCGGGGCTATTACCAAAAGACGTGCAAGGCTCCCAATGCAATTGCGCAAAAAAAAAGAAGAAAATATTGCACAAAAAAGCAGAAACGAGCAGGGAAAAGGAAAATATTAAAAAAGCCAAGTGATGTACAAATGAGATTAAGGTGACTAAGAAATGCTCTTTGAATGTTTGAAAAAATATCCTTGTTAAGGGGTAAAAAATATGCAAGGAGAAAATTAAAACCAATATGTTTTAAGCTATTTTCAAGATGTTTATATCATAGGTGAGTTCTTATATTATAATTTCCTTTCATTATTTAAATATGTTAGCAAGAAACATAATCAATTTCAGAGGGAAAACATTATTTCCGTCTGAAACCCCCTTTAAAACTTTGTTTTACATATGAAAATACCTTATTTAAACCAGACTTTGTGCCTAAATAGCATATGACATACTTTCTGAAAGGGCATTTCACAGAGTCCCGACCAGCTTCCTTTGATACTCGTTGAATGGCTCCAGCTTGGTCGCCGTCTGCGCCTCGATTTCTGTTCTTAAAGGGCTGCGCATGCGCAGAACACATGCCGTGGGCACTGCGCCGCTTCCTTCCCCATTGCCGCTGCTGCCTTCCACCGCTGCTGCGAGTGCTTGCCACTGCTGCAATAAACGTCAAAATGCGGCCCATTGCTGTCCATTTCATCAACGTGTGAAATAAATCACTCAAAGTGCTGCGGATCCATTAAGGGCAGCCGCAGTCGGGAGCAGCACAGCCTGGGCTTTTGGCTTTGCCTTTACATTTACCTTGTGCCTGTGTGCCTTGTGGTAAATACATTTTTAGCATTTTGTCTGCTGATACCTTTGGGTGTTGTACATGGCAGCGACGACGTCATGACGATGACGATGATGTCGACGGCTGCTCTTTGCTGCAACAATAAAGACTGCATGCCACTGGCCACGCTTTTTGTGGCAGAGCCATGGCACCAGCTTTGGCTCCAGCTTTGGCTCCAGCTCTGGCTCCGCATGTTGTTCACCTTTTGCAATTCCAGTCCCTGCCTCACCTTGGTTCTGCCTTTGACTTTGACTTTCCATTGCGGGATTTCGCTTTTCGGCGTGCTACGCGCCATGGCCAGAGCATGCAAAAATCCAAATTATATTTCAGAGCTTAAATTCAATTAACGAACGGCCGGCCGAGCCAGGAAAATCACTTGAAATTGAAATTACGACAGCCTGCTTGCGCTTTCCTCTCGCCTCTCATTTATTATTTCCCATTTTTCGTTCGTTCTCACTGGGAGTGTGCATTAAAGCCAGATTCGGATTCGAGGCACAGACCTGGCCTGCCACTGGATAAACAGAAAGTTGATTGAAAGTTCCAGGCCAGCGCCAGCTGCCGAAGAAGTGAGGCCGATGAAAATCAGGGGGAAGGCGAGAAAAATTAGATTTGGCTCAATTAAATGCAGAAATATGCAAGCGGGCTAAGGAATGTGGGTAAACTTGACTCATGGAAAAGTGTAAAAAGAAGGAAAACTAACAAGAATAAAGTAGCAATAGAAGAGGAGACTGAAGAAAAGTAAAAGAAATATATAAAAGTAGGGGGAGGAATATAAATAACTGAATTATATGTTAAATTTATTTTATAAATTATTTAAAATTTTAAAATACTTTATTAAGGTTATCCCTGATTTTGATATTTATCTTACCTTAGCTCGTAGAAGTTTCGGCAATCAATTAGGCCGCCCAAGACATTGTTGTTCTCGGTAATTGTAATAATTAATTCATAATATCTCAATTGTGAAAACAACCTCTGGCTGATATCAATCAAGGTGCACAAATATTTGCCACCTGCCACCGCCCACTCATTAGGACAGCGCCCATACCCTTGGGGCCCTGAATACATATTTTATTTCTCTGTGCGTTTCGCCCGGGGGACAGTTTGGACTTTCTGGCCATTGTCATAAAATGCAACTAATTGCTTTAATTTGCAGCACTCACACACCGCTCATACACACTTGTAACAACAACTGGCAATCGTTGATGCATATAAATCTTATAGGAACTCTTTCTACTTAATTAGTTTTAATGTCGCACAAACAAAAGCGCATAACTAACAATTAAGGCAACTATGTGCATACTTCATGTATATGAATGGAGAGTATGGAGCATAAATCTTAATTACGCTTCGTGGAGCGTAAATCATCATCAGCGGCAGAGTCAGCCTCAGTGCCAAGTCTTGGCTTTTTGGCCTCTGAGGCAGGCAGGCGCAGACTCAGGCTCAGGATTGATTCCGGCGAAGCAGCAAGTCTCCGTCGAACTTTGACAATTTCTGTGCGGTTTCTGCGATTTTTTACGAGCTCAGTTTCCGGACTAACTGGCGACTGCCGGAGATGCTTAACCCAAAGCTAATTCTGGTTGTCCTTAAATCAGAACCAAAGGGGGAGAGAGAGTAACCAGCCTTGTGTCCTTGTGGTTTATGTTTCCAAATCTTATTGAGGCAGCTCCTCATTTACTTCTTCTTCCTTGAAAGCATCTTAAAACAAATCTAATATCTGCTCGTAGCAGTTAGCGGCAATTCAAAACGAAATTTCTTACAAGTTGTAAAGATTAAAAGTCCATTAGGCAGCGGCGACCGCACTTAGAACTTGTTTATATAGAGAGGGTCCCTCCCGGTTCCTCCTTTCAGCCACCATTTAAATGCGCGCAATGCAATCACTCAAATTGGCCAAAGCGCCGGAACGTGCAGATGGCAGGAGGCAGTGGCATTACTTGGAAATATTTTAATCCATAAGATGCAGTTAAGTGCATCCATCAGCGTGTGTTTAGAATTTAATAAATACGGAAGCGAGAACACGACTCCGAACACGACTCATTCCCTCCCCACTTCTGGCAAATGCACTTCGAGAGGTATTTTAATTTATTTAAATTTCTGGTCGCTCTCTTGCACTGCAATTTGGCCCGGTCCACACGACTTGGCCAAGTAAGAAAAGTGAACATCCATTAGTTGTGCTAATGATGCGCAACCCACTTTGCACTGGCTCCGCCCCAAGTAGAACGCAAAAGCTGGAACCTACAGCTGGAGCTCCTCCTTTGCCCGAGTCCCAGTCAAAGCCAGAGTCAAAGTCAAAGCGAAAGCCAGAGCCAGAAGCGAGTGTCCTGTGCCGGGACTTAGCCTTCTACTTTGAAACGCATTTGGCCAGTTTGGTTAGTTAGCGGCGCTCTCCCTGTGTGTGCGGCTAATGTAAGTGGCCAGGCCAGAAAGGAGGAGTGAAAAGTGGCACTAGGAGTGCAGGCCAAAGAGGTTTCCTCAGCGGTACAGTGGGAATACCAAATGCGGTGAGTGTATCCTAAAACCACTCATTAATGGTTGACTATATTTCCAAGATTTTATTGAAAAGCACTTTAGCATGTTTGTAAAAGAAATAAAATATTTTGAGCTTTACAAGGCAAAGGAACAAATGTATAATTTATTCGTTCTGCATTTATAGTTTATTTCTTTTACAAGTAAACCTGTAATAAAATAAAAGAATCTTAATTAATTATATTTCATTTTAAAACACAGACCATAGTTACCATTAATTGATTCAAATAGAACTCATAGGGAATGTGTCCGCTGATGGGATCTATGGCCACTGGCCACATTTCGTCCATTTCCTCCTGGGTAAAGGGCTCGCCTTCCTCCATCATTAGCTTGCCAAAGCTCTCCTTGGTCAGATAGCCCTTGTTCTCAGGATCCAAAATCTTGAAGGCCTGTAGAATCTTCTCAGGAGGAGCAGGCTCCATTCTGTTAAATGTTTTTGGTTATATACCAACCTACAATTTAGCTGAAAAAACTCACTTTCTTTCCATGAGCAACTGGGAGACATGGGGCAAAAACTTGGTCAAGTGCACCTCGCCGCTGGTCTCCTCCGATTCGGTGGCCGAGATCACCTCATTAACCTCCTGCTCCGTGGGCACACAGCCCAAAAGACGCAAAACAGTGCCCACTTCGCGGACATCTATAAACTTGTCGCCATGGTGATCAAAGACACAAAAGGCATCGGAAATGCGCTTCTCCAGGTCGTTGTTTACTGAAATATAGTTAAACTTACTTAACTTTCTGGAAGTATTATTATTTTAAACTAAGATGTATGTATGGTTTTTATTCATTTAAACAACAATTAATAGCTATTAATCGTCAACTTACAATCAGAATCCATGTTATAAGCTCGAGCTCACCCTGGCAAATGAACCAAGTCCTGGGTGGGCAGAATTAAATCAATATACGAGCGTAAAAACAAACTTTGTTGCCAGGGGCGATATACTATATGATATATGAACGAGGGAAGGAATGCAGGAGGCACTACAACTACTACTACTATTCCTGCTTAACGTTTTTATGTACTTCTTATGGCCGATTTCATTTTGGATCGACCAGATCCAAATCCACACAAGGCGAGGCGTCTTCGTCTTGGGCAAAAGCCATCATAGAGCGGCGGCCCATTAGGCAGCTCATGGAGGCCATCATATTGGCCCATTACCATTTCGCCTGGCTCGGTATGGAACACGGAAGTCCTCGCCGCCTTCTTTGGGCCGCTGCTCTCGGCCAGCAGCAACAAGTGCATTTTGGGAGCTGGGCCCACTTTAATGGAAATTACTGCAGCGCTTGCCATTAATTTTCCCTCACATTTGTCTGGCCATCTAAGACGCAGACGAAGTTGCAGGCCAGGCCGGCCTGGCTCTCAACGCTTTGGATTCGATTAAAAAATGACAAAGCCCAGTACGAGACGAGAACTGCTTCATTCACGCTAATGCGTGTCGTGTACAACACGCTTGCCACTTGAGATGAGCGGAGCTGAGATGCTGCCGCATCTCCTAGATGCGATTCTGGGCCCCCGCCTCTAGTTGTCTTCGTCGTCGTCGCCGTGTTCGCCGTCCACCCATCAGCACCATCGGATCGGAGCCACGTACTTGCAGCGGCCTATCTGCCGCAATCTCTCAGGCCGGTCTGGGCCCTGAATCTGGACCTAAAACTGAATCTGAATCTGCACTTTAATATTCTTGGGTTAGCTGGTATTTGAAATTACATTTAGTTTGTCTTTTTAGGGAAAATGTAGAGTTTATTAAATTGATTATAATATGTTCTTTTATTTGTTATTATATCTTTGGTTTATAAAACTTTAAAACATTCTTTTTCATAAAGAATAACAAGCTTTTATGTAAAATCCTCAAGTTTATTATAACGCTCAATTTTCTCAGTGTGTAGGCCTGGACTCGGCCTGGGCCTGGACCTGGGCTACTGCCATAAACACTAAAAGTGTTCGTCATTTGCTGTTCCAGATCCAATTAACCATTTTGATGCATTTGCCTCCATTAACTTTTTCTCTCTCTCTGGCCGCTTAGAGTCCGGAGACCGAAGACCCTTTGCCCAGTCGCAGTCTGTTGCAATTTCGCTGCTGACTTACAACGTGATCGGAAGTTTGTCTTGGCCCATCTTCAACTTACATACCACACCGTACTGCCTTGGCCATAGTGTGTATTGTGGCCATATCTGACGACGTGGCCGTGACTCGCAGACACTCGTATGAGCCTGGGCCAGGAGTCGGAGTCGGAGTCAGAGTCGGAGTTGGAGTCGGAGTCGGTGCTGTTGCAAAGTACTTTGTAAATGTTGGCATGATTTAAGTCGGCTCTTAGTCTCTTTATTCTGACATTTACCCCAGGTTTGTCTATTAGGCATGCGATTAAAATTTAAATTGAAGTCGCGCTGACTCCGCTCCTCTGCGGGATTGGGTTTCAGCATCTCCACATCGGGGTCTGGGCTGATTTTGTTTTTTTTTTTTTATAGAACCAGCCACGCCCGTTGCAATCTCGCTACCCGAGTTCCGGTTAGTGCCCTGCGCTCAGCTCATCTGTCAATTTCGACACCTGTGGCAGACAGGTCGGGGACTTGGACATGGGAAGTGCTTCCTGTCCGGGAAATTACCAGGCTCCAGCGAATAAATGCTATGCAAATAGCTACAAGATTTACGATAGCAATTAAATCGGCGGAGGGACGTAAGATATAGCAGGAAGAGAAATCGAATGGGATATCGAAAAATATCGTTATGAATAACAAGTGCTTAAGACTGGAAAGAATCAATAAATTTATCTGGTCTGGATCATATTTTATAAATTCAACAAAGTGGATAAATGTTTAAAAAGAAAAGTAGATTAAAAATCGAATACAAGGTTTAAGAATGTATATCGGGGTTTTATCGATAATATACCAATTTATTATGTATTATCAAATAGATTAGAAAAAAGAAATCGAAAGCATCGTAGTAAAAATTTACAAATTGCCATAAAAATCGATATTTCTATTAAGGAATGGAAACCTGATGTAATTTTTTCGAGCCAAATTTATAATAGAAAAAGTTGCAACAAGAGCTTTGATCATTTAATTAATTATTGATTACAATACAATGAATTATTTAAAAATTTACCAATATAATATAGTTATCGATAAGATATCGTTTTACTGGCATTTATGCTAATTTATTTCCCTCTTAGTTCAAAGATCCAACTTAAGCAATTCTTAAACCATTCACTTGCGCCATGGGCAATCACATATATTGAGGTCACATCCACTCGAATCGATTGCCCTTTTCCAGATGCCAATCGAAAAGGCTATTTTCCATTAATAAACAATTATTATTATGATTTCTTTTTTCCTCTCTTATTATTTTTCTTTTTTTTTTTGCATTTAATGCCCAATTGGAATTGCGTTACAATGCGTGCGTATGTAGACTGGAGTAATTAAATGGAATTTAATAAACATAAACATCCGAATAATGAACGCTACCTTTCACAGCACCGGCAGCAGGGCCAGTAAGCGGAAAACGCCGGACAAAAGGCGGCCCAGAAACTTTTGTTGAATTAATTAGAGTAAAAAGGCTGCCTGCCAGACGGCAGCGGCCGCAGCCTCAGCTACCTTTGTATTCACATACTTTTAAACGATTCGTAAAAAGAATTCAATTCAGGCGAAGTGATATGAAAGAATTGATTAATAATCATAGCTAAAACCACAAAAGACCAGCCCAGGGTCCGCCGTATCCCCCTTGCTCTGGCATCCGCGAAGACTACTGGCTACTGGCAAAAGCCAAAAGACTGGCTGGCCACAAAAGCGCTGACGCCATGGTCCGCTCCCAGCTCTCGGCTCTCAGTTCACATCAAGGCCAATTGGGCTGGCTCCGAGCTCCAAGCTCCAGCAGATCAGAGGGTACACAGGGAAAATTGCTACAGGGATTTTCCACATTTCTGAATTAATTGTTTGCTAATAAAAAATGAGAGATATTGTACATGTTATCGGGAAGATACCTATTTATTTAGTATTTTATTTGATATTTGAAAAGAATGTAATGTCACAATTTTATTAAATAATTTTAGACATCTGTAAGTATTTTTGTAAATTAAAAGACCTTCTTATAATAATGTTTGTTAACATCAAATTCTCTAGGACAAATTTCTAGTTAATCTAAAATTTTTCTTGGTTAAATTCCCCCTTTAATCTTTAATTTTTGTATACCATTCAAGCCCCCTTAAAACATTTTATTTCCAGTGCATGACTTCAATTGTAGACCCCCGATCGGAGTACACATGTTGCTAGTTGCTGCCGTGCTCCATATTCTGGATACTCGGAGCTCGGGACTTGACTTTGATTCAATTTCCATATGAAAACATCGATTTGCGTTAGTGCGCCCGCGTTGTCGTAATCAAAGTGTTGTTTATGGAACACGTCCGGCGTGTTTTGCTTTTTTTTTTTATTTCTTGTTGCCGTTCCCGACTTGCTGCTGCTGCTGCTGCTGCCTCGTTGGCTGGCCATAAAAAATTGCTCACGGCAACAATTGCGAGCGTCGGCTGAAAAATATGTAGCAGCGATTACATTTGCCTATTGCACCAAGGCAAAAACGAGTCGGAGTCGAGTCCGAGTCGGAGTTGGGAGTCAGAGTCCCGAGTTATGATTGAGTTCTAATGAGTTGAGAAAAATGTATCAAGGAAAACCAGTTCCCGGAATCGCAATTAGATAAGTGGGTTTATTCATGCCACAAACGTGAACAGCAAGAAAGCCAGCAATTGTCCCGCGTCCCAACCAGGAGGCTCGCATCGAATCGAAGTCGAGTGGAGTCGAGTCAGGAAATGGAAATTGCTTCCACCGAATGGCCTAACAAATGTGTAGCACATTTTATATAATAAGGCGTTACAAATATTTTTCAATTTCATTTATTTATAACAGAGAAAGGGGCAAGGAGGGAAAATTACATTAGTACAGAGAGAAGGAAACTAGTTTAAATGCACAGAAAATAATCTGCTTTGAAAGGGAATAAATTGAATGAGTTTTTAATTAAATTTGAATTATAAACAGTATTTTTTACTATATATTCCCAGTTTCCAGTATTCCTTTAAATTAAATTTAAAGCCTTTACCTTTTTCTCCGTGTATCCGCCGACTTATTCGATATGCAAATTAGAAATTATCGAGAATTTACTACAAATAATGACTGCGTATAAAATCGAATGAAGCCATTAGGCCGCCGCATGACTTATGAATTTCCATTAGCCTGCCTGAGTTCCGATTTGGCCATATCGGCCAAGACACCTCTCATTCACCTTTCGGCCAGATTCTGCACTAGTTTAGGCCGCGATCGAAGGGCGTGAAATATTAATACGTTGAGCACGCCTGGTAGCCGGAGCCGCCAAAAGGGAAAGGCAAAGGGTGCAGGTAAAGGTCTTCAATCGCAGCTCCGATTCTCCCTGCGGTTAATTGCCTCACTTTCTAGCCGTAAAAATCGACTACGCCCTAATGTGCGTGCCTTTCCAATTACCAACTCGCAGGCCGGTCGACCGGCCGGCCCATCATTAGCCACATTTACTAATGATTTTCTTAGCCAGGCTAGACCATGGGGCCTGGGAACTCAAACTGCGACCGAGAACTGTTCCAACTTTTTCGCATGCACATGATAATGGCCGTGGCGGCGCTTTGATTTGGCCGGCGGACGGCAAACAAGACAATAAATCAATAATTATTGCAAAATAATGCCCGGGACTCAATGAGAATGAGAAACTGCAGCCCAAAAAAACAACAAAAAAATATATGGTACGAGATAAATTGCAGAGCTGGCCGGGCGGGCGTATGACTTAATTTGCCAATTTTGAGCGCCAGAGGCTAAAGCGCACTTACTTCTTGGCCCAAAAAGGCCAGACATCTGGCCAGCTCAAGCTCCAGTGTTCGTTCTAAACGTCAATTTCCGTGCCAGCAGCAGCAGCAGCAGCCGTTGTCTTATTAAGGCCCAAACGCGTGCGCCGCAAAAAAAAAAATATATATATTTATATATAAAACCCAAGAAACGGCAGCCCGCAAATAAGAATTCTATTATGATCATGCCACACAATATGATTAACTTGTTGACCCCGTCGAAAGAGCAAACAATAAAGGTACTGCGGGTATTCTCTCGAATTTAGAACGGATTTCGAGTGGCCCAAATTGTTGTTGCCACCGCATGCACTTCCGTGCCTTGTGGTAAAAATGATTTTATGCAAACAGAAATCGAAGAAACCGAAAGCGATCCGCGAAATTGGCATTCGTTAGGCGTTGCTAATAATTGAAAAAAATATATATATATCTCCAAAAAGACCGCAAGAGAAACAAGTTGTAACCATTGCGGCTGCTGGGAACAGGGACGCCCAGGAATGCCGCGAAGACCTGTGATTGCATTTGCGCACCTGACTTTTGGGCCAGCTGCGATTTCACAGTGGTCATCAAGGGAAGCAGCAATTGAGACTTGGGACTTTCCCTTCGGAGTTGTAGTTTCCGCTTGAAGGGGGAATCCTTGCACCTTCATTTAATTCACAGCTTTTTATAAGCACAGGTTTCCATGCACTACATTAAGTTTCAATGATTCTGAAGGCCCAAATAATATCTTTATTATTTATAATCAAAGAAACAAGTAAAACATCTGACTTTGTAGCTTTTCCTGCCACATATATTTGTTTATATTTAGTAGAGAAAGTCTTAAGCTTTAAGGTATAAGAATTATTGACAAAAACATTAACCAAACTCCATTCCTTTCAAATTAAAATATTATTTCAAATACAATAGTCTAGTCAAGCCTCTTTTGTTTTATGTTTAAATGCTGGTTTATGGCTTCTAAAATATTTACTAGCCTCTATAAAAACTTTCCTTCAAGCAACTAAGTATCTTAGTGCTTGTACAAAATCTTATTCATTCGACATGTTAATTTTCATTGTCAGCTTTCGCTGCAAATTTATGAACACTTCATTGCCAGAGCCAAATGAAAATCGCATTGCAGCGAACACACACTCGAAGCACTCGCAGGGGAAAGAAAACCTGCTGGAAAATTGATTTTGCCATAGCATGACAATCACTCGGCCCAAAAGCTGCCTTTAGCTGCAAGGCTGACGCCCACCGAAAAGCTAAAAAAAAATCGAGAAATCGGCAAATCGCGAAATAATAGCAGAAAAGAGTCATAGTTAGAGCTTGGGCCGAGCTCAAGCGTTGCTAAGCCAGCTGATTCATGACTTAATCACCGGCAATCGGTAGCTGCGACTTGCGGCCAAGTTGCACCGGGCTGCACCCAAAAAAAAAACGGCTTTATCAGTGGGCACCGAGGACGTATCGAGGTATCGAGGTATATCCAGGGAGGTATCGAGTGAGTGGCTTGTGCCCGGAGGCAGCCACCGAGCCACTTGGCTGACTTTGTGGCAGGCCAATTGATTGTTTGCTCCACAACTGCAGGACTTGATTGAGATTTTCGCTTTTAGTTTTCATTTATTTTTTTTTTGTAAGCCTCGTGCTACGCCGTACTTTAATTGCTAAAATATTACTTGCCTGGCCAGAATTTTCACTCTTCTGAGCCAACATCCGCTAGAAGCCAGCACTACAGCGCTTCCACAAGCCATAAACAACTGTTCGCTTTGGAGTGATCTCTGCCAGCGATCTTCTCGGATCCCCAAACTCCGATCCGCGATCTGCGATCCGCAAGCCCCGATCCGCGCATGCGCACCGCTGCCAAGTTATAAAAGTGTAAATAAGGTAATTAGTGCTTCCGGGCATAATCATACAAACATGACGTAGCTTGGTGGCTCCGGCGCTCAGCTTCACTGAAGAAAATTGGGGTTTAAAGATAGAAAATTAGAGGATTTATTAAAGGAAAGAAAGGATGTATCTAGAAGAGTTATTAAGAATGTAAATTAAATACAAATGAACATATTTCTCTTGCTTGTTAATTTGTTAGATACTAATGGTCACTTTAAATTTTTAGCTTGTATATTTTATAGATTTTTTTTCTCAGTGCTTCCTGACTCTTTTCCAGTGTTGTTGTTTGAGCCGAGCAGCTAACGAACTGACGCACCGCGCGCGTTCCACAGCTCCAGTCCATGGGCCTGGGATGCGGGGAGAGCTGGGCACAACCATGTTGCCGATGACAGCGACGACAATGTTATGCCCCGCCGGCGGAAGAAGGGAATCCGGAGTCGGGCGGAGGCAGCAGCAATTGCTGATAAGCAATAAAAACAAATGGCAGAGGCATGGTGCTTCAAGGGGACAGACTGCAATCCGTCCGGTGACGGAGCTGGCCAATAAAAGTCGCAGTTCTCTGGTCTCAGTTCTCGGATCTTGAGTCTTAATTCTCAGTTCTCGGATCTCTACTCCCGGTCATGTGTTGGCGACTTGGCGCTATCCATTACGACCGCGAGATTTGGCTAATTATGATGCCAGCTGATCGGTTAGTTGGCTCTCGAGAGGCTCATGAAGGGAGATGGAGCCATGATGCTGCTTAATTGGCAGATTGGAGGGGCAATTGATGGGGCTCGTCGCCCGAGAGCCGCAACAAGATTAAAACAAATTTGCTAAAAGCCTCGACACGAACTGAAAACACCACAAAGTAGGAAGCTACATGAAATATCAATGATTGGGTTTACGCCCCATAATGGAACCTATAAAAATAGAACCCAGTGATCTTATGGGAAAAAACTCGACTGTGATCGACGGCATTAGGCCGAGATTCTCATTAATATTAACTGTATACCGAGGCTTGGTTGGTTATTCAAACTCATGTTGGTAACCTGACAAGTTAATTATGGCCGCTTTTCTTCGGCTGCCACTTGCCACTTCGGTTGTCTCTGGCTCTTGCTCTTTCGATCTTTTGTGGGCACATTAAACCATGATTTGTAGTGTTTAAGTTTTGATTTTTTACCTTTCGAGTTTTATTTCGAAATTAATTAAGCGAAAACTACTGTTAACTGGGGGCATTTGGGTATTGTTTATGCGCAATCGTGGACACAGAAAACGTGATGTTTTGACGGATTTCTCAACTTGTCCAAAGGGGCCTGCGGGACCATGTCTTTGGCCGTCGAAAGACATATTTTGATGTCTTAATTAAAGCCGAATACGAAATGCAGAATCAGTCAGCCTGAGCCTCAGTCTTTCTCCCTATAGTATTATTTTATTTATTTTTTTGCATAGCTAGAAATAACTGCAAAAGTGGCTGCTGGCGGTGCGAATCAAAGGCCCCAATTAACATTAAGTTGTTTGGACAAGTTGTGTTTACCCTCCTCGCCCAGTCGAGTGTGAAATTTAATCAGTGTGCGACCGAGATGGAGCCATTCGGAATTCATTTAGCCCAACTCTAAATTGTTGTTTATTAATTTTGATGCCAAATTTATTTGCCTAATTAGCATTTTGCCATAATTTTGATAAAACAATTTGTTGTGTCTCAGAAAAACAGCGAAGAGATCAGATCGGACTTGACACTGGGCCACGCATTTGTATTTATTTTATTTATTTTTTGTGGCATTTCATTGACTTGCTTCACGTAATTTATGGATACTCCACGGAACCTGAGACTCAGACGCCCTCGCCAAAATTTTTCATCAGCCTTTTGTGTAAATGAATGAATGGGAAGAAGTTTGAATATATGGCTAAGAAAAGGTACTCTTTCTTTAAGGGGTATAAAATACAAAATATATTTAAAATAGTATTTGTGGGAGAACTAACTATCTCTTAGTATCTGTATATTTATTTACTATCCATCTAACTTTGGATATAATGTTAATCTTGAATAAGTCTCTCTTATTTTTGTCTCACCCTGAACTCTTACTTTACCCTGTAATTATTTACGTTAAATTACTTAAATAAATATCAGAGCAACTCGTATTCGTTATATTTATCCCCCTTGGCCATCATTCTTTTTAATATTTAATTGTGTGTTGGTATTGCCATTTCGTATCGCTTTGGCTGTCCTATCATAAATTTGGAGGCTTATCTGCCCAGCCAGATCTCCTGTTTCCAGCGACCTAAGCTGAGCATTTGTGTTGATTCTCATAATATGCTAATTAAAATCGTCTTCATCTTGGCTGGGCTGCTTCGGCTGACTGGCTGCTGTGCTTTGCCTTTTGGTCAATTAAACAATATCGACATCTAGTTTTGTTTAAATTAACATAAAATTTTTTGGGCCACGACAGACACACGGCGATGAGGTAACAAATTACGTACAAGCATTTATCATGTTATTGGCATCGAGCTACAAATAGCCGCGCGCTCCAATAGATTTTTATTCAAATAACTCCGATTAAGCGGACTTTTGGCCGGGGCATAAATTCACTTTGGCTTTCATAAAAGTGACAGTTTCTAATGTCAAACAAAATTCGCCGCCCCACGTCCCCTTCCAGGTGAGCTGAGCAGCTACATACATATCTAGCTCTGGCCATCAATAAGTGTTCGATATTTATTTGACATTTGTGCCGGGTTTTATTGCTGGAGCTTGGATTGCAAATTGGCTTATTTATTCGCCAGTCGTCGTGTGTTAATAGTGTTTCATTTAAATGTTAAATACGTAGTTTAATTAAACTGATTTATTGTGGGTGATCAGGTGATTTGTAGTCCGAGCTGCTGCTCCTGGCCGGAGTTCAATGTGCAATTAATAGTCATTTCAATGCAAATTGAGACTTGGAATTGTCTTCTCGAGCTACGTACTAAAATAAGCAACTTGACTTGAAGTTCCCCTTAGATATAGAAACAGAGGAGGCAGAAAATGTATCTCTTAAATTTGTTTAAATTGCCCGTAATTGCGTCGGGTTAAATGGGCTGCCAAAAAGCACTCAGAGAGCGGTTTTTATAGTGCTGAACTCAACCCTTTACCAGAGCTGCAGCCGGCGATCATCATTTAAATACCCGCGAATGCAGGCAGCTGCGACGCAAATAACCACTCAAAAATTTATAACTGTGTCTGATCATAGCAATTAGTGTGAATTTGATTTTATTGCCGACTAAGAAAAAAACGGAAAGTGTTCAGAACGAGCCAGCCAGCAGCAGCAGCCTCAGCAGTGATGCAAGGAGGCCATAAAGCCCGGCAGATCTGAAACGATCCAATCCGATGCGTAGCTAAAAGGCAGCCAGGCATTCCCAAATGCAGATCAGACACAGGAAAAAATAATATAATCAGGGTTTATAGGGGTTTTTGTAAATAAAATACTTAAGTATTAGGATTGCCACACCTCTTGGTGACAGAAAGTGTACTATTTAAGCTCAAGGAAGTACTTCTTAGATATCTTCTATGATTTTTCAAGACATAATGCCTCTTTTTAAAATTAAGTATTGAATGAACATGAAAATCATGAACTTTATAAATGGAAATACATATTTGTAAAAGTATTAATTCAATATTACTAAACCGGTTTCTTTACAAAGAGTTTGCTACTGGAAATAACCTTAATTTCAAGCTAAACTACTAGTAAGTGGGGTATATTTTCCCGCAGTGCACACACAGCTGCATGACTCCGCCCGCCTCAATGTCCGGAGACAGTTAATTGGGGGCCCGCCTTGTGGTCACACGCAGCAGCCGCCGAGGAACCGCAGTCAAAGTCAAAGCACCGGAGTCGCAGTTGAAGTCGAAGCTGAAGCCAAAGCCAAAGCATTCATAATAAAAGCTGAGGAATGAGTAAATTAAGAATTATGGCTTTAGCATGCAAATTCAAAATTTCCGATACACAATAAATTACTTAAGAGACCGAAAAAAATAAAATAAAAACAGAGAGGGAGAAAAAACGGAGGATCAGAGCCAAAAGCCACAGAACGATAACCGAACAAAAGCGTTGAAATACAACTGGCAATGCTTTCAATAAAGAAGTTGTAGACGCTGGCGAACTGTGAGCTAAACATGTGAGTTATACGCAGAGGAACTGTCTTGAAAACACAGAGAGAAATGGGACAAAACAAGCCTGAGTTTAAGAAAACTATAACCACTTTAAAGTAAACTTTACTCCCTAAAAAATCTCTTCTTTTAATTATTTCTCACTGTGCACCAGTCCAGGCCTTGAACCAAGCTCCCTGGCTGGCTGGAAGATTAAAAGGGTCGGTCAGGCATTCGCTTTCATGTGGGTGGCCTCATGTGGAGCATCTGTCAGCTGGAGATCATGAATTCCAAGCAAATTATGATTTTGCCGAAAGTGAAAAAAGGACGATCTTTAATTGTCTAAAGAAGCACACGCCCATTTCGCCAGCTATTCAGGTCAAGGCAGGAGCTTAATTCCGCCAACCGAACGCATTTCGTTCTCACACAAAAATCCAAATCGAGTTCCAGCTGGCAAATTAATAGGCAAAATTAAGTGCGACTCCTAGGAAATGGTTAAAAATCACCTCGGCTTATATCCAGCGGCGTGCAACCGGGAGATTTGGTATTTATTTTTTTTCTTAGCTACCATTTACATATCCGAGTGGAGCAGCAGTCCAGTTCCCACAATAAAATGATAAATGAATTTCAAACTGTGCACGTTATTCAAGGTCCGAGTGTCCCGAGTGTCCATCAGCAGCACTTGGCTGCCTGGATTAGTGGAGGAAAATGCAGATACTGGCTGCTCTCTAACTGACTTGGCCAATTTCAAGTACTTTGGCCAACTAACGGCCAGGTAATGCTGTCATTTATATATATTTTGTATCTATATCGTGCTACTTCGACTCAAGAAGTTACATTTCTTTCTTTTTCAATACTCTTAAGCAATATGTATAATTAACTGATATTTTGTTATTTATTTAAGTAAGTAATTTAGAGGTGAAGGAATCCCCTTCTAAGCTCCATAACTTGGTAGATACTTTTCCGTAATATTCTTTTCCTGGTAGAGTATAAAGACTTTCTTTAGCTCTGCCATATATCGTATTCAATTACATACTATACATTTTAAATCGGAGTAGTTTTATTTTCCCTACGGCCTCCTGCGTCAGCTACAGTTATGGCCATAAGTATTCATAATGCCACAGTCATTATCATTCCGTTCAGCCTTTCCACGTTTGTTAATTGCCTGGACAGGCGGACACAGGTGGAGCGAGGAGGGAGGACCTTGCATGCGTGTGCTGGCCATCTAACAGCACTCGCAATAGCAATCGCAATCGCAGTCCTGCAGAGCGAACTTTCATCTCCTGCTGATGTGCTAAACGTGCGCCGGTCATTTGGCCAAACGATTGTCGATCAGGGGAGTTAACTATCGGCAAGAAAGTTGCAAGAGCAACGGCAGCCAAGTGGCAGCAATTAAGGTGCAGCTGGGCAGGCAGCAATGGCACAGTTAGGGGGTATAACTGGGGGTCTGCCGGGGCGCCCCACATGTCATAAACACTCTGAACGCTGACAGGGCAGCCGCAAGTGTCAAAATGCCTGTCAAAAGTACCCACATGTCGGCTTTGGCGATCGACATCGTCATAATCATCGACGTAGACTTCCAACTCAGTTCCAGCTTCAGCTACAGCTCCATTGCCATCAGAATCAGCATCCCATCTTGCCAGCCGTCAAAAGTCGCGCCCGCAGATTTATTAGCTTGCAGTTTCTTTTGGGGGCCAGTCGATATAATCGGTTGCGGAATCTATAATAAGCAGCTGTCGCCGAGCCACTTGAAATATGTATTTACGAGTATGTGTATCTCGCAGATACGAGTATGCGAACAGTTTGAGAAATAAGGCTGTCTTTGAAGTAAGTAAATTGAATCATTAAGTGATGGATACTTTATAAACCTTTTATTTATTAGATAAATAAATTAAGAGACACTTTTTTATACTTTTAGAGAGGAGATACTCCGCATAAAAATTCTGGGAAAACATTGCTTAAACTGTAACCAACAAATATCTCGCAGTGTTCCTTGCACACATTCCATGACTGTCGGCTTAGATTGACTGTGCGTGCTGATTTTGATTTGCCATAGAAACACAATCTATTTCTTTTCGCTTTTTTTTGTTTTATTCATTTTGGCCTGGTGGCATTTTCAATTAGTTCTCGCAGCAAAGCTGCTCTAAAGTGTCAAGGTCTCTCTCGGTGGACTTGATTTATGCTAATTCCCGTCTAGCAATTTAAACGATATCCATGCGAGATGAACTCGGCTTTCGGCCTGGTCAGGTGTCAAGCGCCCAACTGGGTCGTCAGTTGATTGAAGCTTCGCCTCTAGATAGCACCGCTTTTTTTCAACCGTCTTGCGAGTGGCGTATCTCCCCCGAGCATTAATCACTCCCCAGCGGCAGTACTTTCTCCGCAGCGCCTGAGTAATCCGCATGTAACACACATCTGGCTGCTGTTTGTTGCCAAAATAGCCACGACTATTTCGGCCAAGACGCTGCGCTGCGAGTGAGCAATGCAAATCCCAAACCAGGGGAATGTTAATGCCAGCACTGACTGACAGCCGTCCGCTGGCTCGGGCCGCCTGCAGTTGTTGTGACGACAAATTTATGCTCTACATAGGAATTCCATGGAATGCCTTAAAGTTCGCTGCTATGATGATCTCATTAGGAGTGTATTTTACCCAGACAGAGAAAATATTGTGCTACTTTTTAGTGAATGGGGCATTGAAAGACAAAAGAAGATACATCTATCAGTACCTAAATTTGGGATTATAATTATACTAAAGAATTATCATAAATGTCTAGTAATATTAAATGGGACTTATCTTTACTAAAATATTCTCCATACTTCATAAATTAAAATAAGGGGTTTTATTAAATAAGTACTGAGCAGTTTTATCAACTAATAAGACGTTAAATAGTATAAGTCGGGTATTAGTTATTATTTCTATATTATAACCCCTATGGGTTTTATAATTTTAGTCAGTGAAGGAGTCATTTCCGACCTTATAAACCATATATATTCCTGATCAGAATTAACAGGGGAATCAATATAGATATGTCCGGAAAAATAATTTTTTTTTAATTTTTTCAAAATTTTTTAAGGGGTTACATCATTAAAATTGTCAAAACTAAACAAAAAATTAATATTTTTAAAGCCGTAAATTCAGTGTGCAGATTTGTAAGCCCTATAAAAACTAACACACAACTGCTTTTCGAATTGAAATTACTGGCTTTTTGCTCGAATTATGGTTATTTTAAACTTTGATAGGTCCAAAAAATATAGTACTAAAATATTTGTAAAAAATCTATTCAAAAATGCGAGTGTAATAATAATAATTGTATATATTGCGATTCGCAATTCTAATTTTAATTATTTAATAATACAATAAAGCGAAAAACAATTAACATTCAAATAAAAGCCTGCAAGCGTATACACCCATCGGATTTTAAGGTTTCTTTCTTGCATAATAATATATTTAATATGCATACAAGTTCAGTTCAGTTTCCAAGTTCTTCAATGTATCTTCAATTTCACCTATTTGTATATTTCCACCTTGACGTTGATATTTGTTAAAGTTGTCATATTTGTTTTTGCATATTTTCGTCTTATTTAACATACGGATAATCAAAAATGTCTGCACATTCTATTTTCTGTCAGCTTAAATTGCAATCTACATATTCAGTATTGATTTCTAGCAGAGAGTTTGACAACTCTTAATTAAATTCGCTATTTTATGAAATCTGTTTGATGCACTTATTTAAATTTGAGATTCTTCACACAATTGGAAAATATGTGGCCACAAAAATGATTTATCTAGAGAAAGAGCTTGAAGCTTGATTAGTTTATATTAAATTCACTAAAACCAAACATTTTGTTTAAATTTCAGATAAAGTTGAAGCAGTGTCTTTACTTAAAAGCGTGTGTTTACCTGGCAAATTAAATTCCCTGTCCCTTGTGAGTCATCTGCCACCGGAATCCGACTGACAGCGGCATCGGTGGCGTCTGTGGCCGCATGTCAAAGTCGTCGCGGGAGAGAAATGTGTTGAAAAAAGGGAGAAGTTTTCTAGCCGCAAACGTTAAACGTGAAAGTACGAACTGTAGAAGCTGCAAAATCCACAGAGGTAGCACACAGTGCTAAAATTGTATGTATTTGAAATGCTTCCTTTAATAGTTTTAATCGGGAAAAGATTAAAAAGTATTGTAGTAAAGGGTTTCTTATGTACTTACTATATTTTTTGACCTACTATATCCTTATGACTTCCTCCTAAAGCACTTTTACTTATTCGTTACAGCTTAGAATTTAATTTTACTTTAACTTTAGATCACTTTTCCTTCAGTGCACTTGTAGCTCGCTCTGGCTTAGGGCGGAAATCGTGGAAAAGCTCAGCGGACTGCCACATGTGCACTCTGAGCACTAAGCACAGTGTGCCCTGGAATTAATTAAGTCACACACGACCCTTGGGCTCTTCTCCGATGGGAGCCGTGCCAGCTGAGCCTTGAGACTGACAACAGTGCGTATGATTTATATGCGTTGACCCACGGCAAATGTCACAATAATAGGAACTCCGCGAAACGCGAAAAGAAACGGCCTGGAATGAGCACAATTGCATAACTAATCTGCGGCATCATTGGCGGCGACAGAGAGTGACATTTTAATTGTACCGCCGTGATATATGGACAGAAGTTGGCCGGGCCAAACTCGCCATTGCGATTCCCATCGATGCGGTGGCACTGGTGGAGATAGAAGTGGAGCCATGTAGCTGCCATATGTTGCCGCTGCCAATTAGACAGCGCAAGTTGTTGCCACGTAAATTAATTTAATTATGTCAATGCAGCTTACCTTGGAGCAGGCGAAGTCGCAGCCAAGCTGATGCCGACTTAGTTTATTTGTCAAGCGGTGTAAAATGGCGTAAACGACATTGGTAGCAGAGGGTAGAGAGTGCGGGATCATCAGTGGGGGTAGAACTAGAGGGAATAGGAGCCGCTGACATGCAATCACCTGGCTGGGGTGGCTAGAGGAGTCTGGGGGAAAAGGTAGCACAGGAATCACAGTTGGCAGGCTTACTTTACAACCTACCCTCGCGCTGAATGTCAGCCCCGTTGCTGGTCGAGTTTGAGCTGATGTTGCGTTGTTGCCCGTTGTTGCCGCTGTTGCTCTTGTTGCACGTTGTTGCTGCGCGGCGCTTTTGTAATTAATCAAACCCAAGCACATTGACAGCGCGTAGACAGAGCACGGAGCTCCGAGCTGGGAGCTTAAGAGAGCTGTCCTCCTCCTCCTGCTCCTTCTCTTCTGGCAAAGAGCCAGGCCAGCGCCATCCCAATCCACCTACAGCTGAGCTTGTTCATGTCCATGTCGATGTGTCCCTGACCACCGCAGTGAACTTTAAACTTTTCGGTTGGGACTTTAAGCCAAGTCCGCCTGCAATGTCACAGAGGATGCCAAAATGCCAGTGGCTAGGAGACAGCAACCAGCAGCCAGCAGCCCAGGTGCTGGAGCAGGATCTGGCCCAGCCGGAGGAGACAGAGAGAGGGGAGGAGAGCTCAGTAAATAAATGGCCCGGCATTATCGCACTTGCCATCAAAATAAATTTCCACCTGTACAATTGCAAATTGCAGTGATTCCTCCAATGTCGCTGCATCTGTATCTGCAGCTTGCTACTCTTCTGCTGGCTTTTCACTCAGCGCAACTCCAGTGACATACAATTCAACGGACGACAGGAGGCGAATTTCCTTTTCGTTGGCGGTAACAAGCGAGACCGGCTTGGGGTTTGTCGTGGTAATTATAAAGCAATTTCCACACGTATCGAACACCGATCGCATTGGGAGCGACAACAACAGCAGGAGTAGCAGCAGCAGCAGCATCAGCATCAGCATCAGTTGGTGAAGAAAAAGGAAAAGGAGGCAGAGCCCTCTTGCCGCTGGACAGGGAAATTAACTTAAGCTTTGCCACCAGCGGCAACTTCATCGGCCACCAACTAGTTTGTCCAGCTCTCGAGAAATTTATGCTCGGTGCTGGGTTGAAATGTATCTGAAGCTTTAGCAAAAGTGTCTTCTGCACGGGCAGAAAATGGGAAGAACAAGATACTTATTTGGGAATTGGAAAATAAAACTTTTTAAGGTTATAAATTATATATCAAATCTTTGCATTTCCCTCTCAAACTATTTGTAGTTAGCAGTAACTACTCCAAGCTATCAGCTAGCTTTTAGTCTCACATTTTTTCTTCAGTGTCCCCCTTCTCAGGGATGCTTCTGCTGTTGGACTTCAAAGGAAAATGCAGTACGTGCAATTATGCGCCGCGTTGCACATTATTAGAAGTGACTGTCCGACGTCGATGATGTGGTTACATTTGATAGCCGCCGCCCGCCCGCCTATCCGGCCGTGCATGCCAGCGATTAATGCCTGATTAGACACTCGACAGCGGCCGATTTAGATTGAGATTGGCGATATGGATATGGGTATGGATATGGCCGGGATGACAGCGGGTTACGAGAGCAGCATCCAGATGATTGAAACGTATCCGATGCGAAGTCTGCCACGTACGCGTGTTATTGGCCATTTCCTGGATGCACGTTGTACTTATCGGGCAGTAAAACGTAAAGAAATGTTTCCTAGTCACATGATTCATGATGCATCCTTCAATTAGCAGAGATAAAAACCACAATTGATTTGGGGGAAAACGCTTGGCTAACCCACTTCCCAGAGGTCCACTCCATCCACTTGAAGCCGAATCCATATAAAATCCGATATTTTATAGAGAGATTCCCTTTAAGACGAAAATTTACGAGCGTCTGCCGAATAATTCGCATAAATCACTGGCCCACATTGGGGTCACCGGGCAGAGGCCTATTTAGATGGAAAAACACTTCAGAATCTCCTAAGAAATTGCCTCAGACTTGCTGGAAACAGAAGTCTGTCCACATCAATGGCGAGAGTCGAGTCAAGTCCCACACAAAAGTCATTCCCCCGGCAAGAATGTCCAAACAATCCGTAATGTAACTTGCACAATTTTCGGTCGGGGTAAGCAATTATAAGAACCAGATAAACACAGATGAAAGGCAAACGTTAAAAGGCAACAATCACAAATTCAATTGAAATCAAAACCAAGTCGGAATGTATTTCTTTTCCAGCTTTTGCTTTCAATTATTGAATGGATCTGCGAGATACATGTGCGCACATGTGTACGTGCCACCGTGTCTGCAATGTTCGATTCCGCTGCGTTTGCGTTAATGAAAATTTCACTTTTCAAAATACGCAGCTATCGGGACTTGAAGAGCAAACAACCGGCCCATTGTTGGGGCAAAGAAATCCACTTGAGCTACTTTTAACGCAACTGCGGGGCAACGGACAGATACAATAATTATTACGATCAATTTAGATGCAGATTGCATGCGGCGGCAATTGAGGTGGGTCCGTCTTGGAACAACGCCCACTAAACACACTCAATGTGGACACTGAAAAAAATGTAAGGGACTTGGAAAATGATTAATTTAATATTTATAGTTTTTATAGGTTTAAAAAAACTTGAAGAATTATTTAAGGTATTAATTAAGGCATAAAATTCTCTATTTAAATATTTTGTAAGCCTTTATTAGTTTACTTTTGAAAATAACTATTCATTTGTTGTCTTAGTAATCAGTTTTATATTTAAAAAATTCAAAATTGTCCTGAAAACTTAAAAAACTTTTTAAATAAACAATATTTCAAACTTCTTCTTTGGCAGCAAAATAAATTAGGAACCTCTTTGTTACTCTAAGAAGTAAGAGCTTTTTAATCAACAAAACCTTAAAAAATATTTTATAAATAATATATTTTTATAATAAAACTCATTTGAATTTTTTTCCCTGTACTTTATACTCGTCGATACAATTTTTTAAAGTCTGCCACTGCCGTGGACTTGATTACTAATGCAGCCAGGGCGCTGCTTTTCTGGCCAGCTGGCGACTTGGTCTTGGCCGGGTGTGTTGTTTGCATACCGCCGGCATCGGGCAGTGCCAGTAGTGGCCCCCGAAACATTGTCATAATAATTATGAACCAAATAAAAGGCCTCGAGTGAAACGCCTTCGTGGTCAGCGGAGCAATTAGAGCGATCTCAGCTGTGAGATACTCGCACTGGCATTAATGAAGTCTGTCTGGGGAATCGGAATGCAATCGAAAAGTCGCCCAAGATAAACAATCCGTATCCATTCATTGTTTTGTGTTGCTCGTTGTATGGATATCGATATCCTTTGTAAACTGTGCTGAGCTGGCACATCGTGTTGTGTACACTCGAGAGTGTGTGTAACTCGGTAGTCGTCACTTTAGTGATGTTTTGTGGGACAAATGTTTTGACTTTAACAAACAGAAAAACAGAAAAAAATCGAACCGGAAGCTGCGGGCTAATGTTTTACTATGCAAAGAGTAATACAATCGTTTTAATGGCTTGTTTTATTTTATGGGATTTTAAATAAATCCCTCAGGCAGTAATAAAATTTTTATAACTAGTGTTTTGGCTATATATTTATTTGCAGCACTGATATACAGTCAGGTCAATCATAACTCAACAGCCACTTGAGGCATCGCTCTTCCTATCTGATTCACCGCAACTTCAATCCATTGTAATCAGTGCCGTAACGATAAGTTTTCCCGGCAGCTGGGGGAAACCAATTAGAAGTTGTCGGCGGAAAATTAAATGCAAGAATGCAAACAATGCACTGCTTGATTGGTATTTGTTGGCCACAAACTGACAACTGCAATTTGCCGATAAGACACGCTTAATTTGCTGCTGTTTGTAGATAACTCATATGGGTGACAGGGCAGTACATTTCTCAAAGATTAAGAAAGAGAGACTACCCAGCCCTAGGGCTCTATCAATTCCTGCCTAAATAAAACCATCCATAACCAATTTCATAGCTAATGGAATGCTTCCGGTTTCCAAACATCTTAAGCTCTCCCGCCCGCATCCTAGAGGCTGGCTTTAATTGTAAACAAAAATCTTAACGAAATTAATTTTAAACTGAAAATTCTTGAGACCTCCATGCCGAAGCGTGCATTTATGAAAATGAATGTCAGGTCCGGTTTTCCAGTGGCTCCACGAAAGCCACAAAAACCCGAATCGACAAGCGGAAGTAAGCCGGGGGGAAACCGTTGAGCTGTGTGCATTTAAAGAAAAATCTTGCTGTTATCAATAATTTAAGAAATATTTCTATAAGCTGAAATAAATTCAGAAGGATCTTCTTAAAAGAAAAACTGTTACAGTTAAAAGTAAAGCATATAATATACATAATTTTCAAGTTTAATTTAAAGTTAGAGTAGCTCCGGTTTTTATTTTATTTTCACTATAAATTTCCCTCAACTGTAGCTCTCTCCGGGCGGAAACAGCAGCTTTACGAGTTGGAATAGCTCGACTCAGCTTATACATTTTTAATTTTTCATTTTCCTTCAAACGGGGACTCCAAATCAATGCAAAAGAACGCTGCTGCATGCCACCTGGAGCCGGGGAGAGAGTGCGTCTTCAGTTGGTTGCAACCGCAGCACGTTCATTCGTACCGGTAAACCTCGAAAGACCCCTCAGGGGTCCCCCCCTTACGGCAGGTGGCGCTCTTCCTGTCGCCAGTCGTCGGGGTCGTAAAAATTGAGCTATTAAATAATTTCTGTCACACAAATTTGCTTTTATTGTTTATTTCCGTTTTTCGGTGCCAGGTGCCGCCCCTTTTTCTGTGCAGGGAAACCAGCTAGCGTAGGGTCTTGCCTTGGTCTTTTTAAGCTTCCCAGCTAATTAGCATTATTATGCACAATTCCACATATTTACTTAGTGGCTTGGCCCTGTGTGTGTTTGTTGTGCCATTAGCTCGTTGAGCGCATTTTCCACTTAAATGTTGCGCACTGGCATCTTGTCTCTGGGCTTCATTTTTGTCACTTTGTGGCCAGTGTTTGTCGTGTGACTCATCCTCCCGAGACAGCGACTTTGATCTCTGTTGTCTTTGCCATTTCGTATACAGGCTGAAGGCGCCTTTGATGTCTGCCTTTGGAACAATAAAATCCCGGGTCGCTGCGAAAACTTTCCGCAATTTGCGGTGGCGTGGCGTCTTCCAGGGAAATGCCATTAAAATTCGAAGGGGGTGGCAGCCAATAGTTTTTCCTCCCTTTTTCCGCTGGCATGCAGCACGCAACAAGTGTCAACTTGGGATACGTGAAAGACGACACTCGGCACTCTGCGGCATTTTCCCTTTGACTTTCCACCTTCTCCGCCTTTATATGATGACAATAAATCCGACCAAGTCCAACTGTCTCTGTCTCCATATAATTGACAAGCTGTTGCCCGACGACGACGACGACTATTTGTTTGCCCGGCGTTTTTCTCACCCTAGTTATGCCAGTTCCGGGCCAATCCCAATCCCAGGCCCATCTGTTATCAGGAAAAAAAAACACCCAGGGACAGAGGAATCAACAAAAAAAGATGGCAACGAGAACCGAATAAATAACTGGCACAAATCGTTGGCCGTGTAAATATCGCTTTTAAATATTTATGTTTCAATGAAATGAAAATTGCAGGCGAGCACACGATGTTTGCGATATTTTTGCACTCATTCGCGTCCCGTAAACAAATAGTTGGAATCTGGATAGTGCACCAGTTGTGACATATTGACCCGAGCCACGCCCACCCACTGACCTCTCCTTTCGGATGAGAAAATCGTATCAACTGCGCCCCCCAAAAGTTTTTTTTGTTATTATTTGTTTGAATCTCCGCTACAATTGGAAAGTGTGTCAATAATTGCAATGGGGGAACAAAGGTGGGCCGGAAGAGTGGAGGAGAGTGAGTCATATGGCGGAAAATGTGGAAAGTCATATGAATAATATTGGTGCATTTTTATATTATTACCCTGCGAACTGCAAGAAAAAAGGACTCAATTGATCAGCGTGTTTAAAGAGTTCTCGAAATTTAACTTTAATAAATTAATGGAAAGCGCCAAGTGAAGCGTAAACAGAGTTCCTATTAAGTTAAATATTTTGTGTAAAATATATTTAATTTTTTCATAAGTAGAAAAAACTAGAAATAAATATTTTTCTCTAATATACAAATGGTCTTTGCTGGTGGTATATTCAAGTTATTTTTCCATATTAAATGCTATAAACTTAAGTACTTAAGTCTTTTGAGATATAGGAAGAAACCTTAATAATCTTGGTACGATTTTTATTAGTTCTTAAATGATTAATACTTAAATTAAAATCTGTATTTAAGCTAGAAATAAAATGTAAACACACTAAATTCTCATTTCAAGACTTCCTATCGAGCTCCATAGAATTATTAATGAACGATTAGCACATTTAAAAGCTAAGCCATAAAACATTTTATAGAAACTTAATTCATATCCTGACTTTAAGCTTTTGTTTATTAAAATCCCCGACTTACTTCTGAATTTTATTGCCTGTAAATATATTTAATTACCGGAATAACTCGTTAATTAACTTATCTTTTTTAACATTCCCTTCATTGCATATATTTTATTTTTTAAACCCAAGATCATTTCCTGCTCGGCTTTAATTTTTATCCCCAATAACTCGCAATCAAGATGGGTTTTAAATTTTGTTCCAAACTTCCTGCAACCACGCCTAAAGCCGCTCATCTCTGCCATGGCCCCTGCAAGAGTATTACAATTTTTGGTTTAAACGCATTTCCGCCTATATGCATTTACGTATGTATATATAACCCTATGTGCGGCTGTGTGTGCATTTATGCCCCAACAAAAACAAAAAGATATTATGTATAAATAAACAGCAGTGAACTTAAACAAACTGTTGGGTTTTATGGTGCTCAACAGCCGCCATTCCCCCGTTCGATTTTGATTTCGTTTTCCGATGTGACGACGCATTGATTACGGGCGCACGGCTGTCTGCCACTCGATCCGCCCTCAAAAGGTATATATATTGATACATATATAAATTTATATATATATACGTACTTGTAGGTGGCACCATTAAGGCTGACTGCCCTGGCCATAACTGGGTTTCCTTCGGAGCAGCGCGGTGTGACGGATAAGATCGCGGACATAACTCATTACTGCATAAGCGATATGATAGACGACACTCCGGCTGCTCTGTTTTTCTGTTTCTGTTTCTGTTTTCCGACTCTTAAGAGCTTGAAAGAGGGGAGGAGTGGGTGACTGTATCGAAAAATACTGAAATCAGCTTCAGAGTGCAACTGCAGATGGTTTTAATTATACTCTATGCATCGCCTTGGGTTGATTAAACCCATAGAAGCTTTTGATAAATAGTTTAAAGATTTCAATTCAATATAATATTGCTCTTACCTCTACGTGATTTCCTGTCCATTTCCTATTTACTTTCCATTTTATTACAATTATATTTGAATTCCTTTCTAGATCCCTTAGCGATAAATGTATCAGTTAAATAGTGGAATGCTATCTGGGCTTAACCATTTATGGCTTTGAGGGTATATGTTTATACCGATCCCCCTCCGAGGGTTTATCTACACCCGCGAGAGTATTTCACACGTCGTCGTCGTCTGTGCAAACATCTCGTCGCACTGGAACTCTCGATTGTCTGTTATTGTTGTTCTTGGACGGCTGATAATATGATTCGTGCCCACAGTCGATACCTACCACGATATGTCGATATATGAGGATGGGAAGCAGGAGGTGGCAGCGGAGGCGCTGGAATCCCGCTGACTTGGTTTGTTTTTCCATGGAGAGTCGCCTGCGTTGTCGCACGAAGAGAAACGCACGCGTTAAGCACACAATTATGCAGACAGTCAGGCATTTGGCATTTGCTACGGTCGATCGCCACAATTCGAGGTACCCGGACAGCTCCATTTTACACACCGAAATTAGATAAACAAACAGAGACCCAAATTCAATAAACAAACACACACAATACATTGATTGCACTGCAGATAGTCGGTTGAATGCGAAGATACAGATAGAGTTTTAGATACAGTTGGAGAAATATACATTTTTATAACTTTATAAACTTATTTCAGAGATTTAGGAATTAAAAAATATTTGAGTTACTTTAAAAGAGAGGTTTTAAAGTTAAAACTCTAAAATAAATTTCTTATTTATTTATATTTTCCTATATTGGTTTGATTTCCATCTAAATTGTGTTCTCTGCAGATACAGAAATAGCCACAGATACATCCACAGATACATCAACGGACACAATGCCTTGTCCACATCATTTTTGATGCATCCATCGCCAGTCCATGGCTTTGATTCCACCTCGGGGCAAATATGACTCAATTTCCCGCACCACAGAAATTGGAAACGAGAAATCTTGTAACCTTCTGCTAATATTCAAAATCAATAGCCCCCCGGGGCACTCTGTAGAGTGGGGAGTGGGAGTGGGAATTTTCCCAGTGTATGGCTACCGTTTTGAATTTTCCGAGAGGTGTCACACTTGGGGGAGAAATACATATGCATTGCCAGCGCACTTTAATGCATAATTTAAATAATTTAAAATGCATTATATTAGCAAATGACAAAAAGCAATTAGCAAGCTTTATAAATCAAACAAATGAATGTCTGTGGGAAGTCTGAGCGGAATAACACATATCGTGCCACTCGGCCTGGCTGGACTCTGTCACATTTATCGAGACCAAATTGATGGATGTCGCCCAGCTTTTCCAGCAATTATTATTATTCTCTTGCTGGATAATTCATGGCACTAGATTATTTAAAGCAATTCCCTGGCTATTTGTGCCTTTGATCAGAAATATAAATATTCTTAAGTGGTCTGAGCAGGAAAGTCACTTAAAGTTGTGTTTTCTTTTCGGAACTAAAAGGGAAATATTTAATGTTCAGCTTATTGAGAGGAAGGTGAACAATGGCATGCAATGCCCAAAAGTGCACATTTATTTTTGGAAATAATTTATTTTTGTTAGGCTTAAGTAGAATAATTTAAACTTGACTGGGCAACAATATTTTTTAATCGGCTTTAAAAATATTCTTTAATTTTTAATGCCACTCTTCGCACAAACATATTTCTGATAGCTCCGACACTTGAGTGCAAACAGCATCAGTTATGGCAAGAGAATTGTGTGTGCTTATTAATAGATACATTTGCCAATCCAATTCAAACTGTAAGTTGCTTATTTTCCTGAATAGTTCTACCCAAGTAATTGCAGCTGGCTATTTACCGACAACGAAATGAATACTCGAAATATGGAAATCTTGGGCAATTGCCGGCGCTAAGAGAGTTTTGCGTCAATGCAATCGTAATGGTAATAAAACGCAACTAATATCGGCTGCATTACAAATCAATTTCTGCCCAGACAGACACCACTGCGAAGTGTGTGCGGAGGAGGAGCACTTGGATGCCGGAGGAGGCCTCATGGGTGGGCTATGGCCTCGTCGAGTGGGCGGCAACTCCTCCTCCTTCTCCTCCTCGTACTAACTAAACGATAAATATTTAAAAGGCTGTCGAGCTGAGAGCCCAACTCCGGCTCAGGCCAGACTCCAGTTACAGATACAGCGGCGTTTCCCTTCCGTTCCGGGATTTCTGTGTGCAATTTAGATAAGTATTATGACATATTTGACACTCTTTCACTTTGCCAAACGGACAGCCAGCCAGGCAAGGACTTTGTGTTTATTTACTTGAAATGAAACTGCAATGAACTCGCCGCCGGAGATGCAGTTGTCGAAGGGGCATAAAAATCAATGAAATGCAATTACCGAGAATGCCCTTCCAGACAGGCCTCAGTCGGAGTGGAATTGGTATTATAATAACAATTGTTATTATTGATAAAAGGGGCGTGGGCCCATCCCCAGCCCTCAAACCCAAATCCCATTCCATTTTATGTATAAAATATATATGCATACCTATCGCAGGCGATATTTGTCGTTGTCGCCTAAGCCCTGAGCATAACTGATAAGCTGCAATTACCTGCATTGATAATTTCGAATGTATTTCCATATAATGCATACAAGAGCCAACAATAATAATCGTAATATTGTGCCATAAAGGCCAAATGACAACTCGGCGGAGTCGGGTCTGCGTTCCATCTGTCCCCCGGATTCTCAGGCACCAGAGTGCCCTGGGCGCACCCATAATTGAATAGCCCAGCGACGTGTGTGAGATTGCGGCTGTTTGGACTTGGATTCATATTGCTTTTGGTTTGGTTTTGGTTCACTTTGGCGTGGTTTTATTGGATAGCCCCCTTCCCCGCTTCGAGTTTCCAGGTTGCAAGTCACATGTCGCGTTCCAAAACTGGCACGAGTATTTGTACGTGTATTTTGGAATTATATATGATCATCTTCGGGGAAAGAACAAGGGTTTAAATAAAAGAAAAATATATTTTTTTGAATACAAACAATACCGTCTTTCTCAAAACACTCTTTGAGACTTTTTGTTCAACTTTTGTTCATGTGTTGCAACTGACTGGGGTTCCTATCAGCTTAGTTTTCCCCACATTTTTTCCAGTAGCTGATATCAGCCGGAACACAATTTCAATTTCCCTGCAACAAGCAGTTCTCGAGTTGTCGAGAATACAAACACTCCATGTTGCCTGGCTGCTGATCAATGATAATTCTTCGGGTGAAAATACAGCTCTCTCGCTCTTATCGTAGAGCTGTGTGGCAAGCCAGCGCCTGGGTCTTCGAGTGTTTTGAATTATTAATAATAAATTACAAATTATGGTTGAGAGCCAGAGTGGGCCCAATGCTCCACTCCTCCCCCCAACGCTAATGAAATTTCAATTAGCTTGTCATGTCGCAGAGGAGGAAGTGACTGGCAAGGGGGTCGGCCGGTCATGGGACATGCAGCATTAATCAGGCAGATCTTTCGAAATCTTAACCCATTTTATATTGACAAGTGTAATTATGCGCACGACACAATTGTCATGTTGAATATTATCAAACAATTGTTTAAGCCACTGCAGTGCGGTTGTGCAACGTCGCCCACGTGCATCCAGCTGCAGTCACGTTGCAGTTTGTCATCCTTTCGGGCATGCTGGAAAATGCTAAATGGAAAATGGGAGCGGGGAAATCCGAGTGCCCGGCGAGCCCTTCTAATGACAGAGGCTACGTGTTGGCCAGTTGGTGGTCCTTTTTGGTCAATTAGTGCTCGGAGACCTGTCTTTTGGCCCCCGCAACCATGTGCAATGAGGCACCTGTACAATAGTTTGAATATCTTATGGATGCATACATAATTTATGACATGTTTCATATTGGAATGCCCTTGCTTAGGTTGCCACAGGGAGTGCAGCTATTCGAGGCAGGAAGGATAGAAAGTTGTAAACCTTTTTTTTCTGATCAAGATAGGGATGTGAAAGGAGAGACAATAGGAAGAGATTTTAATCAAGGATTTATATAAGTTCTAAATAAATTACTTTGAATTTTTGATAAAATAATCAGCAAAAACATTTCATAAGTTTCTATTATAATTTCTTCTCTGAAGTCTTGTATTAGTTATAAGTTTATTGAGGTATATCCGTGTACTTCCCATTGCAAATATTGTTTATATTTTTTTTATAATTATATTATAGCAAATAATCCCTTAACAGCCTTACTGTTCACAATTATTTCTACATTATAACCAGCAAAAACCATGTTTAAATTATACATTATATACATTATCAGTCTCTTTTCTCAATCTATAATTTTTTGTGAACAAATAATCATCATTTCCCCATTCCCAAATCCAAAGGGTATTTAATATTCAGTGCCATCTCCTTATGGAAAAATCCCCTTTATTTGTGTGTTTACCTATTTGAGTTTTGGTCTGTGACTGCTGCTGCTGCTTACAATTTTAGTCATTGATTGCCCAAGTGCACGATGGTTCGTTAGAAATTTTTTCATTTGATTGGGAGAAAAATTATTTATGACTTTGGATGTGTGCATAGAGTACTCCTTTCGTATTTGAAAATTCAGGCACACGCAGGCATTCTAAGCAATTCTCGTACCAATACTTGTGCGTCATGCTCGTCGTCGTCGTCGTCGTCTTTTTGCCTAATTGGAATTCATTCATCGACATTTGCATATTGCTTTGTTGGCCCAGGCACTTGGCTCAGCCGCCTCGGCCGTCTCAGCCTTCCTCTGCGTTTTGGTAACTGTAGTTTCGTTCTGGAGTGCCCAGAAAGGTTCTGCTTAATTGTGGGGCCTCCGGTCCTCGGAACTTAATCATAAAACCGAGTCGCCAGTCGACACATTATAAGGGGCTGCCCCAATCAAGCGGGAGCGCGTGAGTCCCATCTTTTTGCGGCGGCTAACTGAATTCAATTACCAAAGTGCCTACTATATGCAAATAAGCCAAGAGTGCACTTGACAAACGCACACACACATAGGGCAGATACAGATACAGATACCCAAACAGCTACAGATACAGATGCGGGCCTAGAGATACAGATACAGATCGCCAGAGAAGGCGACCCCAACAAATACGTCGAGTTGTTGCACTCGAGCTACCGGCACTTGCCTCCCTTTGCTCTTCCCCATGTGAAAAGTCAGCCGTGCAGATAAAAACCTTAATATAAGCATAATTAAGTTGATGATTTGTACAAAAAGGCAGAGAGCCAGCGAGAGGAAGCCGCTGCTCCCTCCACTTTGCGCCGTGGATCGTTGTGGCAGCCACATTCGAGTGGCTCCCACACAGTGGCCACTCGACAGAAGCAACAGTGAATAACGAATGGGAAATACTTTTTTTTAAAAAGTAAATAAAAACGAAGAAATATATACATTTTTTGTTAGAATTGTGTCTTTATAATAAGACTTACTATTCAGGTTTTAAGATATATTTTGTATATAAAAGGTGTTTTATATTTATGAACGTGTTCATATATAACGGGTTTTCAGAAACTATATTTTAAGATGATATTCACACTTAATTTTAAGATCTTGATACCTTTCAATATTTATTTAATTTACATTAAGTTGATCTTTCTCAAAACAAAGAATATATTTTTCCAATATACCTGTATATGTATATACAGCTCTTCTACTTAAATATGTATCTTTGTATAGAGTTTCTCATATTATTCTTATATATTAGTTACCAGTCTTCACTGTATTACCACTTGAGCCTCCATCAGACCATCATGGATCTAGAGCCCATAGTTTTTGCTGCCGCCTGTTGCTCATCTTGCTGTGCTGTGGCTGCTGTGGGACTGCCAAAAAATGTGTCGATGACATCGCACCAAGTTCAATGACTACAAAGTATCTCACTGCGAGTATCTCACTGCGAGTATCTCACTGCGACACTGTCACTGCTAATGGCATTTCCTTTGGCAGAACCCCGAATGCTCGAGTGCTCCCACAGCCCCCACATTGCATAACAATTAGCCAGTGGCTGTGGTTGATTGTGCCAAGTCAATCGAAATGAGGCACAAATAATAATTCACAGCATAGACGAAATTTGAATAGATGTCTTCATTAGGCATTTCGGTCTCTCCAAGTGGAACTGGAATGACACATTTCGGGTGCCCAAGTTTGGGGGCTGCACCCCTTTTTTGGGCAGCATTCTCTCTGTGTATCTATGCTAAATTTATGCCTAATGAGCGTAGCATTCGGTTTGATAACTCATTTGTTTTCCCCACTTCTTATAATCGAATCGAGGCTAAATTGGTTCCACATGATGTTCGGCTACCGATGATGAAACTGGGTTCTGTCTTTGATTGCGGAGAGATGTTGGCAGCTGTGTGCCAATCACAAAAGCCAAGAACCCGGCCATAAATAACTTATGCCCGATTCTTGCTGCGCGAATATTTCCATGATGGGGCTTGAAAAACTAAAAAATCAAAAGAAACAGAAGCAGCAGCAGCAGCAACAGCAGCAACAACAGTTCAAACGAAAACAAGGCGAAAAAAAAAATTAAGAAATTCTCTGGCACACACTTTGGAGTTTATCATTGTAATGCAAATGAAGGAAGTGCGCGAGACTGCCTCCGCTTCTTCCCCTTACCTGTTCCGTGCCCCGTCTGCCCCCTCTTTTACCACCAGAATACACCTTTGCCGTTCTGCAGAATTCGAGGTGAGGCTGTGGAGCAGCAACAATAGCAGCGGCAGGCAACGATAGCAACAAACACATTGGCAACATTTTGATGCCGTGGGAAATGCGAAAGCGGCACACGATTTGCTCTCTCTGGTGCAGAGAAAGAAAATGGAAGTCAGAAGTTTCTATGTAATATTATTTTATACTTCATATATTTACTTTATAAATATGTCGTTAAAATAAGTCCCACACGTCTTATTCCTTCTTAGATAGGTGATAGAACCCCTTTGGAAAATGTTATTTAAATACCTTTGAAATTGACTAACGGACAGACTACTGACGGACAAACGGACATGGCTATATTGACTTGGCTTACCAAAAAAATACACAAATATATTTATACATAAGGTGAAAAATATCTCCTTATTTGCTCTAGTTTTCAGATTCTTCTCTTACTCATTTTCCTTCACACTTAATTCCACAACCCATCCATCAATTTCTCTCAGTGCCCTCGCTTAGCCTTCCCTGGCTCGGGGCACAAGTGGTGCAAGGTGGGGCAAGCAACAGCTCTCACTGTTAGTGCAGTCAGCTTGCCGGTCCGTCATTCAGTCAGCCAGCCAGGCAGCCACTCTCTCAGCCAGTCAGCGAATGTGATTGCACAAGAATGGCAGCGAAAAAGTTATGAATATGAATAAATAATTTTACGCAGATTGCCACGGCTAAGATAAAATATGCTCGCTTGCTCGCTCACAAATGCAGGAATATACAAATGCGTGGCCCTTGTGAGATACTTTGGCAATCAGTGTCAACGCGGGAGGTGTGTGTGTGGAAGCGTGTGTAGCAGCTCCCCGAGTCGTGTTCAAGTTGCAAAGTGATTGAAAACAAAAGTTTACTTCTTTTGAAGGAGGTTCGGAAACCACTTTACAAGTAACCAGATGATGTTAAGGAGAGCTGTGACCTGATTTTGTGTGAGAGCTGACAAGGAGGAGATTTTATATTAGAGTGACAAGATAGGGGGAACTTATGGGGTTAGTTCTTATAGAAAATTAAGTTAAATTACATTTATTGAAGTTGAAAGAAGGATTCCAAATCTGCTGACTGACTTTCTGCCCTTTAGGTTCAGTTATCTCAAGGACCCCAGACTGAGGTTCAGGTACTCCCTGCGAAATATTTAAATATGCGAATTTTCAAGAGACCGCATGCATAAACACCCGCAACTATAGTTGCAGCGGCTAAACTGTGCAGCAGCATTGCGGCCCAATTTGGCATTGGCCACAACGCAACGCAGTGCTGGAGGACGGACCGCGGAGCGAAGTAAGTGCGGCCAGATTGACCGGAGGCCCGGAGCCACCTACCTACCAACCTACCCATGGAACGAACTCGTTTTGCAGTTGTCTATTTATGCGCTTGGTGGTGTACGAGTATGCAAATAGTTGGCGTACCTAACGCCCGGCCCCCGCTGCCACACTGAACCAGTTTTTGTTTTTTTGTTTTTTGCCAGCGGACCAATCCACCCTTGTTTGCATTTTTTATTAACAAACAACGACTGAGGGCGGGACGCGGCGGAAAGGGTATGCAAAATATTTGGTAAAAATGAAAACCCTTTTTTTTCCCCCACCCGTAGCTGGAGTGGGCGGTATCCGGCCGATAAGCCAGGCAACCCCTCCGAACACGAAGGGTTAAGGGTTGAGTTGTAGCTACAGCGATGTTTCATGTATGTCACGGATAATCGTTGTTGTTTTAGTGTATTAATTTTGGTTTTTAATAAAGCATAAATATTTGTGTTTACGCTTTAGAAGCGCCAACCCGCCCTCGCCCATCTGTTTGCCCCGAACGGACTGTTTTTATTGAAGATTGCCAAATCAAAATTTAGTTTCATGCCCCGAGGGCAGGGAAGCCCTGCGAAAATTCTATTGACTTTGTGTACACTCGTACATACGTAATCCATATAGACATTTGTTTGGTGTGGGTTCAAATAGTGTCGGAGATGCCCCAGGGTCTCATTACAAGCCAGTTTACATGGTGATATGTGGCTTTATGCAAGTTTGAATATTGAATTTGAGTTGGCAACTATTTTATATGAGCTTTGAATAGTATCTGTTAACCAGCTTAAGAGTATTAGATTAAATTAAAAAACAATTTAAGCCCTTTTTAGTATTTCAAAAGGCACACAAAATATCTGAAAATCAAACTGAAGTGTGGATAGATTTAGGAAACCCAGAACATATTTCGATTTGTTGGATTAAAGAGAAAATATAATCCATATATCAGAATCTACATTTATTTATACGTTTTACGGGAAGAAAATGGTTCGATTTTAACAATATAATTTATATCTATTGATATTTTCCAACTCAGCTCTTTGTGTATATAAACCTCTGATAATCCAGAGCCGCTGTCAGCTGGCATTAATTGCAAATTCCTCTATGACAGGCCGCTAAAAAAACTAAAACAAGTTAACAGTTTCATATCGGTTCTGGGCAATACCTTTTATGGGCTTCGAGTGATTTGCCTTACATATGCATTTTGCATGTTTTAATTATTAAACAAATCAATTTTCTTGGTCTCCGACCCGACAACTTAATGGCGTTTATCCATTTCTTTGGCTCTCCTCCGCTGCTCTAGTGGCTTATGCAAGTGCACACCCGTGCAATTAAATTTGCATAAATGCATTTTTAATATTGTTCAATTTTTGCAAAAAAAAAAAAAGCATTTGCGATTTCCACTTGGTCGCTGGACGTCGGTCGTCGTTGTTCGCCGGTCAAGTCGGGAGTGGCAGTTAATGACATTGGGTGGGCGGCGCGCAGCGGGAAAACTTTAAATCGATTTCAGGAGTTGCGCGGTCTTATAAGATATTAATGATGGAAATTAGAGGAGTTGATTGAGCTGTTCTCTTGGCCAGCTTGGGGATGATCCGTTGGAGAAGGCTTTAATGGATTTTGACTTTCGAGGCTTAAATGTGATGGCGACTCTATTTCTTGGTTATATGCAGTTTTTAGAATTTTTAAGTTTATAACTAAATTATTTTAACCTTAATCGCTTTCTGTTCTAATTCATTTTGTCCAAATTCTAACTTTGAGGGATTACTAATATATTTCATTCATTCTATGGATTTATATTTTAATTACCATTAATTTTTGTTTTGATTCTTTTAATTGACCTCATAAAACTAATGACAGTTTAATTACTATGGACATATCTTTAAGCCTATTATTGGACCTCAATATGTTCTATACACTTTTTGTATAGCTTTGTCGTGAAAGGTCAAGGGTTTTCCTCATCATATTCAATGGCCAAAGCCAACAAACTCCGGTGTCCACCCGCTAATGTGTATCTTTGTATCTTTGTATCTGCGTGTGTGCTTTTTCCATTAAATTCGCCACTTTAGCCGGGGCTTTCCTTCATTTCCCTGCATTTTCCTCTTATCGATTTTCAATTAGTTTGTTTTGCTTTTCGCTCTGCCGCTGGATGTGGCTTTTCCAGCTGCGATTTAGGTGCTTCTTTATTTTTTCGATTTATTTTTTTCTCTCTTATTTTTTTGCATTTTCCACCAGCAAATTGACATACTTAATTTGCCATCGATGGTCTGGCTTGCGAGGATATGTGCGAGTGCATTACATGACAAAAAGTTTTGCACTCATAAAATATGCAATTGCTGTGTTTGTTTTTGCCCAGCGCATCCATCGATTTTCGGCCAGCGATTGCGGCACGAGTTTTGGCAAGAGTCGCCGGCTTCGGATTCCACTCCGACTCCGGATCCCACTCCGACTCCAACTCTGTCTCTGACTCTGACTTTGCCAAAAAAGTGTCAGGGCTAGACCAGAAATAGACACATGCCAATACGCTGGCCATAAATAAGACAGGCCCTGGCCATTGCCACCAACATACTCAAGTTGGCTTTCGGAGCAGTTAAAGTTTAATGGCCGCACATGGCAAGGATTAATTTCAAGCGGATATCCGAGGTGGTTGAGTTGGACTTCCAATGTTGAAGCTTTAAGGAATGGATTGAATTTTCCATAATATATATCCCGAAAAACTAAACTAACTGAAGGGAAAATTATTAAAGCTAACTTAAGGTTGGTCTTGGGGTTATTAGCCCTGTGTTTTATCATATACCTGACCGAGTTTTCTTGATTTATTTCCACAACCATTAATATGGCGGCTTGATTTATAGACAAACCATTGATAATCGACCTGAAATTTTATTTCCCAGCAAACTATTCCAAATTGGCTTTAATTCTGGCCAAAGTTTAATGGCCGATCGAAGCTAATTAGCAAAATTGAAACGTTTGTAACATTAATTCGTTTATATAGTTGTTCGTTCGGCCATGCGTCTAAATTAAATAAACTTTATGGGCTTTGTTTCCTTCCCATTTTGTTATATTTATTCTACGCATTTTTTTTTGCTTGTTATATTTTGTTTTGTTTTTGGATATTAGCTGATGATGGAGTTGCGGTCTGGCGATGCATGAAAATGGCGGGGAAAATGGCACGAAAATTATGCATTTGCAAAATGGGCGAGTTAAGGAAATGCGTGAAAATACAATTTTCGCATTGGACCGCATTTTAATTTTGTTTTATAATTTCGCAAATAATAATTTACATAAACAAGAGAGGGTTGCGGCATATGCAAAGTGTTTGTTTGAGTGCGTTTTCCATTAATTTATTTATATATAATTATTTACAAGCAATTAACTCTGCTCGTTGCCCTTTGTTTAGTTAGTTTTAGTTAAGGTTTTCCATTGTAACTTTCAATCCCATGCAATGCAAATAAATTCGCTTTTCCTTTGTGCAGCTTCCCTGGGAAAACAATGTCAGTTGCATGTGTCACCCAGCAGGGGGATCCTTTGTAAAGTCATCCGTGCTTTAATTAATTGAATCCTTTTCCAGGTATAACCAGTGCTGAAAGAACCCCCGCAGTTCCCTTTCCAGATTGAAAATAGATTGTTTAATGTTTCTTAATATTTTGTAATGTTTTTGCATTTTATTTCCTCGGATATATTCCTCTGGCTGCTTTTATGTAATTGTAATAATTAATTTAATAATACATTTTTGTCATTAAGTAAATGTAGTTCAATTAATTTAGCTCCCTCCGCTCCTCTATACAGTACGATACATAAATACATTAAGTGCTCTAAATGTGGCTATATACATTTACCGTATCTAACATACCTCGAATTAGTTACTTTTTCGTGTAGCTTAGGATGATGAATGCGAACGAATGTGTGTGTGTGTGCTATCGTTTAGGTTAATTTAGGAGCTTAGTTAACAATAGTTTAGTTTTAGGTTTGCGCTCTGCACGCCTGGCTAGAACTACTACGTATAGGCCTATGCATTACACGTTAATTATAGTTAATTAGTATATCACATTGAATTTGAAAGTGTTTTTGCAACATTTCTAGTAATTGTTTGTTACGTTTACATTTACGTTAATTAGATTGTAATAATGTAAAGTCCTATATGCTGCTCCTATGCGAATGTGCGTCCGGGTGCCCCCGTCCCCCGGGTGTGTGTGTGTGCTAACATCAACATCAACGGCATGGGCAACACGTGAACACCAAAGGCGAAATGCACCGAAAAAAACATCGTCGTATGTACTATATATATGTTATATATAAATATCTGCTGGATGCTGTCCGCTGTCCCTCAAGAAATGCCTACGAAAAGTCTTTATGTTTGGATGTGCGCAGTGTTCTTGTGTGTTGAGTGTGTGCGTGTGCGAGTCCTGTTTGCGCTCAGTTCCTTGTGAAGCGACCAGCTTCAAGATGGCCGCTCCTGCGCACTGGATCCTGTTCGAGGCGGAGCTTACACCAGGAAGGCCTGCCCGTTCTTATTGGCTGACTCGCCACCGGCAGCTGCCTGCTGCTGCTGCTGCTGTTGCTGCTGCTGCTGGGCTGCCGCCGCGGAGGTGGAGGCCTGCGCCGTCGACTGCGTGCTGGTGCTGGCCTGGCTCAGGCCGCTGCCGCTCCTCAGATGCACCGGAGCGGAGGCCACCACCGGCATGGGTATGGCCTGCTGGGGCATCGCCCGGAACTGTGGCTGCAGCAGGCGCTGCTGCTGCTGCTGCTGCTGCTGGTGGAGACGCAACTGCTGCTGCTGCTGCTGCTGTTGGTGGTGGTGCATCATGCCCGTGGGAATCATGGAGAGCGCCTCGTGCTGGTCATAAGCACTGTACTCCGACTCGATGCTGTGGTAGATGTGCTCCGAGGGCGGGCGCATGGGCATGGGCATGGAGTCCACTATGCGGGCGGCACCGCCGGGACGCGTGGGTCGCGGCGAGGGCGTGGCTGTGGTGGCCGAGCTGTAGTTGGCCTCCATGTCCTCGGTGCAGTAGTAGGCCGGCGGCGGGGGAGCCTGGCGGAAGATCATGCCCGGCGAGACCGGCTGCTTGAAGCGCTCGTGGTGATCCAGGGTGTAGTTGTTGCCGCGGGGCGACAGCTCAATGGGGATGGCGTAGCGGAGCTTTTCCCAGAAGTAGCGATCGCAGGTGAGCAGGCGATTCGAGGGCACCGACTTCAGGTACGGCGACAGTTCGGCCACATCCTCGGCCTCGGCGGACACGCTCGTCTCCTCGATGATCACCAGTTTCTGGGCAAGGCCGCGCAGGGACTCGTGGAAGGCGTTGCGGAACTCCACACGATTCCACTCGGTGGCCAACAGGTTGCGGGTCAGCACCAGGATAATCTTCCGGGAGGCGCGGGCGCCCTCCACCAGCTGCAGGTGCGAGGCCTGCGGCGGCAGATCGCGCTGCTGGATGCACAGGCGGAAGGGGGGACGGCCGTGCTCCAGTTCGGCGGCTATGTTGCGGCACACAAACTCGTAGTCCTTCTCCGAGTGCAGGATGATGGCGTCGTACAGCTTGCCGGCGTCCTCGAAGCGCGGCTCGCAGACCCGGACGCCGTAGTGGGCGAAGAGCCACATGCGCACGCTCTCGCGGAACACAAAGACGATGATGAGGACGACCACCAGGAAGATCAGGACCAGCACGGCGGCCAGCAGGGGCAGCCTATAGCCGCCGGCCAGGTCCTGGGAGGAGCTGATGTTGCTGGCACTGGCGTCGAGCAGCTCCGAGCAGTCGGGTCCGTTGGCCAGGTTGCCGATCAGCTCCAGCTCCCGCTTGATGCCGGCGTCCAGGCAGTAGATGTCCTGGGCGTCGCGCACCACCATGGCATTGTCGGAGACGAACTGGGCCAGCTCCCTGAGCTGCTGGCAGCGGCACGACCACGCATTCCTGCCCAGAGTCAGGCCCTGGAGGCTGTGGCGGTACTGCAGGTTGGGCAGCGAGCTCAGGCGGTTGTTGTCCAGGCGGAGCACCTCCAGGGAGACCAGGGGCTCGAAGGTGGCGTTCGAGATGTGGGTGAGCATGTTGTTGTGCAGGTACAGCTCCCGCAGCAGGCCCAGCGAGCGGAACTCGGTGCCCTCCAAAGCGGTCAGCTTGTTGTTCTCCAGGTGGAGCACGCGCAGGTTGACCAGCTGGGCCAGGCTGCCATTCTGCAGGGTCATCAGGTTGGTGGCGTTCAGGTAGAGGGCGCGCAGGTTGCGGCGGCCCACCAGGTGACCCACCTCCAGCTCGGGCATGTTGTTGCCGTCCAGGTACAGGTCGCTAACGTCCAGGGGGATGCGGGAGGGCAGCGAGGCCAGATCCTGGCGGCCGCAGTCCACGATGTTGGTGGCCCAGGTGGCGTCGTGGAAGCAACTGCAGTTGCCGGGACAGATCACCTCGCACTCGCACTGCTCGTACTCGCAGCAGTGGCAGGTCGGCGGGCAGTGGCTCTCGTACTTGCAGACAAAGTCCGAGGCGGAGAGCGCGGCCAGGGGCCGCAGGGGAGCGCTCCGGCTGTGCGGCATCAGGCACTCGATGTTGCCCAGATCCACCACGTGGGGGTGCTGGCGAGTGGTCAGGTTGTTGATCCGCTGCAGCCACTCCATGGAGCAGTCGCACTCGAAGGGATTGCCGCCCAGGTAGAACTCCGGCACCGGCTTCTCCGCCGAGACGGGCGCCACGCGGAGCGCGTTTAGCGAGATCTTGGAGAGGACGTTCGCGTAGAGATCGACGCGGGCCAGGCGCGTCTTGTCCACGAAGGTGTTGGCCTGGATCTGGCCGATGATGTTGTTGTTGATGAACAGCAGCTCGATCGAGTTGGGCACCGACATGGCCCCGATCTCGGTGATGCGGTTGTGCGAGGCATCCAGCGTCGTCACCCGGATCTCCTCCTGCAGCTTGTAGTAGTTGCCCAGGGCCTCGATGTAGTTGCCGTGGATGTCCAGCCACTTGAGGTTCGAGGGGATGAAGGCGTAGTCGAACCACACCAGGTGGTTCTCGGACAGATTCAGCCACAGCAGGGAGGCCAGCGTGGCGAAGATGCCGTTGATGTCGGTGAGGAAGTTCTTGTCCAGGCGGATCGCCTCGATCTCGCTGTTCTTGTCGAAGGCGCCGCGCTCGATGCTCTGGATGCGGTTCTTGGCCAGGTTGAGCACGCTCAGGCGCGGCAGGTCCTGGAACATGCCCTTGGTGATGTTGCCAATGCGGTTGTCGATTAGCCGCAGTCCCGTCAGCTGGTTGAGGTTGCGGAACGTGTTGTTGGGGAAGTCGGTGATCAGGTTCTCGCCCAGATCGAGCGTCTTCAGCATGCTGAGGTCCTGCACGGCCACCGGCACCTCGGTCAGCTGGTTGGAGCTGAGGTCCAGCTCCTTCAGGTCGGAGCAGTTGCGGAAGGCCTGCATCTCCACGATGCTCACCAGGTTGTTGTTCAGCGTGAGTTTCGTCAGCACGTACAGGCCGTTGAAGATGCGGTTGTCCAGCGTGTGGAGTCGGTTCTCGGCCAGGTTGAGGGTGTGCAGGTTGTACAGCGGCAGGAAGGCCCCGTCCTCGATGTGGCCGATGGAGTTGTTGCGCATGTCGAGGATCTGCAGGAAGTACAGCTCCTTGAAGGTCTTGGCCCCGATGCGGGTGAGCGCGTTGTTCGACAGATTCAGCACGATCAGGCGGATCAGGCCGGCGAAGGTGCTGTTGTCCACGTGGTGGCTGGTCAGCTGATTGCCGCTCAGGTCCAGCACGAGCAGCTGCTCCAGCCGGTGGAGCAGGCCCTTGGGCAGATCGTACAGATCGTTGCCCTGCAGATGCAGCTCTCGCAGCTCCTTGTTGCCGGCAAAGGCCTCCGAGGGCAGCGACTCCAAGTGGTTGTACGAGATGTTCAGGACGCGCAGGGAACTCAGACCGGCCAGGGCGTTGGGCGCCAGCGTGGTGATGTTGTTGTGCTGCAGGCTCAGCGTCTGGAGGCGCCGCAGCCGGGATGCTCCCCAGGCGTCGGGCAGGGATCGCAGCTCGTTGAAGGACACGTCCAGCGTCTGCAGCTCGGAGCCCCCGCTGGCGGCTCCGTTGGCATTGCTCAGGGCAGAGCCCGCGCACAGCTTCTCGGAGAAGCCGAGGTACTCGGCGGACCGGATCCGGTTCTGGGTAAGATTCAGCAGCTGGAGGCTGGGCATCGCACACCACACGCCCTCGGGCAGCTGGCGGATGTTGTTGTCGCCCAGATGCAGCTCGGTGAGCTCCTTGAGCCCCTGGAACGACTGCGAGTGCAGCTCCAGGCTCTTCACCGGCCCCCACACCGCGTTGTGCGTCTCCAGCTGCAGCCGCTTGAGCGACATCATGCCCTCGAAGGCGCTGGCCGGGATGCGCTGCAGCTTGCAGGCCTCGATCCTCAGCTCGGCCAGCTTCTGCAGGTGCCGGAACATGCCCGGGGCCAGCTCGCTGCCATGCAGCAGATCCTCGCTGCACTGCAGCTCCAAGTGGCTGGCGGACTCGGCCAGCTGCAGGTCCAGGGGCGTGCCGGACGCCTCCAGGGCGCGCACGCTGCAGCGAATGTCCATGGTGCTGGAGCCGTACTCCCAGGTGCACTGCTGCGCATGCGCGAAGGCGAGCAGGAGCAACAGGCGGGCGGCGCTGGACAGGAGGAGCAGCTCCATCTCGATGGTTACTCTCGCTGTGTGCTGGTTGGGTTAATTACTCTAGTTATCTTTTGGCTTTGGGGCTGTTGCGGATTAGTTTACGAGTCGGTCACTTTCTGGTTTTCATTTTTCGCTTTTCGATCGCTTTGCACACACACACAATGTACCGTAATCCTGGTTGGCGTTTGGCGGCGAGCAGTGGCTCTTGGCGATTTTCACTGTTGCGTTTTTCTCTTATTTTAACGAAAGCGATTCTTCTTAATTTATTTCTCTGATTTCGGATTTCGAACTTCAGATTTCAGACACTTGCACGATTTCGTTCGACTTCGACTGCGATTCGACTGTTCGTTCGTTTCGGGAGCTCGTTTCCTCAAAACATGTTTACCGCCTCGCGCTTCAAATGAATCTGATTGCTGGAGTTGGTGGAGGCGACTCCGTTGGCTCGTTGAAAATGTGAAGCCACGACGACGCCGCCACGACGACGCAGCGCGACGCCGGCAGAGGCACACGGACGGGCACACACACAGTGCTTAGCTGGCAGCAGCAGCAGCGAGCAGAACGCAGCGGCATGCAACGTATCTGTATCTCTCCGGCGACTGTGTGCCGTTGTGTTGCCGGCTCTCCTCATGTGTGTGTGCAACATTTCCCCTACTTTCGGCGAGAGCGAGAGAGCCTAGGCACGGCGCTCTCTCGCTCGTGTGTGTGCGAACAACACATGCAGGCAGGAAATGCAAGCAGCAGCATGGCAGCGGCAGCGGAGAGAGCGGCAGCGCAGCAGCTTCGCCATGCATGTGAGCGCGCGAGAGTGCATGCACATGCACGCTGTCTGTCTGCTGCCGCTGCGCTCTGCTCGCTGCCTGCTGCCAGCCGCTGCACAGTGTTCGGAAAGATACAGATACTTAGCAAAAATCAAACTTTTGATCACAACGTATCGTAAAATTTGTTATTGCATTCGACTTTATCGAAAGGTATTAAAATTACCTTTCAAATAAAAAAAAGAATTATGAAAATATCTCAACGGCTTCAAGAGTTATGATTTTTGCAAACCAAAAGTATCTAAACTGCAACTGTGCGGCTGTAGCCTTAACCCTACGCGGGCCCGGGTCCTCTCTCTCGCCCTGAAACCATTCTGGGTTCATTTCGCGGGGTTATTCGCGGGGTTATTCGCTTATCAGCCAGCATCCGAGCGAATAAATGTAATCAGCCGCCATGCCGGCGTCTTATTAGCAGCTCCACAAGTGGCTATTGCAGCTGAATTCGCTAAGCGGCTCAATTAGCCGTCTGAAATGCTCGCTAATCTGGGATAACTCACTCGCGACGTTGCTAAATCACAGCAATTTGTAATTAAAGCTAATAATAGCTGTTTTTGACAGTTAATTTTTATAGGGGCTCTTTAAATATTGTTTTAAATTAAAGAAGAGATTATTTGCGGGAAAAACTATGAATAAAACGTTGCTTAATAGAAACTTAAGGAATATGTTGTTTAAATTGCTAAGGAAGTAGGAAGGAGGAAGTATAATTAACTATTAACTATAATCAAACAATAAGTACATATTTTTAATACTAGTTACACTACATTAACTAATAACCTCAAAAAATATATCCTAAATAAATCTACTTTCATCCTAAATTCAAATTGCAACTAAATATAGTTTAGATTAAGAAGCCTAAAAAAGATTTAGAAAAAGTAAGTTAAAGCATTAATCAGTAAATATTTAAGAGATCAATCGTAAAATAATAGGGTATATTTTATAAAAAGGTACTTCAATTTATTAATATAAAATTTAAAGACTTAAAGGTCAGTTTTTTTTCAAAGTTCATTTAATAAGACTGCAAAATAAAATCTTATTTTAAGGTACATAATATGTACTATGTACTATATATGTACTACATATATTATTTTTTATTGTTATAATATTTAATTTTAAAATAAATATATTCTTATTACCCCTATCCTTCGCAGGGTTAACTAACATAGAACCGGCAAACAGGCAACAGGCTGCTGCTGGCTGGCAACATTTCACCCCCTAGCCCCACAAGCCCCTTCTAGCCACGAGTGGAGCCTCTCCGAGGAAGAGCCTCGGTTCGTGTTGCAGGGTAATGTGTGTTGCACATGTACTCGGGGAGTCGTTCAGAGTGGGGATAGGATATTGTATGCTTTGCTGCCTCGGCTTCAGCGTGTTGCATGCCACTGGGCTCTTAACAGCTGCTGCTGTTGCTGCTGCTGTTGCAAGCTCTGTTAGCGCGGACCTCGGCCAGGCCACTTTCCCACTTTTCTGGAGTGTTTCTTTGCCATAAAATAGGCAGTCTATTGTCGTATGCTAAATATATTTTAGCAATATTTGACTGGCCAGCAGCATTTGCTTGTTGCCTCCAAGTGGGAGTTCGATATGCAGCGCTCGGTTTTCCATTAGTTTTTCCCATGTTTTCGGGGTGGTCCCCCAAAGAAATTGGTGGATTTTTTTGAGAATTGAAAACGCCGTTATGGGTTGTTTGCTTGTTTCGCCTTTTTATGTCGCCTCGGTTTTAAGTGCCAAAATTATTTCTTACAGGCACACATTCGGCGCACTCACAGCTTCCCACTTGGCGGAGTTTGAGTTCGGGGAAACTTGTTGCTAGTCTTTATGGCCATCGCCGGGCTTCATCATAATTTTCAGGTTTATTTACTCGCTGCTACTGCACCGCCTGGCCATAAATATTGCCGCATATGAGTGTTGTGTTGCATGCTGCATGCTGCATTCTGCAGTTTGAATGCCACTATTATGCCCAGGTCTCAAGTCCCAGAGGAGCTCTACCATTCGATGTCACTGGGGTTCGCTGCTCTAATTTCGCCGGTACGCCGGTCTATCCCCATCACCTGACTGGCTTTTTCGGCTGCCGACTTATGCCACTTAAAATTACATTAAAAAACTTTTCGCCAAGAGAAACAACAACTTACTGCCGCCCCAAAAAAGCGGCAAACTTTGCCCGGCTTTGCCACTCCGATGCTGCTCCTGTTTGCACGTTTTATTCCTGCCGCTGCTGCTGCTCCTGTGGCTCCTGTTGCTGCGTTTTGTGTCCTGTCCTGTTCCCCTTCTTGTTTTTGCGGCTCCGCTGCAAATATGAAACTTTTGTTACTTAATTATTTTGTTTGTTGTTCTTGTTAATGCTGCTGCCTGCCTCTGTTGGTATATTGTTATTAATTAATTGAGTTACACTTGCTTCTCTCTCTGCCTCTGTGGCAAGCAGTTCCTACTGCCGCCTGCCTAGTGGTGCGAATATTTTATGAATTTTTAAATTTCATTAACTCGACATGTGCCGGCAACTTTGTAGCTGACTGTGTCATACGAGTGTCGTCGACCCTTTTCGTGTCTTTGGCCAGAATGTGACCGACATAACTAACAAAGTGATGGGGCAAAGTGTGGCGAAAATAATAATAAGTAAATAATAACCCAAAGTAAACTGTTGACTCTCTGCTCATTTCAAGTCAGTTTGCTAAATTGAGTTTGTGTTTATTGATTCATTGACCTGTATCCTCCGATTTTATAGAAATTTCGCATACCTGCTGGCAGCAGAAGGAAGGCCTCCATAAAAGTGGCCTAATGTTTGTTTGCTGCTGCAACAGCAACAGTGGCAGCAGTGCTTGTGGCAGGAAAACTACAACCGCAGACGAGGCCAGCTTAAATATTATTCATACGCCGCGTTGGCCACGGCCAAAATCCTCATTGCAGCTTTCATTTCGACTCGCATAACTATGTCAAATTAGTGTCTGGCTGCCTGGCTGCGATGCTCCAACTTTCCCAGCGGCGTTTTCCCAAAAACTTTTCCGCTCCGTGGCTCCTTGGGAAATCGTATTCAAATGCTGGGGCCTGGCGCAGGCCGGGAGAAGCATAAAAACAAAAACAAAAACCATTTTAATTGAATTAGAAAATGGCAATGGGTCAGAAGCACGTTTGTAATGCATAATTTATGTTTGCGCACCGAGTTTGTTTTGTGATTTCAGTTATTTTCCATTTTGCTGCGCTGCTGCTGCTGCTGCTGTTGCGAATCCAAATCCGAATGCAGCTCCGATTTTTAGGCCAAAATTTTCATAATCTTTTGGTGAAATAGAAAATTGCCGTACCCCCGATCCGCCAGTTATGAATATCATTGCAGCGGCAGCTTAAATGAATGAACTGCAGCTTGATAGCCATCAATGGATGGGGATTATATGGATATACTATATATATATGCCCGGCTATATCCAACTATATGGCCGAGTGGAAAGTGCGTGTGACAGCGCCAGTGGATGCTGCAACTTCGCCGTGGAGGAGTCATCCGGCTGGCAGCTGTCAGGCGCAACTTGCATTACATTATTGCCGCCTCCACGTCGGTTAAACTGGGCAACAAATTGCATTTCTTTTTTCCGACTCTGCACATATCCGGAATACCTGCTCAGTAATTTTCTTTGCTGCCGGACTTTATTTAACGAAATGTGAGTGAACAGGAATTAAGAAAATAAGGGAATAAAACGAGTAAGATTCAAGCGGCGTATTCAAGATTAAAAAACCTTGTTTTATGTAGATTATAGAAAGTAAATCTCCTTCAATAATATAAATCCTGAGAAGGGAATAGCAAGTCAAGGTTTTGTTTATTAATTCCCCAAACACAACTTTTGTTTATTGACATATTATAAATTCAATTTTTTAATTTTCCTTTTCCCCATTCATTTCATATTTCCCTGCGATGCGACATTCCTTACTAATTTATTTTAGGCAAACATAGATTCTATCTCTCGTATCTCACAGCTCCCATCGGAAAGTATCTTGGGCGATTCAATCATTTGCCTGTCCGCCTGGCATTCCCCTGAATCTACAAAAAACTCTTGTTCGATAGTGTTATTTGCTATTGCCGATGCCTTGGCTGTTGTTTTGTGCGTCTCGGGCTCAGGACTCATTTGATATGCGGGCTTAGTAATGCGCCCACACGTCGATGCTGAAACAATGCCAGGCATTTTTATATGCCAGGCGATATTTTATAAAATACGTACGTATTTATATACCCATCGGTGGTGGAATATATTGTGAGTAACGAGCGGGATGCCGACGACCGCTCAAGTGCATCTTAAAGATACTTTTGCAGCATTGTGCTCGGCGGCGACCGCTTAGCTTCGAGGTGGAGTGCAGTGGAGTGGCGTCTTCAAAGGCCGCCTATTGTGGCCACAACCCCCCTCTCGTTTTCCCAATCTGTGTAGGGGTTGATATATGAGCTTTAATGTGCATTAACTCTTGCGCCATATTTCTCAGCTCCTTGGGGCGGAGAATGGGGTTAATTACGCGTTTACGGCTCTCTGGCTGCGGAGAATCTTGGCCGCAAATATTTATTGGTCGGTTTGATTTATGCGTCCAGAGCCATGTGTCTTTCTCACTTAGAAAACGTATGGCCACGATTTTGGCTACCTGCTTGAGTGGAGATTTTGGGTTTGCAATGTTGGGCATCAAAAATTCCCTCAAATTCCTTACGATTCTTGGGCTTAATGAAGTTGAGTTTAGGGCAAGGCAGTGACAACTTCATTTCTTGGTAATTTTAATGCTAAGCGTGATCTGCATCAAACCAAAAATTAAATTAAAAACACCTTAAATATAAATCATTATATAATTACAGTGTGTTCCCGGTGCATTCACCTCGAAACCAAGATTTGCATACCCAGCCGTATTTTTTTTTTCAACTTTCAAACTACTTATGAGTAATTTAAATATTTTTATAATTTTTTAAACCGAAAGCACAAAAACCACTGAGTTGGCGGAAAAAAAGCCCGTCGAAAAAAGAGCGGTCGGAAAGTGAGGAAAAAGACCAATTCACGTTGCTCAGCCAAAATGCCACAGAGCACAACCCATAATCATGGCTAAACATAAAAAACCAGCCAGACAATTCTAATTGTCAGCCTCTTTCGGCGTTTTGTGCTAAAGATTTCATTTCATTCCGTTTCGTTTTCGGGGTCGCAATTTTTCAGCATTTTGCTAATACCCACTTTAGAGGGGGGCCCCTCCAAGATACCAGCGAAATAACAGCAAAGTAAAATTAAAATACGCGATCGATGCCTGAGCTGATTCAAAGGGGTTCAGCGACTCGAGCAGAACCCTTCATTAGGCACACGAACGATCTTCGGCGACTCATGTTTATAAATTGGTCTATAATTTCCGATTTATTTGTACAGCTTACAGGGCAACCTGGAACTTGCTGCAGTTCGCTGGAACGCAAAACTGTGTTTTTACAGGCCCAACTAATTGCCAAAAATCTATGGAAAAATGGTAAAAGTAAAAACATTTGTCCGAGTCTAAAAAAAACACACGAGATCGATCGCTTGTTGTTTGAGCAAACAGTTTAGAATGGGCTGTCTAAGCCTCAACTAAGCCCACATTTTCAAAGGGTCTATCGCTATCCGCAAGATACTTACTCTAGCAGGTAGCGGCATCCGCGAGATACCAGAGAGACGGATCTGTTTGCTCTCGCTCTCTTTGGGAGGGGAAATGTCACCAATACCAAAGGAAATCCACACTCTGCTCTTACCAATACTTGGACAGAAGAATTCTCTCTCGCTCTCTTGCTCTCTTCCAGAGCAACCATCTTTGTCTATCTTTTAGATTTTGTATCTTTTCTCTCGTTCGCTCAATTTCCGCTGCGATCTTCGGGGTGCTTGTGTGCGTGCTCTGCTCACTAATACACCCGCACTGCGGCTCTCTCTGCTGCTCTCTGGCAGAGCTAGAGTGATGGAAGTATCTCTCAGTTTGCTGTCATTGACACTCTCTGCTCAGCGGCAGGTTTTCCGTTTTCTGTTTCAGCAATTATGTATCTTGTATCTGTAACTCGCTTGTTGTGTATCTGTTGGCTGAATAGCCTCAAATGCCTGACATTTTACACTATCGCCAGCGATTTGCAGCATCTCTGCGGCGATTTGAATTAGATAATTATTTTAAATTTAGTTTTTAACTTAATTCTGTCTTAGTTTTTAAGATTTATTCGTTTTTGATGATAAACTTTAGGTTTAAATATGTGGTTTAACATAATTAATGATATTTATTTGAAAATATCATAAAAGTTCTTCTAGTTTAAAATGTATTTTATGGAGTAAATGTATTTTAGGAGTAAAAATATTTTATGGTATGTAGAATCTTGTATTTAAATTTGTTTTGTAAAAATCGGACTGAAAGTTGAATAAATTTTCTATTTTATTAATTATTTCTTGCTTATTTGTTTTGCCTTTTATAAAATCCTTAATTTGTCTGAATCGAAATCTCCGATTAACGCTCTTCCCGTCTGCGGCTTGGGTTTCTGATGAACACTCAGCTGAGCTCAGAGGATCCCTGAGCCCTGATTGAGACAATATCGTAAAATAACGCCACATGTGAAATCCGATCGTCGGGATATGCAGGTATTTGTGGCAAATTTAGTTGCTTGTGTCGCCGTTTATTGCCATTCTGCTTAACTTGTTTTACCACACGGCCGGCGCACAAAACGCTCTCATTTTGGCCACAGCCGCAGAGCTTGATGGGCAATTGTTGTTGTTGTTGTATTTCGCATTTTGTATTTTTCGTTTTTACAACGGATTTTTTTTCTTCCGACTCCAGAGTCTTTTGGCTTAAATGAAACTAAATGAGCCAGTAATCAAGTTGTGTTCAAAGAGTCGTCGCCTCCACACACCCAGCTCCCCGCCGCCAGCCTCCATCGCCTTTTGTGGTATTTTCGTTTCGCCTTTTTCTCAACTTTTTTTTGTGGCTGTTTTATTTTTTTTATTTAATATGTTTCTTGTGGTTTACAGCAAATTTCACACTTGGTGTCTGGCGAGAGTGGGAAGTACGAGTGCAGCTCCAGTTCCTTACAGTCCCATTCCAGCCGAGTTGGCGAGGCGTAGACGCCACAAAGCGGCCAGTCAGCCGGGGCTGATTGATTTTTTTTAATATCGAGCAGGGGCTGGCTGCAGGGCGGTGGGATCATTGTGATCGGGTTTTTCAAAGGCCGAAGACCGCACCCAGCCGGTTGACAGGAGTTGAATCTTATGTAAACTGGATCCGCATTGGCATTGAATGGCGAGCACTAATCATCAGCTTTTACTTTGCATTCAATGCGATTCATGTGAGGAAACAAAGCTTATATTAACGATCTTATGTAAACTGGAACAATGAGAATATATATAGTTTTTTATATAGGATCAATGATTCATTTTTAGTTAGAAAAACTCTCTCTTAAGATACTTTTTATATTCAAAATTCCTTGAATATTATCTCCCGTGAAAGGTAATTTATTGTTTACCTACCTGGCTATGTTTTTCCGCTGTGTACGTGATTCTTTTCTGGTCGCATTCTCCTCGATAACTGATCCACACGCTTTCACTATCAATCTCTGGCAGAAGCTCGGTCTCTCTTGACAATTTCATTTCAATATTTTCGTTACACTTGAGGGCGATCATCGCTACCACTGGGAATCCAAGAGATGACCTGAGGAGCTGTGGAGTTGGAGGCGGGCCCCCGTCCTGGCCACTTCACATACATATATTTTTTGTACAATAAATATTATTCATCTCTCCCGGGTTTCGCTTTGTTTTTGGACCACTCGAAGCCCACTTCCAGCTCCCGTCCATGACTTAATTAAGAGCTGCACGTTTATTGTGCTTACCTGCGTAGTTTTGTTTCTCCAGCTCACTTGAATGGCACAGTTTTGTGGCACTGTGTGGCTCTGTGGCTCTGTGTGTCTCTGGGCTTCTCTTTTTTATTAACTTTATTGAGGGTCTCCGGCTCTGGCCCGGCTTTAGCTTTTGTTTTGTTTGGCCGACGCTCTTGCTTTTCCCAGAGCTTGTTTTTGTTGAAACGTCATCGTAAATTGCAATTAATTTCAACGGCTGATGATGGCTCATAATTTCAGCCTGCAGGTAGGTGTTTCATTTAATTCGGCCTTGAGAGGCTGCGACTGGCTCATGTTTTCAATTATTTTCACACCTTGGAAAACAACAGCCGCCGAGTGCAAAATATAATATACGAAAAAATTATGAAAGAGAACTCCACTTAAAATTATGCCAATCACGAATGGCCCGCCGCCTTTGCCATTGTTTTCAAGCGCACTTCACACAGTCGCGTATTTGAATAAATATCACCGCCATACTTGCCGAATCATTCATCTATTTCTGACCCATTCGGGGGCTATTTTTGGAGCCTCGAAATATTGAACCAATTACCATTTTATCAAGGCGTCCGTACAAACGAACCTTTCGAGTCTCTGTGCATTTCAGAGGCACTATCTATCGCCATGGGCAGCCATTGGAAAGCCATAAAACAGCACCACATGCGTTAGTTGAGTGCCCGGAGTTAATTTTTAGCCTTTTACGACGACCCCCGCCAAATGTCAATTGATATGAAATTTCTGTCTTTACAGCTGTTTTGGGACGCGGGCAGCCGTGGCTCTTGCTCGCGTGTGAGCCAACGTCAACGCCTACCTGTATCTGCATCTGCAAAGGCAGTAAGTGTAAATGTATCTGTATCCCTTGCAGGGGGCAGGGCGGCCAAATGCAATTGGCCATTGCCATAAAAAACACTTTGTGAAAGAGTTTACCCCGTTAGCTGCGGTGTAACTGAGTGTGTGTTGTGTGTGTGTGTGGTTGGACCTTTTTTATGCATCGTCGAGCAGAAAGTGTTGCATTTATCTGCTGTAGAAACCCGCCTTCTAGAGCGTTATGCACCTAAAGAAATATATTATAATTAGGGTTTTAAAATGTGTAAACGGAAATGGATAAACGTTATAAAATTTAACTTTTCGCAGATTGTTTTGTAATAATTGAATACCCCTTTTCGGTGTTTATGTTATTTAGCAGATACTTATTGAAAGAGAACATCATTGAAAACGATCTTAAAAGTTGTAAACTAAAATTTCTGTACCTAGTTAGGTCCCTTTCCCACCTTTTAATGATTCACCATTCCATTAACTTAAATTTCTCCCATTCCTTCCCTACCTCTCTCTCTCTCCCTCCAGACTCCTTTTTAATGCCGACTCCCGAGTGACATTTGCATATCGCAGTGTAGCTGGAAGAAATTACAATAACCGCAGCATAAAAAAGGATATGCCCCGACTTGCTTTCAGACTTTGTACTTCTAAGCCGTGCCTCTGCTTTTATTATCGCCGGCAGCTCAAGGGACCGAGAGGAGGACACATAAAAACATACACATACACTCCTCAGGAGAAACACAAAAAAAAAAAAAAAACTGGTAGCCTAGGAGGCCATTAGACATAAAACGAAGTCGGGTAAGTGCAAGCTATCGCAAGGATAGCTCTGCAGATACGGGAGTGCTGCCGTTGGAAGGTGCTACCACTAAAAGTTGACCCAAATTTTATCATCAATGTGACAGAAAGTGGCGATTAGATGATGCCTTTTATGTTCTAGTCCTGGTCTGTGGCTGCTCCAACCCCAAAAATGCGGTCTAGTGCCGACAAAGGTGGCCAATGCCACTGATCGGTCGCATCGCCGATATGAATGGGTTTTCCCGGGCTCTCGGAGCCCATAAAGCGTCGCTGATATCTTAATTTTCCGCCTCTATCTGGGGCCACTTGAGCGGGGAGAGGAGCAGCTGGCGGCGGCGCTGCACTTGTTTGGATTTCCACGCTGCACATCCGGCTCGCGGAGGAGTTTTCCCAGTCCAAGTTGTCGTCTGGCAGGCGCCAGTTGCAGTTGCAGTTGCATCCTGTGTGTGTGTGTGTCGCGGACCCTTGAGATGGGATGGCAAACATCCCAAGATGCCCTCCTGGTTTTGCTCTTGGTCTAGCTCTGGGTCCCTTCGGCGATGCGGAAAATCACTGGCAGCGAGACATTTAATTTTTTCTCTGTTTGCTGTCCCAGCTCAAACTGGCCGTGAAATGTCCGAGCCTATCGGAAGTTGATAGCGGATGGGTAACCCGAGAAGGAAGGCTGGCTCTTCCTTTGAAGTGCTCTCCGGTCCCCGGATAAAGTGTTTGATAATCCAATTTACAAAATGCAAATCTCAGCTGCTGTTTGTTCACTGAAAGAAATCGAAAGGGGATTTTAAATAGTTATATTAGGAGAAACATAAGAAATAATTAAAAGATGTTTTAGAATATAAAACCAACTATGTGAACCTTTTATTATTATTTAAATATATCTTTGGATTTTAATAATACGTTGAAAGTAAATACAGGCAACTCTTTAGAAACCCTTTTTGAAAAAACGATTGATTGTTCTATTTAAATCAAATCATATACGACGGCTCCCAAAAGGAATAAACCCTTTTAATAGCTCCTTTTTTCTAACAGTGACCCTTCAAGAGAAGGCTATTATGTCGCCCTCGCAAGATCATGAAAGGAAATCGCCGGCCTTGGCTCCATAAATATTTATGGGCCATTGAAAGGTTCTCTTTGCCGTTCTCTTGGCCCGGCCAATGAAGTTAGCCCCCGGGTTCCAGTTGGCCACAGAATTACTGGGCCCCGGGAAGTTCTTACAATTTATATCAATAATGCCGTTAGCCTGGGCTTGTTTGAGCAGCGCACTTTTTAATCTCTGGGCCGACATTTGACACGCAACTCTGGGCGACGACATCGCCTGTCGCCCCACAAGTCCGGCTCAAAATCAACTGCTAACATGACATAACTTACGAGCAGGGCATGCGAATTTCCCTCCGCCTTTTCCGCGGCACTTTTACCGCCTTCCCCTCCCACTTGCCGTTATGGTGGGAACTAGGCTTCGTAATGGATATATAGCCAGGCGGTCAGAAAATAAGGCTGCGACGTTCACTTAAGCCAAAAGTTATTGGCACTTTGTCAAGCCTTAAGTAATGTGCTCACGGGCTTAAAGAGGGTGAAGTTTATACGTGGTTCTAAGCTAAGAATTTAATTACAAAATTTAATTAATTTCTATTAAACTAAAGTAATAAAAGCGGTCCTTAATGAGCTTGATGGTTCCGCTAAATGATCGGCTTAATAAATAGATTCTGGAAACCTCAAAAAGGTTATATTTATATTATTTCCTAGCAGTTCAGCAATTCCTTTCAACTTTCCCATGGAAAACTTCCCGAGTTCGGGGCTCGCATGTCCGCAGGAATTTCCCGTGCGGATGGCTGACTCCTTGCGTGTTCACCGTGGTACAGTGTGCCCCATATACCATGTTCCATATGGCTGACGAGTGTGGTGTGTGTGGTGTATCTAGGCCCGGCCACGATAATTGGACCCACTAATTTGCCTATTTAACTGGATTTGTACGGGCCAACATGCAAATCGACGAGTTGGCTGCTAAGACCCTTTCCTTGCACTTTTCAGCGAGTGTGTGTTCTTTTTTTTCCCCCCGTTTCTTGGAAAACACTTGGATGTCAATTGCGAAATTGGGTGAACGTTGAGGGCTAATCGGGAGAACTGGCTCTAAACATTCTTTCGCTTCTACACCAGTGTTAAGTGGGGTCTGGCACGGCATCTGGCTTATCGCGCTGGAGTTTTGGGCAAGACCAGTCAATATTTGGGTTTCGTAATGGGGCAGATGCAGATGCCGAGATATAGACAAAAAACTTAAAACAATCTAATCTTATCTCATTCCGTGTGCCACTTTCGGCTACCAAAAAAACTCTTTTTACCTCGCAGATGCAGCAGCAAATGCAGATACAGATGCAGCTACATCTAAAGATACTTTTACAGCCAGAGATCCAGCGGCAGATACAGATGCATATGCTAATTGCATTAATAAATGAGCAGCTACCCCTAAACCCCCTTCCGTTCCTGTTTGTTCCTCCCACACACACACACCGCCCCCTCGCCTGTCATTCAATTAAAAAAGAAAACAACGACACATTAGGAAAAACAAAAAGGTCTTGTCTCCGCACTCCAGAGTGTTTTAGTTTTGGCCTCTGACTCCGTGCCTGGGCCTGGAAAGCCCAAGGAAAATATTTAGAAAGTAAAGAAAGAAGCGAGCGGTACGGCAATGGGGCAACACATGTACCGAAGGTAATTGTCAAGTAGAGCAGCAGACGACAGCCACGAATGGATCGGAACGGAACGGAACGGTAGGTAGCAGGGCGGGTTGGCGAGGCCCGAAACCGCACGGATGGCCCAGAGACACGGCCAGAAGAACGGACTAACCCCTTCGTCTGTCCCCACCCACTAAATGACACACGAAAATGGTAACACAAACAGCAAGATATGCCAGTTGCTATAACGAATTTTAAATGCTCTCAAGAAGAGATATTGTTGCTATATATTATATATATTTAAGATTTAAATTATCTAAAGAGTATCTCAAAAGAATCTTAGGAATGTTAAGAAATAAGAAAACTATAAGAGGGTTTGCCATTGATCCTTACTAATTTTTAAGGGGTATACTCTATGCCAAATATTTCGAACTAATCTACGCTTAATATAAGAATACAATTTGATATTTTTCTTAACTAATTTAATCTTCTTCTTAACTAATTTAAAACAATTTGTTCTTAACACTTCCAGAAAATGTTTTAAGAGCTTCGCCTAATATTCAATACCCAACTTCAATTACCAAAAATTCAATTCAAAATCCGTTAATGGACCCCCTCTAGCAGGGCATCAAAGACAACGGCAGTTATGTTTGGCTTGGTCTACGTAGCTGGGCAACACTTTTGGTAACATTCTTGTGGTTTTTCTTTTTTTTTTTTTTTGGCTTTTCAATAGACCCGAAAAATATGCGCGACGGCGACTCCGCCAGCCTATGGCTTCCACTTTGTCTGTGGTTTTTGGACCCAGGTTGTGGCTGTGGCTGTTGTTCCTGTCGAGGGTTAGACATATGCGTGACAATTAATATAAGACCCGCTGGGCTGGGTCGGCGGTGGGGTTACGGAGTCGCTGACATAGGTACATAAAACGGAACTGCAGACATTGTCGTTGGTCGTCGGGGCGAGAGGAGCTGCCTGGCGTTGTCTTTTGGAACAGAGAGGAAAATGTTTTACTTTTTTAATGTTTTTCTTGCAGTACAAAGAAAAGGAATGTAAATTTAAATATTAAGCTTGAAGTTATTTGTTTACCTATGAAGTAATTTGAGGAATTTCAACTATTTTTTACTTATAAGTCAGATAAAATAGAAATAATCGTCCTATGGCCAGAACAGACACGTCTCTTCATTATTTCTGATAGTAAACTCTTAACTTTTGAATGATTTAATTTGTCATAAATCATATTTTTCAATTTTTCTCAGTGCTGGGCCTCACTTGAGTCGTGTCCTGGTGGCCAATGTTCCGGAGCTGGCTGTGACAGGGCAGCGCCAGCATGGCCTCGGCGGGGTGGGGCACCTGTGAGGGCTCACAGCTCCATGCCCCGCTCTCGGCCAAAAGCCAAACCAATTTGCGGGACCAAAAACAAACTGTACCTGTGCCAGTTCCTGTTCCTGCTCCTGGAGGAGGCCCAAGCCCTGTAGCTGGACCTGGAGCTGGAGCTGGACGTGGACGTGGACCCTCCTGTGGTCGCGTGTCGCTTATCGGTCCGCTTTATCGGCGGCAGCAGGAGCGTAGCCGGTCTCTGCAAAAACTTTGTTAGCGTCTCAAGCTATTTGGCTACTTGTTTTCAGCTCTTAGCACACCTCTCCAGTACCCTTCAGGTGGCATTATTATTTCTGCTGCTGCTGTTGCATATTTTAATTCCGCCTCGCCTTTCTTTTGCTGCCACTGCTGCTGCTGCTGCTGCCTTGTTTTCATTATGTGCATGTACGATATTGTGAAAATGCATTTCCACTTAGATCCCGGCTGATTGCGTTCCTTCGAAGGGGAGTCCCTGCAATTGACAGACCCTGTGGAATGCGATTTGAAAAGCCATTCCGGAGTGCAAAGGTCCTCACATCAAAAGGCTGTGCCAGGGAGCATAGAAAAGTTTGCTCAGAAAAGGATTTCTTTGAGTTTTTAAGAATAGGGGGGACTTTAAGAGGATAACAAGATTAAAGTTAAGGTAGTTAAACTTGAAGGAATTATAAAATACTTCTATAAAATTAAAGAAATGTCTTGAAATATATAAAATTAGGCAGAATTCATAACCAATTTTCGATCTTGTAAGGCTTTTCCTGCATAACTCTCAAGGGATTAATAACCAGACAGGACTTCCGTTTTGTTCCTAGAATCCGGCGTCCTTCCATTACGAATCGCTCTCGATGGAGCAGCTAATTGCGAGACAAATTTTGAAATGAGTTCCACTTAAATTTGTACCAGCGGAAACTCCTCAAGGAACCCAAAGGCTCACAAAACAATGTTTTGAAGTGGATACCGAGAGCACTTGCCATGCATTTGATCTTTGGCAAATGCGTGAAATAGATACTTAAACGTCGGGGGCCAGGACAGCTGTCAGGATAATGCAATAACTCAATTTGGTGGAGGCGGTGGAGGGGGGTGTGCGTCTACACAAAATTGACAGAAATATGAGCACGCGAAAAACAAGATGGAGTAGAGGGATTGAGAGGGCAAGGACAAGGACCAGAGCAGAGCAGACACAGAGACACAAAACATACCGATCCGGATCCCGAATGCACTTCGAGGGAGTCATAAATTTGTCATTGATTGCATGTGAAATTCGAGATCGTCGGCGCATCTGTCCACATCTCGGCGATGTTTGGGTATCTTGCCGTTTTGTGTTTGTTATCCTTATCCTGCGAGCGGCAGTTTATTGCTTTATTATGTCGAGTTCGCTGCAATTCATGCTGGTGCGGCCTGCAGTTTCTCACAACTTGAATTACGCCCCAAAGTATTCGGTTTCATATTGTAATTTTTTTGTATCTGAAATGCACTTAAAAAATTGGCAGCCAGGGAGCTTTGGTTTGCTGCTCACTTAACTGGAATAATTGACATGAACGATTCCTTGGGCCAGGCCAGAGGAGCTCTTTTGTGGTTTCATGTTTTACTAGACGCCTCCGAGCACAGCGCACAAGTGAGAATGTCCGCCCTGGTCGGTTGTGTCAACGGGTTCCCTCCTGGAACCACCACCTCCTGCTGCTCCTCCACTGCTACTCCACCCGGTTGAGTAGCTCCGCTCAAGCTGCACCAGTTTATATTGCATTATTCTGCTTGAATGGCATTTTCACTTCAAGGGAGAGCAGCCAAGGAAGGGAAAAAGTTCAACAACAAAAAAAACAGAGGCATCGCAGAGGAAAAAGGCTCGCATTGCCGCAGCGAAAACAAAGTGAATTTCATTATGGGCCCCCGTTCAGGGCAGTTCTGGCTCGCATCCGCATCCTTATCCTTATCCTTATCCCTCCGCCAGGACACGGTCAATTTGAATTATGAAAATCACAGCGCAGGGAGCCCCGGTCCGCGTTCGCATCCGCGTCCGCAGTGACTTTTGAATGAATTTTACTTCCATTCCATTGAAGCGTTAACGACTCCAGATGTTGCCACTCATTGTAATCCTGCGATCCGAACGGTTAACGGATAATTCGACCTTTGTGGAGCACCATCAGGTGTCTCTGTCTCCTCCTTCAGGGCTCCTGTGTGCGGTTTCCCACAGATTTCTGGGACAGCAGGAGGTCGAAGGCTTTACAGCTGCTGGCTTAATGTTTTAATTTACTTTGTGTGAGATAAACTCATATAAAAAGTTATAGTTCCTATGGTTTAGCTTTAACCAGACAAAAGGATACCAAAATTCCTGATAGCTTAGAACTAACTGCCAACTATCTGCATTTCTCATCGCCTCGAGCCAGGCCAAGGAGGAGACCCACTCTCTCTCTGGCACTCATTGTCTGTGGCTGCGATCTTGGCCGGATTCTGTGGCTTTCCAGCTTAATGCCCCACATAAACCATTGCCTGCCACAAAACTAAAGCAAGACAACAGAATTTGTCAAGGCTTGATCGTGATTGTGTGGCACACACAAAGGCCTCGCGTCCTGGAGTTGCAGTTGAAGTCCGAGTTGGAGCCGAAGCTGCCAGCCTGGCCGCGTGCGTGCTAATGGCCAGCAATGTTTGGTTAGACCCACATGCGGCCAGAGCCAAGCAAAAGTGTGGCACTGGCTTTTTGTCACACGTAGGTGTCTCCAAACCGAACGGCAATGCACTGTGCATATATAAAGATGCAGGAGACGGGCTCAGTCAGCAGCTTTCTTTACCCAGAACGATGCCATCAGTGTGGACCTCGGGGCCTTAATATCTCCTGGCTGAAGCTGGA